>CM062211.1:16210000-16657500 GCA_031216445.1 Lateolabrax maculatus
CCTTCGTCTGAATGTCTTCAAAAGATATACTGCAGCTTCACTTTCAATTAATTGGACACTGACTTTAAGGGCTCAGAGTAATTGTTTCAGTGTTAACATCCAGTTCAGCTTTATTTCACTGTAACGCCGCTTTGCCAATGTTAACAGTTATGAAGCAGAAAATATGCTCCAAATCCCTGTTAAAGTCACCCTGGGCACTGTCACTGCTCTCACCGATCGACTGTCAGCACAGAAACCCCAGGATTTTCCTCTTTATAGTTTTGGGGGGATTTTGGGTGTCCAAAAATCATAGCAACATATCACTTGTGTAGGTTTCTAACAGTCAAGTGCACTAAAGCATGCTAGAAAAAAGATCGCAGTAAGGTGGAGAGGCGGTGGTCCAACCCTGACCCGGCTCTGATGTGAGCGAGCCGGGCTCGGTAACAGAATCATTTGGGAAAACAGATGTTCAGTGAACAAGGGGCCCTGAACTCTCCATAGAAGGTGTTTGTATGAGGAAATACAGTACTCCGCTGAGAGCCTAAAGGCACTGCCTGTTGAAAGACACATGTTGGCCGAGTTCATCAGTGGCTCATCAGACGTGGAGCGCTCTCATCAGCCTGCATGAACTGAGAACCCTCAGAAGAGCAGCAAGAGTGGAATCCACTACTACACAAACATCACAATGTGTTGTTATGGCTCGGCTGAGTGAAACTAACGTCGCTACTGGGACCGCTACAAAGGGTGCCTTCAGCAGCTTCACCTCAGAAAGCTCGGCCTTCACATGATTGAACGGCTAAATCATTTCTGATAGCCACTTTTGTTGTGGTGCCAAGTGCTTTGACATCCAAAATAATCTGTAATGGTATGGGGAATGATCTGTGGAGCTCCAGGTTTGATGATAATTCATCAAAGTAAGAGCTCCAAACAGTTATTTTACAAAGACAGGCTTTGATGTAGCAAAGATGAACATGCTTTAGCAATCCAAATGTTATCATGAGAAGCTTAGATGGGAGTCATTACGGGGATTTGAAGGAAATAACAAGCCGCAGCGGGACAGGTGGATTTTATGATCACAGGTGTGATTTCAGTTCACAGGTGTCTGCCAGGCTGTAAATATTCCTAACAGTAGTTGCAGCAGGGTCCCACACACAGAGCTGAGCTCAGTTCAGCTCTCAGAATTTAATTCAATTAGTGAGAATTGAATCGGCAACACCAGAGAGGAAAACATAATTTAATCTGAACTTGCAGGAAGAACTGAAGCAATTCAAAGAAAATTCCACTCAGTCATAAATCACGAGTTTCACTGTATTTGACCTCAGTCACTGCCAGATACCGAAGCGTGCTCAACTTTTTCTTGGAATCTCTGTCCCCTAATCAGCTCAGGATGATTTTTCTGGAAATGGAACACGTTTTTATGAGTATTAGACTACAATAAAGTAAATACAGCATTTTGTAAAGATGCATTATTTGAAATGGAAAGTTGCTCATATTAGCTACAACAAATAAGTGATTTATCCCTGATTAAAGAATGTGGAAACTTACTTAAACTTAAAAAGTGACAGTCTGTATTTTCTTAATTGTATTGGCCAAACTAACAATGAATGAATCCTTCTAACAAGTATTGTGTGTGACTCAAAGCCTAATATGTTATTCCTTTATGCCACAGAGCTCCATTGTTGTCCAGAAACTATTAAAAACACATCAGTGAGCCGCACTGATGCACACAGTGACCATAAAGTGAATAAGCAAATGTCCCTAAAATGTCAGACTATTGCTGTAATGCATAAAGGTTTGACATCTACAAAACATGAAAATATGATGTACAATAAAAGATGGGTCATTTGTTTTCCTCTGAGTCTTAAGTGACTCACTTGTACTCCCTTTGTCTAATAATTGAATTGCAACTCTGACACTTTTACAACTTCCAACTGCCTCCCAACATTTACAACCGATTCTGTCACAAGAAGGGAAGAATTACCGCAACAGTAAGACAGGGAGCGAGTGGATTAAGCTGCTTTAAGCTGTGTACCTTGGGTCGGGAATCTCCCCCAGTATTTCTTCCAGGCTGTCTAGAAACTGCACAAAGTCCGACAGGCCTTTGACATGTTTCCTCAGTGGGTCAGACTCAGCTGGAGCGTAGCCCTTCCCTCCGAGCTGGATGGCCCTCACAAAAGATGTCACAGCCTGCAAAAGCATGAAAGAGACCCAAGTGTTGCACCAGAGAGGATTACTTCAATTTAAAAAAAAAAAAAAAGGTCCTTCTTTTGGTTTTCTAGTGAATACATCATCCGTAAAGTCTAAGCACATGCTGGGTCTCATGTTTCTCACCAAGAAGAGAGACGTGTTGTTGTTGTGTGCAGCATGCTTGATGTCGGTGAATGCCTGTCGTCCAAGAGCGCGACTAGGGACGTCGAGGGTGAGCGCCAAGGCCATGTCGTTCTTGGAGTTCACAAGCAAATTCAGATAGGAGCAGAAAACTCTTCTCATTGCCGTTTTCACCTGTTGATAATAAAATGGAATAAACATTATTAACGTACACCATTACCATGTTTGGTTAGAAATCATCTTAAAAACTTTTGTGCTAAGCTACTGACAGACACGAGTGCCGCATCGGTTTTCTCATCTTATCCTCCACCAGAAAACAAATCAGCATATTTCCCAAAATGTCAAACAACTCCTTTAGTACATCTTTTGGCTGGAGGCCAGTCCAGGTTGTGTTTATAAACTACAAAAAAAAAAAAGAAAAAAAAAGGGCAGTAGCTTTACTGCCTGAGTGAATCCACTAAAAACAGCAGATGGCGGCCGCATTAAACTCCAAAAGTTACATCACTCTAGCTGGTAGCAGCAGCAGCAGAACTCCACTAAAAACTCAAATTCACAAGTGACAAAGACGAGTGGAGGAAAGAGACTCTGTTACAGAAGCCCCACATTGTGCTGTGTTTTAAACATCTGCCTGGTAATCTAATTCACATTGTGCTCTTAAATCTAAGTGATGTGATATAGAGTTGCTGTCAATAAGAGCAGGATGGAATCCAGACAGAAATTAATTACGCTGAAGAAAAAAGGAAAGTAAATGTGTGGATTATTGCCAGCAGGAGAAAAAGCATTTCATTTTCCTGGGAAAAAAAAAAAAATGTATATAAGGGTAGAGGGCAAAGTGGAAAAAGGGGTTTTCTTATGGTTGTTTATGGAATAAGTTGCACCTTTCATTAGTGTATGAAAGCAGGGCCGGGCCTACCTGTGAGCTGCAGGGCCGGGCCTACCTGTGAGCTGCAGGGTCTGCTTTGACTAGACGGTGTTGACGGGACTGAGGAGTCTGGCGACTCTGTGACTTCCATGTTGCCTGATAAGAATTCAAACAGCTGGACCTTGGTGAAAGAATAATAAAGAAAAGTAATTAGAGAGATAAATTGATCTGTAACTCAGTAGACAATCTGATCATCGACAATAAACATCAGTCAACCAGCTCCTGCTCACCGGACTCACGGGCTCCTCTGGGTCCGAGTCCACTATTCTCAGCTGTTTGTACATAGAGAGGACATCAACCAGGTCCACAGTGTTGGAGCGCTTCAGGAAGGATCCGTATGCCTCCCGGATGAGATCATAGTTCTCCAAGCGTGCAAAGTTGGGGGGTGGCAGGTGAAGTTTGTCTAACAGTAAGTGTTTCCAGGCCATCAGGACATCACTCAGAGCCACTTTGAACTCTCCGCCGTGCTGTCACAGGAAGAGAGAAAACAGTGAGAGCAGCAGCCATAATTACAGACGGCCTGGAACCAATCAGTTCAAAAGCAGAAAGACCTTCTCCCGCGGTCCAAAAAACGGGCCATGAGCGGGCTCAGCCGGAAACCTGCGGTAATGTCATCAGTTATAGACGTGATGACAGTCGGCCTGATGGTTCAATTGAACTACGCCATCATGATGATGTGAATTGGGCTCATACAGATCCGTTTTTGGGTGGCCGGATAACTTACAGCAACAACACAGGGAATACTGACAATGTTTTATACCTCTTTTATTGGAAGTATTTTAACTTTTTTCTTTTATTTATTGGTTTACGTCCCCATTATAAAAAAGGACAAGAAGCTGAACATGCATGTAGATTTATAAACGCACTGTGCCCTTTCTGGTGCTGGCCAGCTATAAATTCGCCACTACCATTAACCTACATGTATTTCAACTCTTTCCTTTACGTTTTCACATTTGTATTATATTTATGTGCGTGAATGAATTGTTGGTGAGCGTTTGTGTTTGCCACAAAGTGCTCCTTGAGGGACGGATGAAGTATTTTGAACTGGATTTGAGGGAGTTTGAATAAAAAGGGATGAACTGTTACCTGCTTATTGACCTCTGCCACGGCCAGCTGCAGCACCATCAGCATGCCAGCAGCTCCCTGAACGGTGGTCCTCTCAGAGTGTGAAACCCTGGGGCACTCTCTCCGGAAGATTTTAACCATCACCTTCAGACCGTCTCCTAAGGCCTCCATTTTCTCCTAAAAGTAAAGGGAAACACTGTCTAAAAACCTGTGAAAACGTGGTTTACTAGACTTAAAACCAAGATAGTCTATTGTGAATCACTTTATACGGATTTCTCTTTAACATGGGGTTGAAATTAATAGGTTTTACTGCAGAAAGTCAACATTAATCACACAGTATACAACTTTCTTTCCTGAAAACTTTCAGGTTCGTTGGCCTCGGTGGCACAATGGTGCCGATAACTTAACTTACAATGTCTTTATGTCAGCTCCCGCACGATGCACAAATAAAGCCAAGACTATCTTCTGTTTATGACTACGCTAAATCACAGACTTTGTTAATTTAATGGCGCAAACCTCTAATATTGTCGCAGCCTCCGAGAACAAACGTCCACGACGACCAGCAGCTGTTTTAAAAATTTAAACTGCCTGTGACGTTTCCTGCCTCCCGACCAATCAGCTTGAAGTACACAACAATAGTTGAGGTCGAAATATAAAAGTATTTTTCTCCTGCGTTATTTTTTATAGTTTCGTGACAGACTACTAGATATGGTTGTTTAAGACACTTTAAACTTTAAAGCTTAACAAAAATGTTATATATCGCGACGTGTTTTAGATGTTTTAATTTACGTGGCGTGAAATTCCCCCTTCACGTTTGTTCCCGATGGTACGTTCCGTGTCGTACCCGGAAACAGCTTGAAAACATCTGAAACGCGGGCACCATTTGATTCAAAGAAGCTTCTTAAAATAAGCAACTAAAGTATATCAGTCTGTACTGTATTCTGAATCGGAATACATTCGTAACCAAGAGGTAATTATTAAGTTGTCAGTCGGAGCGTTAAATTGTAAAAAACAGGCACTTTATACTTTTGTTTGGCTTATTGCTAGCTAGACAGCAGTCACGTTTCTGCTCTTTTCCCGGTGACACGGTTCCGTTAAGTGTAACGTTAAGTTACATGAACACGGGAGCTGCGGATGAAACGTCAGCTCACACAAGATAACGTACACAATATAACTAGCTCGCCTTGTACCGAAATAACGTGGATACGAGCCGTACGAGCCCTAACTTCATGAGAAAATGTCACCACGTTTCTGTTTAGGTACTTAAACGCAGCCTGGTTTAACTTTATACTTTTTAATTTGTGAGTCGATAGCTTCGTGATCAATTCGGCTCCTGTATTTGACTGGTTCATTGTGGGAATATTGGTCTAACTGCTTACTTCGCCCCACCTAAGTTTGGGTAATATCTCAATTTCAGTTGATCATATCTCCAATAAAACACTGATTTTTTTTGTGTTTCATGTCTGCCGAATTGAAGATTGACCGATATAGTTTAGTAAGAATATCCACATTGTACCCTACTACCTATGCATGCCTCTGTGCCTACTAGGATATTTAAAACAAGCAGATATTTGAATTAGGTTTGGTTTGACGTTCTCTCCAAGCATCATGAGGTCGTGTGATTTAACTGTCTTACTGTGCTTTCAGAGGCTGAGGGACTGTTTGATCTCTTACAGTTGAAGGTGATTTATATATTTATCTAAATGCCACTTGACTGAACACAAGCAGTCAAGAGATATTAAAGGAATTTATATAATCTCAGTATATATATTGTCGTATCACCCTACATTACATCAAGTTAATGCCTAATTTTGTTAAGCATCAACTAAGGTGATTTATTTAGCAGATGTTGCATTTCTTTGATGATCATACCAAACATTAGACAAACTGTTTTCTGTCTTCTTTTATTTTCATGTTATACAGTGGAAGCTCTGATCTGAAGCCAGCTTAACCAGGACACGCAGCATGCAGGAGGACTCGAGCCGCAGTCCCAGTTACACGGTGGCGTGTGAGGACTACGTTCATGTGGTGGAGTTCAGTCCTTTCAGCTCTGGTACCCCTGCCTCTCTCCTGGCCTACGGTGGAAACCAGTATGTGGTAGTGGGAACCTGCCTGTTCCAGGTTAGAGATACAGCTTCACACAACCTGGTTCATCTACAGCGGTGCCCAGTAAATTCTTTTCTGAACACATACTTGTTCCCACAGGAGGAGGATACGGAGATCGAAGGGGTCGAATTCAACGTTCTCCGAGCTTTCCATCATGAATTACGTGTCGATGCTCTCGCCTGGAGCCCCGAGTCCCGGCTGGACCGGATACCCACTATCAGGTACTGCTACTGTGTTCTGTCTGTGTCTTGGCTTGAGTAGATTTTGGAGCACCTTTTGGAGTATGCACATGAAACGGTTGCATTGTAAATGATGTCCATTATGTTACACTATACAAAACATTTCATTGCTTGATATAAAACAAATAGTACCAAAGGTTGCCCATGACTAATCTTAAAATACTGTTTACTGTATGAATATGTGTATACTAATATGTGTCCTTTGTAGAGTTTTGTATCTAACTTTGAAATAAGTAAAGGACGAAACAAAACACAAAAATAACAAATAATTTGGGGAAAAAATGTTATAATTTGGTTTCAAAAAGATGATGTAAAGCAAAAACAGGAAATCATTTCTTTAAAGTTAAAAGCTGCAGAATTAAATATGTTACTTTGTTTTTTATATTCCCTCCATATATTCTCTCTAAGGTCACAACAAAGTGCCTCTTCAGCAGCCAGACTGCCCCTCTACTTAGTGCAGGAGCTGCTCTGTAGCGCCATTAGTGCAAAACTGCTGCTTAAAAGTGTCCAATTGGTTGAAAAAAGGGTTTGAATAAAAGGGCACTTGGGGTTTGGCTTCTGAAGAGCAACCTTTTTAATGCAGGAGGCTACCAAATTAATATCTGTTTCACAAGGTTAATGTCCGTTTATTGTCTGAATTCTATGCTGTTTAGCTGACAACTCCCACGTAATGACGTTATTAGCATATCTGTCTGTTTTTAATATAAAGTGGTGTTCATGGTGGGACATCTGCAGCTCTAGTGCCTCTTGTTATGTTGTAAGAGGTCATCAGACCATTGTAATAGGTTTAGAAGACAATACTGTACTTCACTCCCACATCAGAAACCTGACATCTATGCCCTTAAACACAACAGCATAATTATTCACAAACACTCCTCTTGCAACCAGAACAAGAGGCAGTTGTAGAGAAAGCACAGCAGCCACGCTGTGTGAAAGTAGTCATAACCGCCTCTCACTGTCACACTGCAGCTGCCAGGATGTGAGCCAAGTTATTTCAGGTGGCCTTGGACAGGAGGGAAGTAGCCTAACTGTAGATTGTTAGAAAGCAAGAGTTTCCTCCTAATTGGAGCGCTGGATGGGAAGGTTCCGTGGTCCCTCCGGAGGTGTTTAAGCTTTCTGTAATTGAAAAGGAAAGGCAGCGATAATTCCTGGCCTTCTGTGGTTTACTCCACAGGGCCCTTGAGCCAGCCCTGTGACGTGCGCACATGTTATTGCGCTGATGACTACCCACTCAGGTTCCATCCCTCCCTTCGATCTGCACATAGCCGTGCCTTCCAGGAAAAGTACAACGTTCTCACGGGCTTGCCTCAAGCAGGGGCCCAGAGAAAGTGAGGGGTGGGGGGGGGTTCAAGCTGCAGCGCTGCCACCACAGCAGCTTGTAATGGGGAAATCTGAAGATTACTGAATCCTACAAAGACAATTAGTGAGCTTTAGAGGTGCTTGTTGGCAGATTTTTGAACTTTGTACAGAGCAAGGCTAGCTGTTTCCCTGTTTCCAGTCTTTTAGGCCACAGCTAATGTAACTTGCAATGGGAGATGTTTTGGGAGAAAAATTAATGAGCCAGGTTTCAGAATTAAAATGTTGATGCAAGTGAAGAAGTTACACACTGAATTTCCCACAAAATTTGTATTAACTTTGTGTCTTTAGGTCTCTGTTGAGGTGTGTAGAAGGATATCCTCTTGTCTCCTTTCTGTCTTGAGCTTAAACAATAATCAGAGGTGCAGCACAACAACAAAGCTGAAATTCTCTGGCATTTCCCTTTTTTTCGTCATGTCTTTTGTTGTGTCACGCAAGATTATCGGAGATCAATCAAGAAAATGGCTTTGACATTAAAGTAAAAAATGCAAAAAGAGCCAGAATGTATTCCATGCTTTACTCCAAAGTACAACACTAATTTGTAAGGTTAGAAGGCCTATCCTGATATAATCTAATCTACTGTAGCAGTAATACCCCGAAGCACGTTAAGGGTGTTTGTAGTGACATCATGCCAAATCCATCTGTGCCTGCGACTGAAAATGTGTGAACCGCTGTGTGTTTATTCTGGTGATATGTGTGTGTTTTTCTTGTCATAAGTGAGTTAGTGTAATTGTGTGAATAATTGCAGGCACTGGTGTATACTACGACTGATTAGAGGGGAAAGTCCTCTGCCTGGCTCTGAACAGGTTTTTGCTCTGAGACATGCGTAAATGGCGTGAGGAATCTTGTTTTTCTCCGTGTTTATCTTAGCTTGCAATTAGAATCTCCCTGGCAGCGTTTCTACTGATCACTGTCCAAGTTTCTACCACACACGCTGGCGCTCTCCTCCAGAGGTGTCAGTCTAGGCGGCTGCAGGCATGCATGTAGAAAGAGATGTCGTCTGCCATTGGGTCTACACAGTCTGAGTCTGTTTTGATGTTCTCGCTTTGTTTATTTTTCTATTCTCCCTTTCTTTTCCTCTTCCTCTCTCTCCCTGCAGATTTTGCACCGCTGCAGCTGACAGAAAGCTACGCCTGCTGACTTCTGATCTCCAGGATAGGCATGAAGTGAAGGTAGTGCAACATCTGGAGCACATTGGCCAGAATTGCGCTTGTCAGTTGGCATCAAACTTTCTTTACTTAGCACTGACATTTGGTACTTAGTGATACAGGAAATGTAGCCGTACGCACAGAAAGCAGAGCTGCAGCCAGTGTAGTAAGCCCCAGTGTGCTAGAAGACGCTCATTTAACAGTTTATTGATAATGTCTTTGCTGTTTTTTGTTTACATATTGTTTTTCTATACTGTTGCCTAGGTGATGGAGGGCCACACCAGCTACATTAACCATTTGGTGTTCGAGCCCACAGAGGGGAAACAAATTGCTTCCGTCAGTGATGACCACACTTGCAGGTCCAAACTGTTTTATTTCCGTGTGTGTGTGTGTGTGTGTGTGTGTGTGTGTTTTCCCAGCTTCTGATTTTCAGTTCTGTTCTCTGTTAATGGTGCAGAAAGTCCTGACTGTGTTTCCACAGTGAAACATGATGCTAAGCACAACATGCTCCGGTGTGATGGTGCCTAAGCACAGAGCAGCTTTGTAGCTTTCCTAGCTAATTGGTTAAATATGGAAATCCAATTAGCTACAGAAAGATTTTCCTCTCTAAGGGGGGCCTATAACAAGGTCCCCAAATTTTCCTTTTCAATTAATGCTAGAGGAGGGGAAAAAGTGTGTCAGTGGCCAGGTTCACCTCAGGGACACCACCCTCCACATCAGCAGGCTGGTTCTCCTGCAAACACCAAACCTCTGTTGCCTTTTCTTGTGTTTTTAATGTACAATAAGTGTAAAAATTCTTTATATTAAGTTTGATACTTTTAGATTTGAACCAAACACTGGAGACAACTGAAGACCAGGACTGCAACTAAAAACTATTTTCATTGTCTATTAATCTGCCGATTGTTTAGTTAATTAATTGTTATTATAGAGAATAATGTCAGAAAATAGTGGAAAATGTGCATCTGTTTCCCAGAGTTTAAGGTGACATCTTCAAATGCCTGGCTCACTGAAAGTCTGATCATTGGTTGTTGTTGTTAGGACTGTCACTTTTTCAAACAACAAGTTTAAATGAACCAAACAAAACACATAATTTAATTTGAAATCTTGCTAACTTTGCCTATGTAGCCTCATCATAAACAACAGTAGCATCCACAGCCAGGTAGCCACAGAAAACAAGTGGCAAGGCTGCACTGTGTACGGAATTTATAGTGTTAACATTTTTATAAAGTTGTTTTTTTATCCAGCCATAGGATACAGTGCTTGAGGTTAAAAACACTTTTAGTGTCACCAGCTGGATGGCGGTCCTCTCCTGCTCAGTGCCTCGTCCTGCCACATCAGGCCGTCTGAGATCTGAACAAGTACAACCAGTCTCTCTCCCCCCACTCCCATCCACTCTCCTCTTCCCCTGCCTCCGCTGACCGGCCAGAGAAAACAGGAGTGCGCTCCATCTGCTGAAAGATTTAAATTCTGTCATGTTGAGAAAATATGGGACGCGGGAGGAAGACAGAGGCGGAACAAGGGATAGATCAAGTTAACAGGAGAGGACCTTCCAGTCAGCCCACACAAACCGAGCCTCGATATGAGAGGAGGAAGCTGGGAAGGAGGGAAGTGTATGCCTGCATGTATAGGCTCATGACCTCTCCATCACTCTGTTAGGTTTGGCAGCGGTGCCTCTACTATAAGTTTGCTTAGCTTTGTCATCACTGTCCCCTGCAGCTGTGGGAACTCTGGCTGCCGCCAACATGCAACCTGACGCTGCAGCATCTAGGTGGGGAACCAGACTACACTCCCTCAGGGGAGTTAACATGTGGTTCATGTAGTCTAAACAGCTCATGGTATCGGTATAGAAGGGGTGGGGGTGAGTGGGGAAATGTGCCACCTAGAGATCACAGGGGCACACTGCAGGATCCTGAGGGGATTTGGGGTTGACTGAGTTCGCAGATGAACTCAGGACAACGCACACCTGCTGCTGCATTATGTATATGGTTTAAATCATTTTGTTCTGTTCTCAGTGATAATCCGTTTGCTTTTCTCGATCCCCTATGTTGTGTAAGGGAAAACAAAGTACAACAGCTTGATATCTCGTGCATGCTTCCAACACTATCTTCTGTCCCAACCTTGCACCCCCACTGCTTTATCAGATGAACTCTAGTACCTTCAGCAGCACCATCCATCATGTTTGAAATATGTTCTTATGAACAGATTATAAACATGATGCTATTTAACACTATTAGTTGTAAACAAATATGTGGATATATTTTCTTAAATCAAATCTTTTATAAAAATTTTAAAAAAAAAAATTTTTTTTTTTTTTTTATTCAAGCTTCTCCACAATCTTTCCACATACTGTATCCCCTGCCAACTATAAAAGTACACCCTGGGGTACAAGTTCCCTTTGTTGGGAATTGCTATTCTTTCCAATAAGCCAAGCTCGTACATTTGTATACATTTATCTTTTCTGTGCATACTCGCCCGGTGTATGAGGGGAAACAAGCCAACCCCAACGAACATGTCCAATGGGTTCAATAACTCTTCAACAGTAAAAGTATGTGATTTTTTTAAAAACAGATAATGTTAGTCTGCCAAAATCAAATGTTGGGCAGGTCCTGTTAACATAAATGCTGATGCAGACATTGTGCACCTCAACCAGGGCGACCCTGCCAGGCACTGTGATGGGATTATATTGTTTGACTCTTCCAGTTTTCGCCCTCCGGAGAGTCACCTTCAATTATTTACTCTGCTCTCTACAATAAATCAGATCACACAGCTCTAACGGCATTTCCCGTTTCCTCCACTTATGGGAAACATTGACAAACCGTAATGCTCTGGCCACGCTGTTTTCTCACTTAGATAACAAAATACAGGTCTTCAGATGTCCTTTTCAACTCTGTTGTACATGGAAGCGAAGTGTTATTGCTTGATGTAGTGTTATGCAATTACACAGTGTTTTATCAGAGGCGGTCACGCGTGTTTTCGTGTCTCATGTCTTTCACCTCGTTTGGAAAAGGTTATGTTTTTTTGGGGAGCCGGTGCTCTCCATTTGAAGGGCAGAGTGGTTGACCACAGTTTGGCCGTTGGTGGTGTAGCGTGCAATTGAGCTCTGCTTGGCTAGTGGTCTGAAAGAATAGGGTTTAGTCGTTGTTTTCCTGGTGTGGTCTGGGGGTTTTTCTTTTTTTTTCTTCTCTCTCTCTTCCCAGCCTCACTAATGCTTCACGGTGGAGGCTCTGGCTGAGTCTGCACATGGGCAAAGGAAAGAAGCCCAGAGTTTCGACAGGGCTCTATCTTGCTGCAGGGGAGATGAGGCAGGAAAAGTTGAGTGTTTACTGAGGTCTTCATCTGAGACGGGGCATATCCTTCCCTACACCGCACCACTGAGGACATCAATCTCTCCAACAACACACTTGACATTTAGATGGTCTTTGGAGGTACTTTTTGGGCTTTATTAGATGATGTCTTCTGCATGACCTCATCAGTCAGCGCCTTCCCATGCTTCACAAGCGTTTGTTTTATATTCCCAGAAACACTTGCAGCCACCAACCCCCCTGCCCCTACGCCCCCTTCCCCACCTTTTCTTCTAGTTCAGGGATCGTTCAGATGTGGTTAACCATAGATCCAGCTCTCACTACCCGCAGTTCTCTCCTTCCAAGTGATCCATTACATCCGTGGTGTTTCTCAGCTGCTTTTGCTATCATAGCTCTTACTTAGTTTTAGAATCGACTATTATTTAAATGAAGATTGGTCATAATCCTCACACGAGCTTTGGTTCTGGGTTGGCGTTTGCTTGCAAGACCCCTCTGTTTTCATTTGCACAAAGTCGGATGCTGTTCAACTTCTCTCCGCTGCTCTTCCTCCTCTGACGTGCATTCTGCTGCCCTCTCTGTACTCCGCAGAAAATGAATGGCAGCGGGCCGCCCACAGCGAAACATTTGCTGTAATGTGAGTGGAGCGTAACGCCGACTCAGGCGAGGGTGATGTTCCCCCTTCCTCCTTCCCCTGCTATCATAGCTCAATGTAATGTGAGGCTGGCGTTTTCCCTGAAAGAGGAGTCCACCATAAGTCTGTCTGTCTTCACAGCTCAGGGCCCAGATCTGAGAAAAGAGCCCTTTTCCTTGGAAAAGCATGAAGACCCTGTACATCACTTGCGCACAACCACCAGGAGTTAGATAAATTAGGAGCAAACATGAACTTGGATGAAAACATGTCATCTATCATTGTCCACTGGTGTGCCATAAAAGCCTGACAGTCGTGTGTCTTGTGTTGAGCAACAAATTTATGGAAAAGTTGAGGTTGAATTCTGTCAAAAAAGCATCATAGAAGAAACAACTAAATTTTAAAGCATATTTTGGCATACGGTAATGAGGAAACTTGTGACCTTATATCATTTGGGGTCAACGCTGTATGTGTGTTACATTTAGGCCATGGAGAACGATCTGTGCTGTTTTAGATTGAAAACCACAAAGAAAGAAACCTTGGGAAGGTGAATTCTTTCAGACATTATGTAAGCTCAAAGTGGCTCAAATACCGATGCTATTTTTGGAACTGCTCTAAAACCCCATCTTTGTTGTTAATTAAGGGGTAGTGGATTTTGCTTTTGCTTTTTAGGCCAAGAGCGGTTCACATATCAAGTTGAATCAATCCGTAACATTACTAATGAGAACTGATTAAAAATCCTGTGTTTTTTACCCACTTCACAATAACCTGAGGAGTATATGGGTTTTTGCAAAGAATTCTCACAACACAATTATAAAACTTGAATCTTTGGAAATTTAATGTTAGTACCAACACACTAAAACCAAAATAAATGTTGTATTTTATTGTTCGTGTTAATACTAATAATTTATCTTACCCCTAAAAAACAGAGTGTGGGACCTGGATGGAAATGAAAGCACTACTCTCAGACTTCGCTCTCCCGGCATCAGTGTGTGCTGGCACCCAGAGGAAACTTTTAAGGTAGGAAGGGTTTGTTTCAGATACGTGCTCGTATTCTGAGGTCAAACTAATGAATTAGTTGTCTACATGTAACTACATACTGTCTTCCTCGCCATGTGTGAGGTCAGGTGAACTGTAAAATGTTAGTTCACCTTTTATGGGAAGGTTGGAG
Organism: Lateolabrax maculatus; assembly: GCA_031216445.1. Lineage (NCBI taxonomy): Eukaryota > Metazoa > Chordata > Actinopteri > Acropomatiformes > Lateolabracidae > Lateolabrax > Lateolabrax maculatus. Next base: position 16,224,245 of record CM062211.1, read on the forward strand.
CACCTTGTTCTGCTGCCCTCTCATGCTCCTGACCTCATTCAGATGCTCTTCAACAATCTGGCGCTCGCAGGTTGAAGCATACTGATGCACTAAGCATTAGCCAATTGATGGAGTGCAACATGCCCAGGACATACTCCATGGGGATTGAAAATAGATGGATAGTAAGATACATGTAAATGCACTTATCACAGCAATGTATACTACAGATTTTGGTTTGAATGACCCGACTGTCTTCTCCAGTTAATGGTGGCTGAGAAGAAAGGGACAATTCGCTTCTATGACCTGGTGACCCAGCAGGCCATTCTGTCACTGGACTGTGGTCAGTCTCCACTCATGTCAGCTGACTGGTGCATCACAAACACGATCAAAGTCGGTGCTGTGGCGGGCAACGACTGGCTCATCTGGGACATAACTCGCTCCAGGTGACTGGGGGAGCGTGGGTCATGTACTACTGATGCTGAATGATTGTTTTTATGGCACATAATAGGATGAAATGGGCAATAAACCTTGTTTTTATTCTTTGCAGTTACCCACAGGAAAAAAGACCAGCCCACATAGATAAAGCACGGTTATTCAAGTAAGAAAAATGTATCTGACATCTTTGGGTGCATGTGGATAAAACATTTTCAGTTGGATTCACACTGATTTCCAGCTGTTTTATTTCGTTGAATTGTGTAATGACATTCGAAGAGATGTTCTCCTCTTCAGGTGGTCCCGAGCCAATGAAAACCTCTTTGCCACCACCGGATGTCCAGGAAAGATCTGTAGTCAGTTACTCATCCACCATCTTGGCCACCCACAGGTGAGTGAGATGCTTTTCACAGGCCAGATCACTATCTTTTTAATGCTCTCTACAGCTCTGGTCTCATATCACACACTGGTGTCGTTACAGCCGGTGATGATCGGATCGGCCACAGTGGGATCGGGCCTTAGCTGGCACCGGACACTCCCGCTCTGTGTGATTGGCGGCGACAGGAAACTTTGCTTCTGGATGACTGAAATGTAAACATCTGTACAGCACTCGGTGGGATAACTAGGTCCTTTGCATTCTACTAAATGTCCAATAAAATATTTTTCTGAGTATCTGTCGGGTTTGTACGAAATTTGATGGCAATTGGCTGCGTGCTTGAGCTTTGTTCTTTTTCATTTTTGACTACCCCTTCAGGTCAGCTACAGATAAACAGCAGGCTGTTCGGGTCTCTGCGAAGAGCTCGTTTTTCTTTACTCTGAAGAGTAAGTTACATCAGCTGTCTGTTATGTCCTGCCAAGAGAGCTGTAGTTCAAAGGAATGCATCGAGGAATCAGTACCAACTCTCCACTTCACCAGTCAACTTGATCGTCGTACCACAGGTGTTCTCACTCCGGCTGTTTCTCAGTTTTCTCACTATCAATGACTGACCTTGAATCGGGTCAAGAGTACATCTTTGTATGTGCCGTTTCACCTGCTGTGGTGCACAGAAAATCCACAGGACGCTTCGGACGAGGAAAATCTAGAAGGTCTGGCCGTGCTCCAGCTGTTGGTCAAACCTTGCAGGGGGGGAGTTGTAAGTAAGAAAGTATCATAGGAAAAGCTTTGGGAATCATGGGAGTCTGGGGCCATTTCAGGTAATCTCCAACTCCATGACATGCAAAACAAGCGGTTCGTGAGGATGCAGGGAAGGGAAGAGATGCGCATCACCTTACCTTGGCGAATAATTATCAGTGCTCCACAGACCAAACATGGAAGGCAAGGGATCATTTGGCAGAAACTTGTAATGCCCTCCGGTAAAACAAGGACTCATTGTACTGTCACAGGAATGCCATGTGTGAGAAACCACCATCTCCATTTTCAAGGCAGTCATACGCCCGCTACGCTGCAGAGGCCACTCATTTAATTAACTTGATCATGAATCATTCTAGGTGACAGTGATCACTTGTTTCCACAGATGTACTTAATCTTCAAGGGTGCAGCGTTGGATAAATGTGCATTCATACTCGGGCGTCTACCAGAGCCATTTATTTTACTTTATTAATGTATATGTCAGCTGTAACACTGGGTTGTATTGTGCAGCGAAGCCTCTGCGCGACAGATCGGAGCGAGCAGAGACCTCCACTCTTTCAAACCAGTTCGTCAACCTCGTATATTTCTTGGACAGGACACGTTAACCGCCTTCCACAAAGCATAACATGCTACTGCTCTCCTGGTCCACGCTTTTGTTTGAACAAGTCCAATGTGGTCTCCACTCTCTACGTTTTGCTGTGCTTTAAGTGCAAGTGGTGCCGGAGCAGCTGCATTTAACACGGGAGATGTCAGTGTCAGATGCAAGAAGCTGCCATTTTCATTTGTGCACACTCTGAACGTTTTCCAAAGAGTATAAAAGCTCCCTTAGAGGGCACTGGAACCGCTAACCGAACCCCTTTTTCTTCTGAAACATGAGTCATGAATCTCAGTGGCTTTACAAATCCCAGTAACTCAAGGACGCCATCTGATGGCTGATGAGCAGAATGTCATCAAGATTTAATACCATCTTGTCTGTGAGCTGATTTCTACAACATATGATCCATCTTGGACATCTTACAAACTCATATCTTTCCTGGGAGCTCGTCCTCAGATGTCACTGCCACCGGGCCTCCATGTTACCTTTGATGTAACCTGAATGAAGCTATTATGCCCCACAAACAGCCTGATCTCTTGTGGTGTATGGACTAATAACAAACTGTGAAATGGATGAAAGAGAGATCAGGCCGCCTTAAAATCCTCACCAACTTTCTCCTAATCTCCCCCCTCAGATAATTCCTCTGCGGCCCAGCCAACTTAAAGCCCGGGCTCAACAAAAAGAGAGCAAATAAAAATAATGAGGAGCATGATATAAAGGGAAACAAAGAAAGAGATTAGAGCTCTTTGAGGCTGGTGTTTGATTTAATCTCACGGCTGGTTTGTTGTGCAATGCTTTCCCAGAAAGAAGCCATTATGTTGATCTTGATGAGTAGAAGAGAGTCAGTCGAAAAAGTGCACCTCGTCACTACTTTTGAGCGGAGTTTGTCGATCATCTGAACTGTTGATGAGTGTGTGACAGCTGCAGGGAGAATCTGTCGGTATCACCTTCCAATGAGGGAAGCGTTAAAACCAGTGGCTTTGTTAATGGTCGATAAATCATTTACTGATGCTTTAGAATTCAGACATAAGTCATCATCATTTTACCCCTCTAATGGGCCGTTAAATCACTTACGTCCTGCTAAAGTGCTGCAGCACCATTAACAAGTTATTAACATTCATAACAACATATCTTGATGGATTGATTCTAAGGAACGCTTCATTTTTGATTTATTAACATTCATAGTTGCAGATGACTTGCTAACTTTTGCTTCATTAGAAAGTTATTTAGTTATTCCTCTTTGTCCTTTGTTGGACAGAAGGCTACAATGAGCCCCCTCCATCATTCCTTATCCTTGGCAAAATGTCTCCTATTCTCCAAAATGTTTTAATGGCTTATAACTGACCTATAAAGCTACTAGTTTCTGTAAGTCACCAGGCTCACCCATTTCATGTGCAGTATCTTTCCTTTTGAGTTCTCAGGCCTGAGGACAAAGTGAACTTCCTGACCCTGTTTCCAGCCCTGAGGAGGCAACTAAGCCAGCGTGGGGATGGGATGGCCCTGACATCAATAAAGGAAACACTTATGGTTGGAGTCAGGATGATACAGCGCTTGGGATTTGCGGCGAGTACGCGAGGCACAAGAATCTAGCTGGATCCCATACTGGTCGCCCTGTTGCCGCGGCAACCCCGCTTTTGTTTGGCGCTCAGCAGATTCGGATCCTGGCGGAGGTTTCATGGGGATTTGTGGATTTGAGAGCGCTGGATGTAGAAGGAGATACAAGAACTTATAAAGTGTTTGACTTTTGCTTGGAGAGAGTGTGTGCACGCATACATGCGTGTGTGTGTGTGTGTGTGTGTGTGTGTGTGTGTGTGTGTCCCTGCACACTTGTCAAGCAGTAGATCACTCTTTCCCTCCACTTGCTTGATTCCCCCCCACCTCTTCACACACTGTTTTTTCTACTCCACAAACACAAGGTTTCCTAGGGAGGCCGGAGCAGGGCTTGATTTACTGTACAGTGGAATTATGGGAAGGGAAAGCTTCCCAAAACAAGGTGGCCGATGGGAGGGTTTGCCAGCCGCTGTGCCGATGGTGGTGATGCTTTATGAGTCCTGCAGATGGAGACGATTTGTCTTTTCAAGGGAAAAGCTTTGACGTGCGCGGCTCTGATATGCATTGTCGCCTGTGTGGAGATCAAAACGCTGGACGTCCGTCAAAAACCCCCGAAGGCCAAATTCTCCAGTCGCACGCAGAAAGAGAAATAAAGAGAGAAGAGCATCTGTCAGCAGTGCAGCCCTGCGGACCGTGCTGTGGTTGAATGTGAGGTCCCGGTGACCTGGCCCTACTGATGTGTTGGGCCTCAGTGCTGGCTCTGGCCTTGACCAGCTGAGGGAACATGATACTTAAATCATTCCTAATTAGCTCCTTCCCTTTGCTTAATAACACATGAAGATAAATGGGTTCCAAGAATTTTCCAAATGGAAATACTTGGTTTGGAATTAAAAGCTAGAAAATGGCCTACAAGCCCTGTATTGTAGTGGTTCTCTCTCCCTCTCTCTCTCTTATTCCTCCTGCTGGCAAACACTGGACTTCTTCTCTTCAGCACCTTTTTCTATCTTTTCTGTCTCTCTGCAATGTAAAACACTGACGTTCATGAAAATAAACGTTTATTTCTTTTTACATAATACATTATAGACACAATGAAATGGCCCTGTGGAACTTCACAAACATTACTACATTGTGATTTTCTTCATGTGTTGTTCATAATACTAGATCTCATATGCATTGTTTACACAGGCCAAACATCCGCCTCTCTTGCTTGCAAGTTTCTCCATCTGCACGACTTTCTTATCTCTGCAGAAAATCTGCTCATGGTTTTAACACGAGCTGAGCTTCTCCAAGGAGCTGTGAAGGGTCTTCAGGTCTTCTCTCATCTGGCTCAGAGCGTTTTGGATCTTGCTGGGCTGATCCAGGACCTCCATGCTGCAGGTAAAGGGGTCGTAGCGAATGGCGAAGGGGCGCTTGATGGCTGCCGAGAATCTCCTGCGGAAGTGAATGAAGTGCGAGTATTAATAGATGCATAGATACAGATGAGTGGTGAATATTAGGGCCATAGACTCTACAAGATGTCATCTGAATCTATTACGACTCATTAAAGGTGCCCTGAGGAGCTTTTGACCACTAGTAGTCCCGTGGAGTAATGTTTTCCCAGTCTGGGTCCCACACGCAATACACTGTTCTACTGATCTACAGGTGGTGGTGACACATTTAGAGACATTTAGTTAGACCTCAAGAAACACTGACTGTAAACAGAAACTTTGTTTATTTACAAGAAAACTCTACAAGATACCTTTCATTTGGATTAATTTATCAATTTGTCTCCATCTATATATGCAGTACTTCATTCATTCCATTGGAAAATTGCGTCGTTATAGCTGCTATGTCACATAAACCGCAAAACAAATGAGATAAGGAGGTGGGTAAGGAACAGATTTGTATAAAAGTTCATTAAAGTGGAATAAAGTCTAAAAATGTAAACTAGAATATAACTAAATATGTATTGAATATACACTGTACGCTACTAACATTGTCATTGTAGTTATACACACATTCAAGTATTCAGTGTGACTAACACAGTACAACAAAAGACACTTGAGGCAGCTCCAGCTCCGTGAACATGGGGAGATTTAATTGAAAGCTCTTGAAGCTTGTAAGTGGACCTTTGTGTTTAGATTACTTTGTTAAAATATGAGTCTGAATATTATATAACGTCCTATAAAGTAGTATAATGTAGCAATTTAAAAGAAGCGTTTCTCTTTAAGATTAGAAAACTACAACAATTTGCTGTAAGTTACATTTAGCAATAGGATGTGGCTTTAATTTAAAACTGTAGACTCAGTAAAGATGTTTGATCCCAAGATGATCCCAAAATGACAACACATTTTACTTATTTTAAGGTTAGAAAGTGGTTTAAATAACATGTCTTATCTTCTAACTTGAGGGATTACATTGTTCTCTGTCTGTTGTTTACAAGGTTTTCACCCAACAGCAACAATAACATACTCATCAGGAAGTAACAAGTGAATACCTCAGCTTAATCTTTGCATCCTCGAAGCTCTCGGACACAAAGTAAACAGGCTGGTAGGTCTGGTCCTGGTACGGCTGCACCGCTGTCTCCTCGGGGTTAAACGGCTTGTACTCCGGCTCGTTGGACAGAGCGTACTGGAAGGACAGGTCAAAGACTGTCAGGACAACCGAGCAAATTAATATGCTGCAAAATATGTGTGTGTAAACATGGAGAAGACACTCACAACAAGCTCTCCATACGACGACAGGAGTCCTGCGCCGTAAGCTTTCACTGCTCCGTTCTGCTTGCAGAGGCCAAACTCCACAGTAAACCAATATAACTGTAAAGGGAGACCACAATAAAAAACATATTGTGATTGGTTAAACATAATGTGTAGCAATGTGCAGTCATTCAGTCAAGCCACTAGATGGCACTGAAGATCTGTTGAATGCACAAAGTTAAGGGAGCCTGTGAATGTGTTAAAATTACATTTCAGGTGCCTTTTTGAAATTGTCTAATTTAAGGTTTGAAATCTTAATAAAACCTACCGTTGACAGTTTCTCAATGTCTTCATCTGAAGCTCCGAGCGAGGCAAGTCCAATCTCCTGAAACAGTTCATTAGTTAGTTAGAATTCAGGGTAATACAACTAGATTACACACACTTTCCAAATCAAAGAACATGTGGTGTTACCTGTGAAAACTGGGCGAATTCTTTATCTGCCAGCATGGGAATATGGCCGAGCAGTTCGTGACAGCAGTCTCTGTCAGGAGCAGATAGAACGGAGTCAATGGAAGAAAAAGCAGCCAAAGACACGAATAAATAAGTTAGGACACGACATGTAACGATGACTCACGGCTCAGGGGAGTGCATGGGGGCAGAGGAGTGGCGGATGTACTGTGTGCACTGAAACACCCTGAAGGCCAAACTGTTGAGGAAGTCTCTGGCCGACAGCAGGCCGGCCACTGGACGCAGCTGGAAACCAGTTTTCTCTGAAGAGAGCAGAAAGGAGGGAAACGCACTGTGATGGAGCTCAAAGGAAAAGGAGACAAGTACTGTAATGTAAGTACTGTAACATGAAACCACATAATAATCTTATAAAATACAGCACATTGTTAAAGATTAGAAAGTAATCTCCTTTGACTATTATTTAATATATGTATTTTATCTTTTGTAGACAGAAACCTTTCTTTATTCAACTTTTTCCATCTCTTTTGCCTTTTAAAGTGTCAACATTCATCTTTAAAAGACCAAAACCTCTCAGAATTATAACGTTTCAGTCTTTGTCACCTTTCAGGAAGGCAGAAACCTCTTTGAGCTGAGGGATGCGGTCCTCTCCGTAGCCACACTCCCTCTCCAGCTGCTGCAGACCGTCCAGGAACTGCCTGCAGGCCAGGCTGGGGTAGATACTCCGCAGCTGCCGGTAAACCTCCCTCCTTTTAACACAACCACACCGCATCATCACATCACTGCACTGTAATCACCCCCCACCACGCATCTGCATTTATAACTGTGCGGGTCATTCTCACCATGTGGACACCTCTTCTGCTGTGTACTCCACGGTGGGCAGCGGGTCCCCCCTGTGACAAAGACAATTCATTCGTGAGAGAGTGTTTGAATGGTGCTTTAATGAAGATATTTGGACTGTTTTAAACATCTGACTCACTGTTTGTATCTGAAGGCGAGCTCAGAGATGAAAGCCCGTCTTTTTCTGTACTCTGGATCGCTGTATCCCTGCAGAAAAAGACGTTAAATTACCATGAACAGGCTGCATTATTTCGCCTGATAAATGTGATTTACATTTTGCAGTGTGAACACTCACCGGATGGTCCTGGTCCATGTCCGGATCAAATTTGGTTATTAACATGTTGCATCTGTCGAGGTCTTTTATCTGTCGGGGAAACCAGGGAACTGTGATGTTGACGGGAGAAAAAAAAATAATTAGTGCTTTTGTAATTGGTTGCATGTTATTATCATATGGTAACATTAAAAAAATCTAAAAGGAGCATTAAGTGATTTAATAGGGCCTGTAACATGATGCACTAATATGAATGTGCCTCCATAAGAGATTTTAATAATGAAAAAAAGCTTAAAGTGTAATAATAAAACAGGGCGTTACCTTTTTCCTCCGGTATCGAGCGAACATCTTCAGCCACTCTCTTCAGCGCGTTGATGAAAACGTCCAGGTCAGAGCTGTGAACTTCACACTTCATGAAGAACTCCAGCTCTGTCGTGCTGTTCTTTGACTTCCTCCCTGGTCGACTTTCGATGTGGAGAAGTTTCGCTTCAAACGTCTGTGAGGGATATTTAAAAAGAATATCAAAAAATGCAAAGGATGTCAAAAAACATCACCCTTTCTGCTCTTTTATTCTTCTTAATCAATGCTTCGACTCTGAGGAGAAGATTTAGCATCCGAAGAGGGCCTTGTCTTTTAGTTTTTGTCATTTTGCTGAAGACATTTACGTATTTTGCATGCATTTCTTGAACTCAAAGGGCCCAAATCTAAAATATAAGCCTGGATGCTCAAACTCATGAAAAGGTCAAAAGATAATATCTATTTTATTAATGTTATTCATGTTTTTTGATGCTGTTTTAGGTTTGTTTACATCAGTAATCTTTGAAAACCAGTATGTGAATATTAGCTTTTATAATGTGAATAAAACTCATTTATACAAACATTTATATGGTCAAAATTATGGATTAGTTGTTTTTTTATTACTATTACAAATATGAATCATATATAATAGGCCTATTTGCAGTGTTGAAAAATAAGTACATTTACTCTAGTATTGTACTTTTGAGGAAAATTTTCAGCAGATTAATCGATAATTAAAGTAATTGTAGTTATGGAAGAAGTACTCATGTATTTTACTTAAGTAAAAGTAGTAATACCACAGTGTAGAAATGCTCAAGTGAAGTAAAAGGACAAAAGTATTTAAATAGACTGAAAGCACCAAAAGTAAAAGTACTCATCATGCAGAATGGCCCATTTCAGGATAACAGACATTATATTATATGATTGTATTATAATTATTGATGCAATAATGTGTTTATAAATAAATGTAGTGGAGTAAAAAGTACAACATTTCTCTCTGAGATGTAGTGGAGTAGAAACAAAGTAGCAGAAAATGGAAATAGTCAAATAAAGTACAAGTACCTCAAAATATGTACTTATACTTGAGAAAATGTTATTTTCCACCATTGAATAATTGTTGGTTGCAGCCTTGCGTGATATTTAAACAAACAGTAAAACCCACAGGGGCCATTTTTCTGCATGAGGAGTTCATTTACTTTATTAAAGCATCTTATTGCTGCTCCTGTTTGCGTCTTACCTCAAATATCTTCCCCGTTTTGAAGAACCCCGCGTTTTTCTCGTTGCTGAGCGAGAACAGGACGTTCAGGGTGGCCCTGCCGTCCTTCTCCTCGAACACGGGGCCGTCCCCGAACCGGGAGGGCCCCGGGGAGCCCGCGGAGCCGCTGCTGCGCTCCCGGCGAGCATCCTCGATCAGACTCTGCTTCCTGCCGCCGAACGTCTGCACCGCACCGTCCGTCTTCATCTGCCTGAGTCACGGCTTCCTGTGCCACCGTCCCCCCCCGGGCAGCTTTAAATACCCTCTCATCCAGGGGTTATGGAGATGAGTTGCGCAAGTACTGCACGTTTTTTTTTTTTTTTTTTTTTGGCCTGTTTGCGTCATCATATTACATCTCTTCATGGGACAAAAATAGTCCTGTTAGGAGGAGAAAATAGTGCGCTCTGGGAAATAATAAAAAACACAATATGGATCGAAATTTTAGAAATCACAGGTGCCTTCAACCAAAAGAGGTCATTGCAGGTTACATAAATGTTACATATTCTTATTTATAAAAGGAAATAAGAATTTGTGGAGGTTAAAAGTGTTTAATGAAGCATATCAGGGATGTTCCTAATCTATTCTTAAGTGCAAAATCAATGTCTGGAATCCAAAATACAACATTAGAGACTCAAATTGATGAAAAGGTCTTTTAAATCAACAGCAAGAACGTTTTATATTAATGTTAATATATATATGATATAAACATATAATACATGGTCTATTATAAGCTAAAATTTTAATAGCTGCTTATAACTGCATTATAAAAAGTTTATTAATGTGTCATCATAACTGAATGCTGGTGTTTAAACACATGATGAATGACAATATAATATAATCATGTGAAACAGTAAAAAGTTATAATTGTTGACAAAAACTTCACAGAAGTAAACACTTAAAAATGTCCTTATATCTGTTTATCACATTATAATGTGTTATAAACCAGTTATTACATACTACTTATAAATGTTAAATAGAAACAGTGTTTTCTGATGATCTTGTTTGATTAAAGATTAATTCATTCACTACTGATTCTGTATAACAATATTAATAGACATGTGAGAAGGAACAACCAATGGAGGAGGAAAAAACAAATGAAAGTAGAGAAATATTTATTTGTTTCATTAAAATATTTCATGCATACACAAAACATTTCATTTAGCCAAGCGAAATGAACAAAAAGTATCTATTAACATGCCTTTAGGTTTCAAATGCATAGAAAAAATTCAGGTTATTTGCATCATATATGCATCATATTAAAAGCAAAATTTGAAGTTTACACGTTGGGTTTTAACTTCATTAAAGTCCCCAAAGAGATGTTGATTGAAAAAAACCCTCTCATTCTGATAAACATGTCTCTTAATAAGTTTTATACGGTAATAATATTGATGGTAACAGTTTTAGCTGTTACAGACACATTCCTTATTATACTACATAGGTAACAGGCTACATTTTATTCACTTAACTAAAAATACTAATTGGATTACAGTAATATTGTCAGTATTTGATTTGCATATTTGTTTTTTAATACAAAGAAAGCTAGTTTGCAAGCATGCTAAGCAGAACCTCAAGTCGACCGTTTCATTGATGAAATGAAGAGATTCTCTGTGGGCTTCGGCTCAGATTACACGAGACGTTACTCCAGTTTCCGCAAGGCTTCACACAATTTCCCTATTTCACCTGAAATAAGAGGAAAAAACAAAATCAGAGTCAAATAAAACTAACTTAAAATTACTCTTTATACTTATTCTTTGCTCCGTTTCAAATTAAAATGACAAACACTTCAATAAAGTTGCATGGGACGAGAAGAAAATAGTCCTGTTTTATTGTGGAGGCAGAAATAAGGTGTGCCTCTGCTGACGTCAGAAGAAATTATTAAGATACACTCTTATAAAGTATGATATTAGGCTTATTAAGCTTCGGGGAAAACCAGCAGTGGAGCTGCGTAACACAATAAAGGCCATATATTTAATAAATGAGGGGATTGGTTTTAATGTATCTTTACATTTGCCTGTTATAATTTCTTTTTTCATGTGTAATAATATAACTGTATTTTCATAGTGCTGTTTGTGTTTTGTTACATGTTTCTATAATAATCTATAATATTCCAATACTTTTAATGTTGTGGTTGCCTGCCACACAGCCTCACAATCTTTCCAGACCATTTAGGAATTAATGTAGTTTTGTTTATAGACCATCTTTAGTCTTGTTCAGCCTCAACAAGGGAAACATAAGGCTGCTGCTTGGTTATAACAGATCCACTGCTTTAATTAATGAATAAAACCAATTTATCTGATAATAAAAGAATGGATGTAGGGGCGACACATACTACTGATGCTGTCAGCCAGGTTCCTGAGCTGCTGGGTGTTGTCCAGCACTTCGATACTCTGGGTGTAGGGATTGTAGCGCACTGTGAAAGGCCGGGGGATGGTGGCTGCAAATTTCCTGTAGGCAGATAGACATCAATGTGAGTTTATATGGTTTTACATGTAGCCTTAACTTACTGTATATATGCAGGAAAGAAAAAAAAAAAAGCATTTTCTCACCTCACTTTCTCTTTGCCATCCTCAAAGCTCTCGGCGACAAAGTAAACAGGCTGGTACGCGGTGATTGGGTATTTCTGGAGGCTGGTCTTGTCGGGGTCGAAGGGCAGGAGTTTGGGCTCGTCTGTCAAGCAGTACTGAAAGAAAAGAAGTGTAAAAAATCACATATTTAATCCTGTTTGTTTTAAAACTACTGTGTGGTTTCCAGTTTCTCAATGACTGTCTCTGTTCCCGTCGTAGCCGGCAGTAAACAGGAAGTGCAGCATGATTCAGGGCTCTGCTTTTCTGTTAATATGACTTGGCAGAGTGCACATCCTCTGCTGATGTAACTTGTGACCTCGATGGCGAGCCGTTCATCCTCCCCACTTACCCACTGAACCACTTTGCCCACACCCCGCTGCGCAAGCCAGGCCGACTCCCCCATTGACACATTAAACCTGAATCTGAGTGGACCACTAACCCACTGCCTGCCTGTTGGGCAGAGAGGTGAATGTGTAACGACAGACGGGGGGTCAGCGGGAGGTAGGCCAGCACAAAAACAAAACTATTTGTCTCGCTGCTGTGGGGTGATGTACAGACTGTTTTTCTTGGAGCCTGTGACTCAAACACATGTGTTGTCCCCCCCGCCACCCCTCCATACCCCTTCCCCGTCTTACCTGCAGCTCTCCAAACGATGAAAGCAAGCCAGCTCCGTAAGCTTTGATCTCTGAGCCCTGCTTACACAGGCCAAACTCCACGGTGAACCAGTACACCTGAGGACACACATGAGGTTCATAAAAATATGATCTGGCAGGCCGGAGACTGATCCAGGGGCAGGTCAACAGGCGTCTTTAAAATCCACAAACCCAGAGATCTTTCAGACGATTTAAAGGGCCAGTTCACCTTAACCACAATGTTGGGGTCGTGCCTAAACATAGTTTTTGATTTTTGCTCAGGTTTTGAGATATCTGTGAGACTTCTGCTACTAATTCAATACAATGGAGGTGAATACAATTTCATTTCTGCTGCTCCCAATACTGGAAACAGCGCCTCTTTTACTCAGGGTAATCCACAGCCACGCCGCTGAACATTTTGCCTTTATGTGACAGTGACTGCAGAGATGGACAGGAAACAAAGCTCGGCCTTAGTTTGGTCAGACGGTAAAAATTAGCTCCAATTAAAACTCTTCACAGGGTCGTATGGTTGCAGAAATTTCAGAGATAGATACCTTGAGAAACCTCAGCAAATAAAACCAAAACTAACCCTCTGGATACCATTGAAGACAATTGAGATTTTTTTTGTTTTGTGTTGTTATTTGGGAAACTGGTCCTTTAAGGGCCCCAAAATACCAAAATGTAGTGATCCCTTTCCACTCAACCAGTGTGATTCAAAACACACACATACCTCAGATACACCTATATGTCAATGCACACAAAGTTATATGCGACACATACACATACACACACACAGTCTGTTTTATGTGTTCTGTTGTCTGTTTGATGCATTTGTTTGTTTTTTTGTAATTTAAAAGCTTCTAATATTGTTCCTCATGTACCCAGTACTCACAGTCGCAAGTTTTTCAATGTACTCGTCAGGGGCACCGAGGGAGGCGAGACCGATTTCCTGTACAGAGGAAAATAAAAGCATATAGATTAAATAAATGAAAAGTCACAGATCACATAGTGTTACATAGATTTGAATGTTAAGATAACATTGATCTTCTGAGAGAAAATATACAAACATTAAAGTTAGAAAGCTAAGTACTTTATCATGTCATGGACAATGAATGCTTCCTGACGATGCATAATAAATGTATACACTGTATGTTTAGTATGTAAAATGGTGCATAACACTTAGTTACCTGTGAGAATTGGGCAAAACTAGAGTCAGCAAACAGAGGAACGTGTCCGAGGAGCTCATGGCAGATATCCCTGCATTAGAAACAAATATGACTCTTTAACAATGCCCAAATTACATAATTTTCCTTTTTTTCTGAACTGCGTTTAGAGACTCACGGCTCAGGTGTGTATGTGGGCTTGGAGCTGTGACGAATGTACTGCGTGGAATGAAAGACACGGAAGGCGAGTCCAGCCAGGAAGTCTCGGGACGAGAGCAGGCCGGCCACCGGGCGCAGCCGGAAACCTGTGCAGGCTGCAGGAGAGAGGCGGGGGATGAAAGAGGTGAGTGAGGGAGGGAGGAATAGGAAGTAGGGTGTTTGAAGAGGTGCTGCCTCATTCACACCACAGTGTTTCCAAAATAAAATGAATGAAGGGATGTTTCATAATACTGCTAATGCTACAACTGGAGTCAAAAGAAATATAAAAACTTTTTACCTTACCAATCATTAAAAAAAATCTTAAATTCAAACATTTAACAGTATTAGCACCAGTGTTAGGAGAAGAAAAAACTGAGATTTCTAGAATAAAGTCTAAAATTTACGAGATAAAAAGATATTTTGAGAAAAACGTTGTAGTATTTTTAGATACTGGGCCGTCAGGGTCAGTAACAATACGGGACTCACACTGCAGGAAGCGGGAGACGTCCTCCAGCTGTGGGATGTTGTCCTGCCTGTAGCCGCAGTATTTCTCCAGCAGGGGGAAGACCCGGTTGTGTTCGCGGCAGGCGTGAGTCGGGTACAGAGTCTTCAGCTCCTTGAACACCATGCCCCATGTGGCTCTTTCCTCCTCTGTGTACTCCACTCGAGGGATGGGTTGGCCGCTGGGACAAAGACATGAGTTTTGTGTATTAGTATAAGGCCATTCTAAGGACAAGCATAGCAAACAGTGATAGATAAAGTGATAAAGGGTAAGTGCATACATATACCTGCAAATATACACATATACTGTGTTTGCCTTAGATTTTTATATTTATGATGGTGTAAAAGTTTCTTTAAAAGTACTATTCAATCCTGGGGCACTAAAAGTCTCCACTAACTGGCAGGAACATTTAATTATTGTTAATAGTTCTTCTACAAATACGACTTCAAAATAATTTAAAAGGTTATAATCAGGTTTTCATTACTTTAAAAGTTACCCACAAATACCCACAAAACCTTTTATAAACATATCTTCTTCAAATCTTTTATCCTTCCCATTATTATGTACCGTATATACATGTACTGTATCAATATTTGTATAAGAGCTCAGCCAATTTTACCTAATAACATATTATATTTAATATTGTCAATTGGTTTATTTCATTTATAACGATGTTTCCTGAATAGAACTATGTTATTTGGTGCTCATTTACTTTTTGTTGAATTGTATGCTTGCTTATAGACACAGTTTTACATTTTAGCATTTTCAGGTTAATTGGGATTATATAAGTGTTTTATTTTTCCTTCCATTTAGTGTCTTCTTAAGAATTTACGATATATATGTTTGACCAAACAATGTTACTGTACCACTCTTTTCTAAACATACTGCTGATGTCTTCTAATGGGATATTTTTGAGTTTTGATCTTTGGTTTTCCCCAATTTTCCCCCTGACGACAGACTGCGTGAGCACAGCATCACTTCATTATTTGTCATGATCACAGTATTACACAGCTATGTAAATGCGAGCCACCTCAGTGGGTGTTTCACGGGGTTTGGCGCTCTTTGTAGTGCCTGTGAATAATACCTCTCATTTGTACACACAAAGACCCTTTAAATCCACTATTGACTGCCTGTAATTTGTCCATATTTGTTTATGATTATTTTCAAGGCAAAGCAGGGACTCAGAAATAAAAAATATTTCATCCATCACTTCCTTTCCAGACTTTGAAAAACACACAAAATAAAACATGGAGTTCAGAAATAAAGATTTTCAGGAGTTATTACTGTCTGTAGTTGTAGGCGATGTCAGCGAACTCCTTCCTGCGGGCTCTGTACACTGGATCTGTGAAGCCCTGAACACACACACACACACACACACACACACACACACACACACACACACAAACACACACAAAGGAAAGCCATGTTAGATCTCATGATCGCAGCCCGGCCACTCACAGCTAAATCAAAGAGTGGAAATCCTCTGCTAAGGCTAAACCCTGTGGCCTTTGACAGCATTATGCACTCCGTCTCTAATAAGAGCACGCAAATACATATTCAAATGAAGCCTTTGTAGAGGGTTTTTCAGCTTATGATGAATACATTTTGCTTTAATGGCGGTGGCAAAAGGGAGCAATTATCTATAATTATAGGGGCTCAATTAAAGCAATGACATCAATTTGTGTGTCTAGATAGTTTCCATTAGAATAGACGGCAGAGTGCAGCCTGTCATCTCCACAGCCCCGTCTTTCATAAGACATGTGGGCGTGAGTGGACACGTATTCACACACAAACACACATGCAGAGGCAGGATGTGGCACACGGACAGTGATGGATGAGTCAGTCCTTACCGGGTGATCAGCGTCCAGCTCGGAGCCGTAACTGAGGATCTGGTTGGCAAAGCGGTCCAAGTCCTGGATGTCATTAGGGAACCACGGCACTGGAGAATAACGGTTATTAAACGCTGATAATTTCTGTTTTTATTCAACATGTATTTATTCAGGTCAAAATCAATTAAGCATTCGTTCCACAAACACAAATTAAGAAATTCAGGATATCTTAAAGTAGTTTAAGTTGGTGTTCTTGCCACTTTATGTTAGTACCCCTTTATGAAATATTGTGTTGAGCTGAAATCAATTAATCGATAGAAAAAATTTGTTTTTTATATAATTTTTAACATATATGGTAAAAATAACCTACACAAGTTGAGAAAAAAGGCAACCAGCTAGTCAAACGTCTGTGTTTAACAAACTGATCATTGTTTGTTTAGATAACTTGAGCGTTTTAAGAAACTAAGTAACCAACCCAAACACAAAGCATGCTGGGAAAGTGGGGTAGTAAGTTAACAATGCTTCTAAACACCTTAACTTGATGAAAAAAATGATCAGCTGGATATTTATTCAACTCATGCATTGAATATGTTCTGAAATGGTTCCACAACTAAAGAACAAAAGCTGACAGAACTGTCTCCCTCTGCAATGAATCGCAGAGACTAACACACTCTAAAGATTGTGAATAATCTTGGTTTGTTTTATTGCTACAAAAGAAATTTTTACTCTAAGTCTTAACAATTTATAGTCCTTATTTATACCAAATAATTCACGTTCTTTACAGTATAGTCCCAGTGAGAATGTGTTATTTCCTATGTTTTATATCATTGTAATTTGAATATCTTTGTGTTTTTGTTGGTCGGACAAACAAAGACATTTGAATTAATCAAAAATGATAATAATTACTTTGTTTCAACCTGAATATTGTTTGATTCTTGACTGATATAAACAAGTTCAGCACAAATTGGTAGTGATGTTGGTAATTTAGACCTTGTTTTGCCTATAGGATTTAGTGCCATGGCATTTTGACACTCAGCAGAACTAGTAATCGAGGGTCATCTGCTTGTTCATATGAATTTATGACACTCAAAAACACTGGGGCCCAAGCATTAATCTACATTTGTGCAGTGTGGTCCAGCCTGAGGCCCCAGGGAGACAATAGGTCCCCGCCAGGCTCCTCTATAAACAGGCAGTCTCCAAAACAGGCCATAAATATCCCCTCGTCCACTTGACCCTGACCAGCAGACCCCGGTGTCTACGCCGAGGTCAAAGGATGATCCTTGGTGGCCCTGTCTGTCTCTGCCTGCCGTGACCTTGGCATGTTCTCCCTCCCTGTGTTGGTCTGGGACCAGGACACAGAGCTCCTCTGTTCCGGCCAAGCCTGTTGGTCCTCAGTAGCTAAACTAATGTCATTCTGGAAACAACTAATAAAGAGGTCTAGATTTGGGCGATGGGCCATCCGTCTCGTCGGCGACGCTGGCTGTCCATTACCCAGTCTGTCTGGGGGGTCGTGAAGCACCACCCGACAGCCGACACTGTGCTCAGTCGATAAATGGACCATTTCAGCTGTAATGATCTCCATTTTATTATATTTTTTTTTGCCATGCTAGCTGTGTGGCTCTATGGATGGCTTGTTGGTTCATTGGTCCACCACTTCAGCCCGAACTGATTGCCATTCAAGTTTGCTTGGTGATACCCTGACCTTTCTTCTAAGTGCCACTTGGAGGTTGAAGTGTTCGGTTTATAGTGAAATGCTTCAACATCTATTGGATGGATTGCCGTGACATTTGTTACGGACGTCAATGTTCCCCAGAGGATGAACTCTATGGACTTAGGTGATTTTTCTGACTTTTCCTCTAGCACCAAAAAGTTCAAAAGTTTCATCGATGTTGAAGTATATCTTTACATCTACTGGACGGATTAGCACAAAATTTGATAAAGGTATTCATGATCCCCAGAGGATTAACCTAATTGACTTTGTTTATTCCACAACTTTTCTTCCAGTGTCACAATGAGGTTGACATTAGTGCTTTTCACCCACATATCTTGAAAAATAATAGGCGATTGGCCATGAAATCTGGCACATGTTCCTCTCATAATGAACTATAACAACTAATAGGTATCCCGTGACATTTATATCGAGCACCATCATCAGGCTAAAATGTAATTTCCATTTCTATATCTTGTTAATTTCCAATTGACAAGATATTATTATTTAGTCAATATGATAAACCAGATTAAGTGTGGATAAGGGGGAACTCCTTATCCTCAGCTTCATGACAAAGAGATAAACAAAGCAATAAACAACATGGGTGACACTTCATTATTTGACCATTTGTAAACTCTCCCCTCTCAACATGTGGAGCGTGTCATTTGCACACATCTTTTGTTTTGATGAGGTTGAGGATGCATGCTTATCTTTCTCAGTGTACATCCTCTCACTGTAATTACGCACTCTCACTAACCTGTGTCCTTCTGTTTGTTGCGTGACAGCTCGTGCACGTGGCCGCTGATTTGTGTGCGCAGGCCGTCAATGACCTCATCTAGGGCCTGGGAGCAGGTGGAGTCCACGCTGATGAAGAACTCGTACTGATCCTTGTTCATCCGTGACGGACGGGACTCGATGTGCGTCAGGTTGATGCCCTTCTCCTGCAGGCCACAGAAAGAAAGGAAACGGACGGACACTGGTGAGACCTGAGTTGAGACTAAAGAGCTTAAAGCTTCCATACATGTGATATGTAATTTTCCATTTTTTAAAGGCGAAAGGTTAAAAAAAATAAAAAGATACATGCATGTAAGATAAATATCTATGGGATAACTGTGAATGTTTTTGCTGCAACAGGCTGCAGCTCTGCCCTCCTTCCACCACTTGAGGGCGCTGTGTATTTACTAAACTGATGGCTATTTATCAGACTTTATGGAGGCCACTATAACCTCAGGTTAGAGCTCCCTTGGACTCTCTCTCTGCAAACTGACACTGAGCCAGACAGACTGAACTTGCATAATAAAGGCATTCGGGACATATTGTTGTAGTTTAGTGCAAAACTGTCAAAATAAATCACCCTGCCCAGCCAGCATAGGTTTTTCTCATTCTGCAGCATGACCAAAAGACCCTTGGGATGTTTCCAGACTTATTTGGATGTGATTCACAAGTTCTTCTTAATGTCCAAAGAGGTTTCAGCTCGAGCTGGAGAGCGTGACATTCTTTAAGTGGTAATTACCAACATAAATGTGTTTTTGTTTGTGTAATTTTGGGGAGGGAGAGGGAGTATGTTGTTCTCTGTCTACTATAGGTTAAGTAAAGAGGAGGGCGTGAGTAGCGGGGCCTCCCGGTTTCTTCCATCTGGATCCCATTCTACACATAACAGCTTTTTTAAAGGGCCATGTGGTCCTGCATCCCACAGCAGTGACCAAAGACTGAGTCCAGGCTGGCATTCCAGAGAAAAGATGACTTGCTTTTTACGTGATGCGCCATTCACAGTCAGCAGATTTACTGTTGCTTACTGTAGCTTTTTCTTTCGGTTTTAAAACCAAAAATGTGTCCTTGGGTGAAAAAAGCTTAAAAAGCTCAATGTTGTTGCTGTTTCTGTGCACAAAAAGAGAAGAAATGCTTCAGCATGTGTGCTGTTGGTAGCCTGGTCCAGCTTAACATAGCCAACCATAAATCCTAAATCCTGCAGGATGCAGGGGTCATTTTGTCATATATCTGTACCCCTCCGGGCCGTCCCTCCGCAGTAAGGCAGGTGAAATTAAACCTCCTGTGGCCCTGACGGAGGCGCGAGGTCAAGGTCGGCCCGTGGCTCTGTATCGTCACATGATAACCGCGCTGCCCTGTCACATGCACTTGAGTACCAGGCGGGCAAACAATGTGGCAGTTTTAGTGTGCAACTTTCTGAAGTATGGAGATTAGACATTCTCAAGATGAAAATGAACACGTGACAGATGCCGCGGCCGCTCGGCTAAACGTTAGCACATGGTTCGGCAGAGCAGTCGTTTTCAATTTGTCAGAGAACACAGGAAAAACGAGGAAGAAGTGCAGTATGTTCTCTTCAGAGCTGTGATTTTAGGGGAATCAGCATATGTTACATTGCAGAAAAGCGGGGGGTTTTGGGGGTCATTTGGTCTGTTTTATAGAAAAGCTGGAAAGGAGGGAGAGGGGAGGAGGGGGTGGAGCAGGGGGAGGATTTGGAAAGTGCGAGCTCATAGGTTCAAAGAGGATCCTGATGTTTACTGCTGCATTTGGAGAGCAGCATTCGGCACATATTTGGTATTGGACAGAGTCTGCCCACAGAAACTCACATGGCTCAGGAGAAAAATATATCCAAACAAATGTTTTTCTTTACCCTAAAACCTCTTTAAACTCAGGTCGTTTTGCACGTTTTTGAACTGTTTTCCTGCAGAATGTTCAGGATCAAGGTTACTCGGACCTTGATGACACGCATATTGATGATTAAACAACGGAGCCGCTGCCAATCAGTTTACATTCATGCAGTCACGTACACACAGGCAGTTTTGATCGATAAAAGAGAATAAAAAACAGCACGCACACACTGATACGCAGACCTTCTTGTGGTTGCAAACATTTAAATTCTTAACTCAATGTAGCAAAACCACATTGTTAAATTCCTGGATTCAAAATTTCAAGTATAACCAAAAAAATTACTCCAGTATCAGATGTAAAAGTTCTTGTTATGCAAAATGGCTGCTATCAGTGTGTTTATTAGATTATATTGGATTATTATTACTGATGTAATACAGTGAAAGCAGCATTTTAAAGGGGCTCTCCACCAATTCAACACATGAAGTTCAGTTTGTTTATCACAAGCCTGTGGAAACTGTTGTATAATACCTCCTGTGGCTTGAGTCTTAATTTTAACAAGCGAGCTTTCTTTTTAAAATCTGTTTCTTGTGAACCCCAGACTTTTTAAAAGTGCATCACTAAATTGCTGGAGTGTCCCTTTAATATTGTAGCTGGTTATGATGGACTAATTGTAACTACTTTATAAACTATTGGGTAGTTTAGTCTGTAATAAATGCATAATTTTATAAGATGACCAGATATTTTGTATGTAAAATCCAAATTCGCAGAGTAGCAAATAACTGTTTCTAAAATATTTACTATTACTATTTACTATACGTTACTAACTATTACAAATTTCGTTGAGTAGAAAGTAGAAAAACAAAAGTGCTCAAGAAAGGTACAAATATTTCAAAATTGGACCAAGTACAGGACTTAAGTGAATGTTTTTACAAAGTTATTTTCCATCTCTGCAAACTACAAGTGAGCGACCAGTTTTTCAATTTCCAAGGCAGCCCAGCGTTTGACTATTTCATTATAGAAACCCCGGAGGAGGCGGGCTAGTGGATCAAAGAACCACCTGTCATGTTTGCACACGACAGACAAACATCTGAGATAAGCTCTAAGTTTGTTTGGCTTTCTTCTTGAAAAGGTCAAAAAAGGCCATGAGCATGAAAACTATTACAAAACAGATAATTATGTGCGTAACCTACTTTCCTCTGCACAAAAACTGATAGAATTAAATGTTGTAACTACTTGAATTGGTGAACTAGATCTGGTAATGCTTTAATATAATAACATCTCAAGATTTTTAAAAGAATGCATCGTCAACTTAGCTTGTTTTGTTTAATGTAAATCAGTAACTTTGTGAACATAGAAAAACAAAAAACTTTCATCATCTGCTCATCCTGTGCTGTCTGACCACCGTATCATGACGTATTTCAGAGTGAAACAGGATAAGCAGGTGGGACATAACGTTAGGAGGGATCTGTTCCGCTAAAAAAGTTGAAGATTGATTGATGGCTGGATGTCATATTATTGGCTGAAATTTGTTGGTTCAGGCCTACGTAAGCACATGTCATATTATGTTTTACCGGAAGAAAACATTATTTGGATTTCAAGTGTTTGAGTCTCAAGTTATTTATTGTGAGGTGCACAGTAATAACAGTCATTGGCGAAGAAAATCTCGAATCTTAGGCCCTAACAATGCTCAAACAGTATGTAAGCTTAAAGGAAAAACACGCACGTAAAAGTAAGACATGAATAAAATAGTGCAGTGATTTTGATAAAAGGATACAAAGAAATGGATGTTATTTTATTTTTATTTTTTTGGCATAGGCTATATTGTTTAATGGGTGCACAATATGACTCTAATTTTAAATCACTGTGTGTGATTTAAAAGGGTTAAAAGAGCAGTTTTCATTTCATCTTGACTTTAATAGACAGATATGAGAGTGACATCGAACTGTATTTCCCAAAATGTCAAACTATTCATATTAACATTTAACCTATTTACTCTCTTTTTTACTCTTTTATTACCAGAAAATTTGTCTTTTGTGGATTATTCTGACTCAAATGTCCTTTAATGATGGGTGAAGCCATATATGGATCAGTGGGGGTGACTAATTTGTCAATAGTTAGTAGACACTTTTACCTCAAAGAGCCGCAGGCCCTTGGCCAAAGCTCCGACCTCCTCTTTCAGAGAGAAGATGCAGGAGATCACCTCTGACTTCTTGTTGGTCTCCTCCTCCAGGTACATGGAGCCCCTTCTCCTCTGCTGAGAAAGACACATTTCAGGAAAAGATCACAGGATCACCTTGAAGGTGGAGTCGTGGACAAGTTTATGGGGCTTCTTATGTGCAATCCAATCCTGTCCAAATTTATTCATAAAGCACCTTTAAAAACAACAACAGTTGACAAAAGTGCTGTACAATAACTAATAAAGAAACAAGAACCACAAAATAACACAATAAAATAAGTCAGGCAGAAGTAAGTCAAAGAGAAGGAGGGATAATAAATACAGTATTTTTTATAGCTGATCTCTAACTCCTTATGATCTGTGTGATGAAACTCTAAACTTTAACTCTAACAAAGCTTTCAAAACACCATAGTAAATCTAAGATGTTCAGGTATTTCTTTTTGATTTGAATTAGGACCTCGTTTTGTGTGTCTGTGTTTAAGCACACAGAAATATGAAAGAGGAAGTGCATGACATCTAGTTTAAAGCCATGACATTCTGCATTTTAAGGCGATTTTAAAGCTTGAAGCCCCTTACACCTTTAACCTTTTGACATGGCCTTTTGCAGTAGTCGAGCTGGTGTGATCACCACATGCTCCACACATGAGAGGGTTTTAAACAGACGACAGAAAGAACATGAACACATCCAACATTTCCTCTACAATGTGCCACAGCGGAGCAGAATATCTTACAGATGTAGAAATTCCTGCACAGTTCAGAAAATTATTTATTAAATTTAAACATTTAAACCTCTCAGCCAAAATGGAAGTCCAACACAGTCTTTACTTGACTGAAATGTTACATTTAACATTTTGTTAATGATTGTCCTGAGTGCACAGGAATCTTTTCATCTTTAAACCAGAGCGTTTGAGAATTATCTTCACTGGTGATTAATCTGCAGATTATTTTCTTGATTAATCATTTTGAAAATGTCAGAAATGAATGAAAATACTTTGGCAGAACCCAAGGTCTTCAGATCGCTTGTTTTGTTAAATCCATAGCCCAAAAGACAAAGATATTTAATTTATCTTTAACATAAGACAAAGAAAAGCAGGAAATCCTCATATTTGAGGAGCTGGAACTGGAAATATGACTTCAGTGATTAGTCAATCAATAGTTACAAGTTCTCTTTTTTGTTGATCGACAAATTGTTGTTTTTATAAACATAAATGAAAGAATATTATTTTGTATGCAGGAAGCCCAAATATCTGATAACTGAGTGAACATTTGTAGTTTCTTGCCATTTTATCCAGGTGTGTTATGACAGCACACATTGTCCGTTTTTCAGTAACATCAGCTGTTTTTTACCCCTCTGTTCAAACCACTGAGGCAACTTTGCATTTCTCTGCTTTGTCTGCTGCACTACCTGGAAAATTCCAGCCATGACTGGCTCCATCCCTGTTGTTGCATTAAAAACAGACTGATTCCAAGTATTACTTATCTGTTTGCTGCGTAAAATGAACCTATCATTGCAAAAAGAACACACACAAGCTGCAGAATTAGTTCCTAGGGACTTTAAAAGTCGTGTGTCAGGTTTACTAACACGGTCGGAGATGAGATTTACCCCTGTGCCTTGGTCCTCCTCCTCTGGCCCGCTTCCATTCACTCTCTTGTATGCCGCGTCCATCCTCGTGCTCTTCAGGTGATCAACCTGTGCGTCCTGATGCTCCGCTGCGGTGGAGCTGGATGGAGACGGCTCCGGTCTATAAAACCCCTCCGTCTCCACGCCGGTCCACGTGACCCCCCACCCACCCTCCTGCATCGGTATGTCACGGGACGGTTGTTGTGAAACAGAATTACGATGGCACATCTGGTTCTTGTTGTGCACCGCTGGGATGAGGTCGCCCCCGGGTGCGTTAGGCGGGTTTTCGGCTGAAGCTTTTTTTGATTTTATTTTATTTTATTTTAATATCAATCCCCGCTGCCAGGATGCCCGTGTGTGTGTGTGTGTGTGTGTGCAGCCTGACTGACCTGACAGCAGGTAGACCTCACCTAAAACGCGCATTAGTTCCTTGAGTAGTTGTGTATAAACATATTTATACTTACTGCAGGCTCCCCAGGAAACAAATAAGATATGTGAGTATAAAAACGCAGCCATGATAATGTTCTCCAAGCCATGGCCCGAGGACCTTCATAGGGGCCCCTAGTGTTCGAGGTTCCCTCAGCAAAATGAACACAACAAATAAAAACATGTTAACATGCTGAAGCCAAACTTATACCTGTACTGCAGTGCTTTAATCTAAATGTTCAGGTTTTTTACTTCAGTAAAAGTTGTAATACTAATACTTGTAGAAGTTTTTTGTGTGCAAGAAATACTTCAAGTACCAGAAGTAAAAGTAGCCTATTCATTATGTAGAGTAATATACTGTATATTATTGGATTATAATTACCAGCTGGGACTGTGTGTGGCTGGCAGTTGTAATGTTTACACCTTGTGAGACATTTTTTTTTGTTCTGTCTTTAGATCACAATGAAGGACGAGTCCGAGGATGGGTGTTGTCTGAGCAGGGCAAGACGTGGATCACTGTATCCCAGGTTCAACAACCATTCCCGTCCGCTGATCCAGCACAATCTAAACTAGAGACCATCTCGCCGGATGGGATCACACAGGCCGCGACGTCAAATTGGTGTGTTTGGTGCACTGGAACACATGACAAAGCTTCTATTGAGGTGTTCAAATGAAGCTTCGAACACATATACTGCAAAGCACACATACTGTATACTGTATATGCCAATACTAATATGATTTAATGGGGGGGTGGCACAAGAATACATGAGTTGTACAGAAGCCATTAAGGGCAATTACACACAGAGTACACACAGATTACACATGGGGGGTTTTCAAAGCAGGTTCTGATATTTGTCACACTGTCACGTCGTTAGGGAAAAAACAATTAGATAAAGACAAGGCAGCTTTGTTTGTATAGCACAGTTTCATACACTAAGGCAATTCAAAGGTCTTTACAGAGTATAAAATGCAGCAAAGGAAGGAAAAAAATACAATTTAAAAGTGTGACAATCTGGACAAGAGATCTGCAAGATAGAAGGACAGTGCAAGAGGATTAAAAAGATGAAAAGTACATTAAAATCACATTTAAAAGATATAAATAGATAAATATAACAGTGTGGATGTGTGTTGGTTTAACATTTTAAGCCCTGATTTAAAGGGTAGTAGTGGAGGCAGGAAGTTTATTCCAGGCACGAGGAGCATAAAAAATTAAATGAAAAAATCCTTGGGACCAAAACAATTATTTCAGTGTTCTCTTTGTTTAGTTGCAGATAATTGTGTCACATCCAGTCATTAATTTGTTCAATGCACTTATTTAGTGAGTCTGTTGCACCATAGTCATCAGTTGATAAAGCTATATAGATCTGTGTGTCGTCTGCGTAATCATGATGTGATGTAGATATTGAACAGAAGAGGCCCAAGGGTTGACCCCTGGGGAACGCCACATGCCAGATATCAAGAGTATTGTTAGAAGTTAAGAAACTGTTAAATTGTAGGAAGACAATCTTTTCAATTAATTTACTTACAAACGGCTGATTTGATAAGGAGCTGTTATTACTATAATTAATGACTGGCATTAAGGTTATTCTCTTTCAGAAGAGGCTTAATAACTGCACTTTCAAGGCCTTAGAGGAATCACCTGACAAAAGGGAACTGTCTGCATTACATCTGATGTAATACAATCAAACACATTCTTAAAAAGGGTTGTCAGTAGAAGACTTCAGATGCGACACCACTTCTTCTAGTGTTTTGTAATCAACTGGACAAGTT
This sequence comes from Lateolabrax maculatus, assembly GCA_031216445.1. NCBI lineage: Eukaryota > Metazoa > Chordata > Actinopteri > Acropomatiformes > Lateolabracidae > Lateolabrax > Lateolabrax maculatus. Next base: position 16,250,936 of record CM062211.1, read on the forward strand.
AGCTAGAAGGTGATGCAAAGGTGACAGACCTTTTACTTGAAATGGAAGTGCTGACTTCTTGTCTAATCTTGTGAATCTTTTCTGTAAAAAAGGAGGCAAAGTCATTATATGTCTTGAGTGGATGGCAAATCAGGGCATACTTTCACTATCAACTGGAGAATAAGACACATGCGTTATTAATATGTTAATTCCTTTGTTGATTAGGTCAGAAAACCTCATTAACAAAGGAATTAGTATTGCCTTGCAGTCTGGAGAAAGTTTTTAAACAGTATTCACACCATCATGTTAGGAGATAAAATTCACAGAAAATATATAATCTGTGAAAAAAAATAAAAATAAATTCAAATATAACAGATTTAAAAGATTTTAGTTTCTGGTCCAAAATATCTGGTGAGAATAAGGTTACATTATCATTTTATTTACTTATCTTGTCTAAAGAGACGTTTCTGCATGAGACTGTGAATTTACCAGTTTGTGCCACAAGGTGTAGCCAAATCCACTATGGTCAAGGTGGTTGCAGAGGTTTTACTCAGGTTCCTTCATGCATTAGCCTGTTTTTTTTTGTTTTTTTTTTTACAAAGCAGCCTAAACCTTGTTGAACAGAATGATTCAGTTTTGTTTGAACACTTAGGCCATATCTTCTAAACTAAGTTCTGCCACTTTTCCTCTTTGTTTGCATTTTCTCTATTCTGTACCATGTGATTGTAAGCTTGTATAACACCTCTTAGGTCGGGAATTGTGCAGGACTTAGCGATAAAAATCATGTGTCAACAGGCAACATTTAGCAGAACACAGTCACTGTATTCGAAAACAAAGGCCAAACCAAAAATAACAAATTGCAGCCATATTTATGTAAGCTCTTACTCTCACTATCACACCTGACACTGAGGAGAGCTACAGGTGCCACATGAGGGCAGTGTAGGTTTGGTAATGTTGAGAGGCAACACCACCAGTCCAGCACAGGGAGGAACACATTTAAAATCCAGTTGTTGAAAACATTTTCGAGCAGTATTAACCTTCTGAGTGACCCAGACCTCCTTTTTTTAATTTTTTTAAATGAGTGACAGAAACATATTGTAGCTTGTGTTATTGTGCAGTCTTTTAACTAAAGTAACAAACTGAAAGTGCAGTTTAATATGCAAAAAATTAAATATTTCACATTAACAGTTTTAGTACAGAATAATTCTCCTATAAATAAATTACCTTACCTTACAGTTCTAAAATTATCTAAATAGGTTTTTTGTTGGATGTCATACACCACCCCCCCACCCCCGGTTCCTGTCTACCTCTTCAAAATCAACTCTCCATAAAGTCAAAAATGCTAAAATAATTTCCTAAGTAGGTTTCCTTTTGATGCTACACTGTAAAAACAAAAATTCCAGCAAACGTGGTGAGATAATTGGGCATCAGGACATTAAAATATCATGTAGGAATTTGACGATATACATGTTGTAGTTTTTAAGGTTGGTTGGTATTGTATATATTTTTTATTGGGTGTGTTTCTATCATGCTGGATTATAATTTATTTCTTCTTTGTTAAAACTGTTAAGAGGAAAATGCAAAATTCCATTTTTACTTGAGTGAACAACACTACTAACACAACTTCAAATGAATGTTAAAAGGAGACACTATGTGAAATATGCACATAAACATACTGAAGCAGCCACTTTCTTCTTGCAGAGGACTCATAATGGGCCACTGTATGTGTCGTCTGTATGTCTCCAATGGTCAGTAATTTGCAGATGGGACGTAATGTCACATAAAACTCCCAAGGTTCCTCAGTGTCCTCTTCAAATTGTACAGTGGATGGAGAGCTCCCCACTGCGTCATTTACTGTCATTAATGGTGATGGAGACAATTGCTCATTTATCACGAGAAGTGGTGCAGTGTGCGTCTACAATGGCCTCCTCCATAGGCCCTCAGTCTTATTGACACACTGAAGATCCATTCTCACACTAATGATTAGCCAGATGCGAGTCAGTTTTACTGCCCGATGGGTTCAGGCTGCGAGGAATGAGCTCTTTTACACACTGCAGCTGTCCCTGGTTAAAGAAAAAGCATTTTTGCTTTGTCATGCTTATGCAACTCCTGCTTTTTTTTCCATAATTATTGTTGTGGAAAAGTGCAGTTGGACGAGGAAAAAAACCGTCTTGAGCGCAGGGCATTGCTGTGCAGGAGGAGTAGCAGGGGTGCATAGAGATGATAATCTGTTATGGAGTTGTGCGGTTCCTAATTGTGCTTTCATGAGATGTCGTTGATTAATGGACTAGTTGACAGACATCCTGTGAATGTTGTCCACATGTGCACTGTCCGCAGGGGTGCTGAAGAATCCACTCCAGCCTTACAGCGGCATTGTGGAGGCTCTTTTCTGAGAGTTGGAGAGCAAGAGAGGGAGTGGAGGAGGAGGAGGAGGAGGAGGAGGAGGGGGTGAGGAAGAAAAGGAGTGAGAGCAGAGAAAAGAGAATGAAACTTTGAGGCTCTCGGCAGTGCTGTTGTAAAGCGGAGTGAATGAGAGCGGAGGCCGTGCAGCCAGCCACATGGGCCGTTCTCACTCGGGATAATGGAGGCCTTTCTGTGGTTCTTAACCCCTTTGTCGCATGCTGGGAACGGGCAGCCGTCCGCCCACCGCTCACAACAGACACGCTCAGACACGCTCACCCGCTGGATAATTGAATTTTACACCCAGGAAAGTCACCCCCTTCCCCAGCCGGGTCCCCCGCTACACGTGGCCCTGACAGGAACTCTCCCAGGATCAACATCTCTTCCAGGGAAAGAGTCTGAGTTAGGTCCAGTGTAAGAAAGGAGAATATCAAGAGGGAAACGGTGCTACAAAGTGAAGGAAACACTTGTTTTTAGCCATGCTGGCAGCCGGTTTAAATTAAAACATCTCAACAACTATTGGAGGGATTGCTATTGCTATTTACATTCATTGTCCCCAGAGGATGAATCCTAATGACTCTGTTGCACCACTATGAGTTTAACATTTGTGGTTTTGAGTGAAATGTCTCAACCACGGTTGGATGGATCGCCATAAAATTTGGTGCACACATTCATGTTCCCCCCAGGATGAATTGTATAATCCCTTAACTTTTCATGTAGCGCCATCATCAGGTCAAAATTGAAAGCTTTAAAAGTTGCCTCTAATTCTGAGATTATACATTAACTGCATGTTATAAAGGCTTTTACTGGGCTTGGCAGCTGTTTTATCACCTTTTGCAGAATGTTTAGCAGATAACAGAGAGGCATAGTGTTACCTGCAGGTGGACAGGTGTTTTCTAGTGGCTGTTTGGTTAATTTTGTTTCCTACACATGTGGTAAAGATAGGGATTAGATTGAGTTTGTTTTAAGGGGGAGAGAACTGAGGTCCCTAACCGAGGGGGATGGCACTATAAGGTTGAGATGGTTAGAGGGGGTGTATTGATGATGTGAGGAGAGAGTGATCCAGGCCCTCCCTCTATACCCTCAGGCTGATGATCTCGTCGGCAGGGGGACTCGGGTCATCGCCCTCACCAGCTCTCTGGCCAAACACAAAAGGTGTTTCCTCCCCGCAGCCGTGGTCACTTTCCCCTGTCAGTCAGACTTTCTCTGTGTCACCCAGAGTCTGTGGAGGGCGGCTCCAGGTGAGCGTTTGAGTGTGGCCAGCGGCTCCTCCAGAAGGGCCTTCCTGTCCTCAGGGTCAGATGCTGACGTATGGGCAGAATCCTGCACGTAATGTAGTTTGCCACCAAAACTTGACGTCAATTTGTGTTAATTAGTAAGTTTTAGAGGTGCTGGTAGGTGGATTTTATTGTTGTTTCTCAGTTTCCACTGCCCAGACCTTTTCACATCATTACTGAATTAAAAACAGTTAAAATAATCAATCCTAAACTATTTAAACTGAAGCATTTCTTATGTGTGAATTTTAAACCTACAGTAATAGCTACTTTACTGAGTGTTGTTGCTCAGTTGTGTCCCAAACATTTCCAAGAGCTGCTGTCTGACTCAGTCATCAGCTGTATTTTCAACACCTACGCGCTTGCCTGAGAAGCTGTCCTCAGGTCTGTGTTTACCCAGCCGCCACTGGCAGAACGCACAGTGTACTGTAGGTGGAGGAACACAGAGACTTAATGAGAACTCCGTGATTGACCGATATTCGTGCTGCTTGTCACACAATACCTGACAGCCTGCGTGACCGCCGCCACCAAACACAAAGGGACTGTCACTCTGCAGCAGCTCATCACAGTCGAGTTTGACAAGCAATTTCCTCACTGTGACACACGTGACATTCTCTTTACATTATAGAAAATTAGAGGATGGATTGATACCTTAAATTCAGCCAGTATATTAACCTTTTAAAGACACATGCTCTTCCCTACATGATAGTACATTAGCTGCATATAATAGTAAAAAGATATCAGAATTGCTATTGGTGATTCTGGTGTTAATTGGTATTGGAATGATAACACATTTTGTGGTATTTGCCACCCCAAATCAAAAATAGTAAAACAAATAGAGCTTGTTAAGTTAAGTGAAGCTATTCTCTAACTTAAAAACCCGGATTTCAAATTATCCTTTGGCAAAATACTAAATCCCAATCTGTTCCAGGATTCACTCAACCTGCACTTCAACCAGACATTCAAAAAGACAAGAAAAGACATAAATCTTTAGAATTGATTTTGATTTATATAAGCAAGAGATAAAAGCAATTGATAAGATTTCTCTAAAAACCAATTTTACAATGTCCACTTTTCTCTTAAAGGGGAACTGCAGCAGTTTATTATTACAGTTCCATAAAGTTGGGGGACTAAACTTCATGGAAGTGTAATAGCAGGTCAAAATCTGTGCAGCAGATGCAGAGATATCCTGACTTCTAGTCACTAGTGTGGGTCAAGCTCCAAAAAACCCACATATCCCATAATGCAACTTGACAATCTCAGGGACAGACAACTCAAAACATGAGCAAATAAAAAGCTAGATACCACTAGAGTTAAGCAAGAAAACGTGTAATTTGGGTGAATTGACCCTTTAATTGACTTATTTTGCTTTACTGACAGTTTTTATTTCAGCTCCTAAACTATTTTATTCCTAATTCCTTCTTCAACAGTGAAAACATGTTCAACAAGTGGGAGGAAATGCTACAAATGTTGTCTGTTGTGCATCCACAGCACACGTGTATGCGACTCCTGCTGTGACGCACTCTCCACCAGCAGAGGACGACATTTGCCCAGCATCCCCTCTCCCATCAGCCACCCCACCACCACCACCACCACCACCACCACCCCTCCAGTCCTCTCTGTCCCCAGCGACGGCCCCTCCCATCAAAGCCATAACCTCTCCTAATCCCCCCACCCCTTGTTGCCCTGGAGACGGCTCAGACGAGCAGGTGATGCATTGACAGGGAGCAGATGGTTCCCTGTGGAGGTAAGCATGGCTGAACAATGCTTCCATATTCATCATAAAGTCTCTCTTACTCTCTGAGTCTCTCTCCTTCAACTGCGTGTACACACATAACTTCAAAGTTGAATGAATCATGCTTTCACACAGACACACACACACACACACACACAGATATTTGTTCACTCGGCTCTTCCTCGATTGCTGATTGAAACCGCCAACATTCTGATGGGTTTGTCAATACAGCGGCGTTTGTGCAGAGTGAGCGAGGTGGTAATGTTGTGACAGGTTGTTAGACGGGACTTGTGATAAATAGAAGCCCCTCCATTGAGGAGAAGCTAGTTTACAGTACCTCGGAGGGGGGGACGAGAAAAGTAAAGACAAACAATTGGGGTTCCTCGCCTTGGCCTCCCTGCGCTTGTCTTCTGCAGGTGTTTTCAGGCTTTTCGGCGCAGTAACTCACTCCTCTAAAGAAGCTCCTTCTTTAGCCCCTGTCTCCCCTGGAGATAAAGTACAGGCACCCCACTCTCCCTGTCTCTTTTTTTCAGCTAACTCCTGAATAATCCAGCAACAATACCGGGCTCTGAAGCGGTGTGCAGCGATTCGCCGGAGGCCTGACTTGTTTTTGGGGTGCAGCAGGGGGCGGGGGAATGGCATTATGGAGATCAGCTAATGCATGTAAAACACTGCATCCATTTTTTTTAACTTTTTTTTTTTTTATTTTTGTATTGGAACAAGTGGTAAAGAAAAAAAGTGCGCGGCACAATAGAGGCTCCGGAGCGCTACGCTTAACCCACCACACCTGGAGCACACAACAGGGGGTGAGAGTGGCAGCCCACCTCCCCCCCTCCTGCCTCACCCATCATCACCAGCACCACAGCACCTATCAATACAGGCTGTAAAGAGTTTGGTTGGGCTTCAGGAGGGGGGGGGGGGGGCTGCCTGTATTCACAGCCTGACTATGATAAAGACGCACAGTGAGGAGCCATTCAAGAGCCCTGTGCCCATAATGGAGTCACTAATAGGTGCCTATTCAGCAAGAAAAGTGTTTTCTGGAGGAGAGAAGAAAAAAAAAGTTTTGGGGAAGCAACAATCACTTTGTCTGCTGCCTTGTGTATGTAAAATTTATGCAGCGCTCCACCCCTCCACCCTCTTCCAACTCTTTTTGCTGTCTTTTTTTCTTTCTTTAAAGAGCGTCACCAGTGAATAGACGACATGCATAGTTTGGAGTCTTCCTTTCATCCTTACTTGAAAATAAATTGGATGGTCTGTTCTCGAGTGAGTCCAGTCCTGCGGCACAGATCTCAAAACAGGAATACACTCTTCTTTTTCACCTCCCTCTCTCCACTAAACTGTTATATTATATATTATATTCACAGGTGGCCAACATTTGCTTTTGTGATTCTATTAAACGTTAAGAAAATAATGTATTCACCAGTGCTTTATGTATTTCTGTCAGTATTCATCAAATTGTAAGCAGAATTAATGAGCAAGCAAGGAAAGAGTGTAAAAATACCACACAGAGGTAGATTATGTACTATACTTATGTACTGTATGTTAAGCTAATATTACAAAAGATGTTAAAGCAAAAAGCAACTCCTCAAAATGAACTCAGTGTTTTAAGTTTCCATGTGAACTTTTTAGTTTAGTTCAACCACATCACAAAAAATTCGGTGAGCTTTTGAAGCAATAATATGGTGCAATTAAATGGAGCAAACTACAATACTTGAGTCATGTGAAATGATGCACAAATGGCAATAATTCATTCATAACACTGGAGAATGGTCAATTGAAGGTCAAAACAACAGGAAAAAGTATACAAGTTTAAAGGGCTATAATGCCCAAATCTTTTAAAACACGGGACATATTTAGTAAGTGTAGCTCCCTGATCAACCCCACAACTGTCAAAAGATTTTGATCAAAATATTTCTAAACACAGACCTGCACACGTTCAATCACTGGGTATGGAACAGAGAAAAACACAATCTTTAATGTGAAATAACCAAAACAGTCTGAACGTTGGCAGAACATTGTGTTTAGACCCAAATGCTCTTAGTAAGAAACTGATTGAAGTTTCAGGGCCTTTAATACTTCTTTATTGTTGAATTAATGTTCATGCGCATGATAAAAGCTACCCATGATACCACAGATACCAAAATCTGATGTAATGAAACCTGGTTGTCATGTTCGATCTGGTCAATGTTTTTGTCATTGAATAACACTAAAATACATTACATCTCTGACTGCTGAAAGCTGCCATCGCTTTGCATCTAGCAACTATATTTGCTGCTGACCTCCCCACCCCTCACCCCCCGGGGCTCGAGGCACCAGGGGAGCAGACCCTCGTGGGTGAGCTGACTAATCTTGAAATGCTGGAACCATATTGAAAGAGAGGGCCTGAACTGAGAAATACTGGGACCATATTGTGCTGCATGTCAAAGGGCTTAGCTGACAGATTGATGAGATGAGGAAATAACGGAGCTAACCGGGGGGCTAGGAGGAGGGAGTGGAGGTGGGGGGGTGGTCCCAGCATGGCATGGTTTGGAGTCAGAGCAGGACTCCCCGCAGGCCTGCCGGGCAGAGGCAGGCGCAGGTCAACGCTCTTTGATTCTGGGTCCTGCAGCCGACAAAGGGCAGCACGCAGTGGGCAGGGCTGCTTTCCTTAGAACTGCATGAAAGCTCTTGTAATTGTATTTTTATGTGTTTTGTGAGGCTTTGTCAGCTTTGGTGTGCTGATGTATGTGTTTATTTGTGTGCGCGTGTGTGTGACAGTGTGCATTTGCAAATATGTGAGATCCAAGTCAGCCTTTTTTAAATATTTTAAATATTTTTTTTTTTGTCTAACAAAAGCAAAAAGATTGAAAATTTATTACATTTACATACATAAATAAAAGCACATTACTTTGACTTGTGTTCTCTTCTCCCCAGGAGTTGGTGGAGACCAAAAACAGAGCTAAAAGAGAGTTAATATTGGACCTACATTCATCAGGTGGATACATGACTCAAATGAATGCCAAAGTTTCTCCGTATCTGCTTAATGTGATGAAGTAGACAAGTGTTTACTACCAAGTTTTGGTTCTCCACAGCTTGTTAGCTGCTCACCTAGTGACCAAAAAATAAGCACGTTTACATTTAAATCTTCAGAAATGTTTATTTCTAGAGTGAAAATGCACATTGATCAACCAAGTGGCTAATTTTCAGCTGTTGTCCCTCATCCAGGTGTTAAATCATCTATTAAAATAACAATATAACAGATTTAATGTCTAAACTACTGTATCTAAATATGAGAAAAAGTAGGTGAACAAAGGATTAAAAGCTAAAGAATAGAATAAGTCGAGCAGTACACATGGTAGACAATATATAACACATAACGTTAATTATTAAATTCAATAAAACTGTATTAAAAAAATCTTGAAAAGATACTTAAGTTTGCATTAAACAAGGATGTACTGACTATCCAAATGTTCTTTTCATAAAAAAGGTTTCACATCCGTGCCACAAAAATACTGCGATTTCCAACCTTACTTCCCCCACACAATACATTTTCTGGCAGTGTCTTAGCAACTGGTATTGTGGCATCTGGATTACCCAAAAAGCACTGCAGAGCCCCCGTAGGGTCGAACAGAGGGAGCCCTCAGAGCGCTTTAGGAAGGGAGATGTAAAGCAGAGGTTGGTCTTGATCTCAGATCGTCCCAAGAAGCTTTAATACATGTCAAAAGTCACGCTATTATGGTCAGAGGAATTTCATGTTTCTTCTTTTTTATTTGTCGGTTTTAAAGAGAAAATAAATGAAGCTGATTCTTCTGTTTGCAGCTTCAGCAGATTATGCAGAAGACAAATGTCCTTAATTTTAAAACTAGAGTTCAAAAGATTTATTTTTTGCAAGTGGGACATGGGTTGTGGACAATTGTTTGGTCTGGTCACCATGGAAAACACTGACTCCTCACTTGTCCACTGCCCTTGTTAATATTACACCAAGAGCATATTTACATGGTCTTTCCTGCACTACAAATGTGAAAATGAAGAACCTCAAACTCAAGTCACACTCTAGATAATAAGCTTTGATTGGAGATGCAGATAGAGGCCTGCTCAGAACATGCACACACACAGAGGCACATACACACTCCACTGAGCTCTGATTTGTGGAATTGATAGGGTCCATTGTTTCCACAGAGCTTGCCACTATATACCCTGTAATGTAATTAAGGCTAGGAGATTTATGCTGCTGTATAGCTGCCCAGAACCTGATCCATGTTGTGTCTGGAGTCGGGCTGAAAAGCCCTCTCTCTGTCCAGCTGGTCCTGAGTTCTGTTCTGGCCTCTGTCACTGTGTGGGGCTACAGTGCTGTTCACTTCTTAATTGAAAGCTTTGGTTTGTTGTAGGCCTTGTTTTTGTGTGGCATGTGGAAGGAACATGGGGTTTAAGTTTGTTATTTCCCTGCAAATTTGTAGCACACTCAGAAGGGAATATTGTCTTGCAACAAAACTCTTTTGTGCTTTCTTTGCTTGCCAAGGAAACGTTGTGCATGAGTGAGTTGCACCAATTTAGCAGGATGGTAATTATTAACAGCCATAAGCTATTTGAATAGTGCATTTTTTTTGCCTCCCACAGAGAGGCATTGCTCAGTTCCTCTACCCTTTATTCACTCAGCTACAAAGCTCGAAGGTGTATTATTCATGTATTTTTGTGAAATGGCACTGTTTTCTTGTTACTTGAGGACTTCAGTGGTGAAATGTTCACATTTTGACTAAGAAAATGAGTAAACTGAAAGACTAAGAGTTATGAGGACATGTCTGCTGTCGAGAGAACAGGATCTCCAGAGCCTCACTGGGAAAAAAGTCCTTCCAGAAATCAGGATTTCAACCGTCATCGGAGGTTTCTGGCTCGGCCCAGGCACCCCGTCAGCAGGAGCACCTGGCTGCCTGACGGCTCCCGCTCTGCACACCACGCGCACAGGGTGAGTCCATCCACATGCCCACCCAGCTCTTCCTAAATCCACAGCTGAGCGGCCTGCTGCCGCCACCGCCCACAACTCCAATATCCCAAATGAAAGACACGTCAAACGCTGCTGAATGTGCCCCATGTAGAGAACATGAGAGAGAAGATCTGTAAGACCCGGAGCATCTGTCCACCTCTCTGACACTAATGAATGTTAAGTAGGTTAGTTGCTGGTGTGCCACTGTCCCACTGGTCATTGTGACCGGTGGTGGCAGTGAGGCTGTGCTTTTGTCAGGGTGCGCCAACCCCCTGTGAGACATCTAAAATGGCTGGACCGCTTACTCCTGCACACAATCCCAGCACCAATAGTCGCCATATTGATCCTCCTTGCTTGCAGATTAAAGCATAAAGGGACCTCTGTCCTGCCAGCGGGGGTCCCCACTGACTCCCAAGGCTCATTTCAGGGTCACAGAGTCCTTGCAGCCCCCTGACCCGGACCCCAACGTGAACACATACAAACACCGGTGCCAGGCAGGACAGAAACCTTTCCAGGGATGAACCCCATTAAACAGGATTGGTCGGATGCTCACATTCACGGCTCATTATAGCTGACCCCGGGCTTTCTCTCTCTCGATCTGGGTGCTCTCCTATTCTGTCTCTGCCTCTAACCTGGCCAAAGCCATGCTGAGGTGGTCACCCTCGCCTTTTGTTTGCCATTGATAGCTCGGCCGTTCGCTTGATTGTTTTCTGAACTGGATCTCCTCATCAGTTGTGTTGCGCTGCATTGTGGGGTTCCTGTGGTGTGCTTTTTAAAGTTTTGTCTCAGCCTTAGAGACCGTATAGCTCTTTTGTCTCAACGTTAGTTGTTTTATGGACAAATCTGGTGGCTGATGTATGTGACGCCGTGGCCATTACCCCACTGGCAGAGTTGAACTGAACACATTTACACTGTGAATGAAAGCAGAGATGTTTGGGTTATCGGGGTTGGCAGTCGCCCCTGCTGTAAACCTATTGTAAAAGTGGATCTGCGGTGAGGAAGCGAAACAGAGTACTAAGCAAGAAATATGTGGGTTGGTCCTTTATCTCAGATTTAAGGGAGATTTAAAGCGGCTATAATCCATATTTTTTACAATAACAATGTATCAAATAATGTGAAAACAGTGTGAAAGGGGTGACTTTTAATAATGAACCTATAATAATGAACCTATAAAATAATCAACTGACTCTGCAGCGTTCGGCTTTACAGAGTTATATAGGGAGCCAGTAAGCCTCTAACTGGTGAACACAGTGGAGCATTTAGCAGCAAAAAGCCCTTATATTTACCTCAGGAAAAAAACGGAGCTAAAAGAGAATGAATATTAGACTTGCATTCAGCAGGTGGCCAGAAAAAAGACCCCAGTTGAATTGTAATGTGACTTTGTAACTGCTGGATGTGTAAATTTGTTATGAAGTTCACCAAAAAAGGTAGTTTTCTTGTACATTATAACCTTATTTTAATGGCATTTCATGAATATATTTAAAAGTGAAACTCTTTGCATACATTACAGTGTTATACTCGGTCTTACAAGGTGCCATCACGGTAATGGCAGCTTGTTTATTTTCTCATACAACCCTGGATCCAGCTATACAGTGTGTGTGTGTTTGTTCATCCTTGGTGCTGACCTCACCAGGATGCAGCTCTGATCTGTAGCTCTCTGTTCAGTGCCTGCTCCCTTAATTAAACGTTGATTAAATGCCTATTAATGTGCCCTGACTCACAGACAGGGTGTAATCAGGTGAAACAGAATTAATAAAACATCCAGTGTAGTGCTCAGGAGAGAAGGAAGGGCTCCCCTGAGAAAGACAGACAGATGGCGGCAGGAATCACCAGAGAGAGGAGAAAGCAGAGTGGGAGAGGGGATAAAGCAAAGACCAGCCACCACTTTGGTGATTAGCTCTAAATTGGTAATTTGATCTAGCCCATTCCACCTACTCATTATTGATAAGACTGACCATATTTGACCATATTTCCCCCTGCTGGATCAGACCGGCACCACAGCACTTCCTGTTTGCCGAATCCTGCCAACCCACGCCGCTGTGCGCTCAATGGATCTGACAGGAAGTACCTTGAGGTGGAGTTTGTGTGGAAAAGGGGGGGGCGATACACGCCGTCAATACATGCACAGTGGAAATCCCATCTGCTAGGAATCTCCCTAATCTCATCATCTGAATTGAACAAGGAAAAGAGGAGCAGCAATCACTTTAGACAAACCCTATATGGGATTATGTGTTGTGTTTGCGATGATGGGTCAAACGGTGACATCAAAGGCAGAAAGAGGCCATTGATTAATGATGGTTTGTTAGAGCTAATAGAACAATAGCTTTGTTTTCGGGCATTGGTTTTAGAAATAGATGTTATTTTGATACATTTTGTATGTCATTTTATTGTTTATTGTCATCAAACTAGTATATTAATCATACCATAGTCATAACATAGGAGTTCCATTCACTAACCGCACTGAAACTGGAGCACTTTTAAGGACTTCTCACCCATGAAAAGCTGAGACTGAGCGTTCATTCTTGACCTTGGACACAGAAATTGTTCCTAGAAATTTAAGAAATGTCCTTGTAAATGTTAAATAAGTGTATAAGTGAGGCGGGGTTAATACGATGACTGAGAGAAAGGAGCTCCATTGAGGCGACTTTGTAAATAACCAAGATGGCGGCAGCCGATACGGAGCGTTCCCCGGCCGGCTACAGCGGCAATATTAAACATACTGGAAGGTAAATTTTCTCTAAAAGAAGAACAAACAACTGCACTTAAGCTTTATGTTGATAAGATGTTTAGACGATCAGTCAACTGATCGTATTTTGAAAAACAGGTGTAGAGTTGCAGTTCCTAATACTAACACTTCACCTAATACTTAAAATAAAGATAAATAATAATACAGTGAAATAGCAGTTTTCAACCTACATTTTTTCTTACCCTCGACCCATTAGTTTGCCATTCTATTTATTTGGCCCTTTGCCTTATTTTCTGTTGCAACTTACAAATCTTTTTTTCACATGGCAACCCAACCATCAGCCACTTCATCCTTCACTGTCTCCAAATGTACTTGATTTCACATTCAGCATATAATTAGCAACAACAAGGTCATTGGGCCGCAAGCACCCGTGATTCACTGGGAAATTGGTTGTTGTTCCCCGTCGGTTCATAGTTCAGCTACAATTAAGGCTTCTATTAAGGATGGAGAGCTTGCAAAGTATTTGTCAGCATAATGTGCATAATCATACTTAATGTGCTTTGTTAAATACAATAGGTACGGCCTAAATTAAGCCAATAGACAAAGGCGATGAGATGCCAGACCTACGCTGCCCTCTAGCCTCTCATAGTGGCACTGAATGGGTTTGAGAGTCTGGCACAAGCTGGCAGAGAGCTCCACACCAGCGCACTCCAAAGGAAAAAGAAACACACACATGTATACACACATCAAGCTCCATTGTCCTCCCACCCTGCGAGCCTCTCTTGGCCCCTGTCACCCACACTGGTCTGGGGTTACAGTCCATGAATGAAGGGTGAGTCCTGGGAGGATCTGCTCCCTTTGCTCCCTGGAGTGGACCGACTCTGGAGCTGACTCTGTGCTTCTGGGAGCTGCCAGGAGCAGCAAAGAGAGATAGATGAGCTGCTCTGCTGACTGCTGGGCATTGGGCTGGTGATGTGTCTCCGGTGATTGATGAGTTAACACAGCGCCCCCTGCTCCACGGGTCAAACTGATGCACCCTCACCATAAAACCACCATACTGTCCTGAGGAAGCTACATGTTTAAAAAGAAAGGGAGAAAGAGATGGGGAACAGACGTTTGGTAAACTGAGCAGATGTTGGAAAGCGGCTGCGTGGGAGAGCAGACTCCATTGAGTCTTCTGCTGTAGCAGCTTAAACCTCTGGAAGTGTTTCACAGCAGCTCAATAATCAAGACAGAGGGGTTATTAATGCACTGGCGGGGGTTTAAATGTCTCTGCAGAGCCCTCTCACTGTGTGGCTTTAGATTTGTTTTGCCAGCCTACAATCATTGTTCTCAGCCTGGGGGCCCACGGAGCAGGAGATTGAGCTACTGAAAGCAGTTCGTCCCTGAACTCTTTTGACTGATCAATCTCAATCTTACTCTGATAAATCTGTTTTTAAATTGGAACATGTACCTCTGCCCTCTTTCTGTGATTCTTTTCTCTCTCTTCTCTCCTTGCAGGGACCCATTTATGTGTCTTTTGTCAGCAAAGCCATCTTGTGGGATAGAGGACTCTGCCGCCACACTGTGAGTGCCCAAATACTATTTGAACTTAATAGCAAGAAGGAAGGTGAACAATAGGCCTCATGCAAGAATTGGCTGATATAATGAGTGTTTCAAGTTGGATTCAGCAAACCATCTTAACTGCACAAACATGTTGTAAATTGTTGGTTTATCCTGATGAAAGTGACCCTTTCATGTGTAGGTGAGCGTTCGTGAGGCTTGACCATTTGTATAAACAAGGCCCCTTATTTGCTATGTGAGGCTGCCTGTTACCCAAGAGTAAAAAGAAACACTTCCTGCAGATGAAATTATAATGGGTAGAATACATTCCTCAACAGGTGATGTTACACTGCAGGTATAACGGAGGATGTTTACCTGGACAGCGACCTGCATAAAGACCCTGAGGCAACTGTAGGACTGTGAGATTTTCCGTAAAAAAAAAACCCCTTGAACCGAATATAGATTTTGACAGAGCTCTGTATTTCTTAAGCCAAACATGTGTTTTTCCCCTATGGAGGGAAGCAAATCTGAACACGGCTTCTACGACAAGTCTTGTACGTGTCACTCAAGAACAAATATGTTCGTGGGTGATTCTTGGAGGAGGCGCATTGATTTTGCCTTTGTGGATTGATGTTTAAAGGCCGTTTTACACACCAACAGCGACGGAAAACATGGCAAAGAATTGCAAATAATTCCGAGGCACATTTTGACATCAAGCTCAACGCGATAATGCGCATAAAGTGTTAATGTTCTAAAATGAAAAATAATTATTAATGTGCAAATTAATTACACAAACAAATTGTCTCTGGTGTGCAAAAGCCTTAAGAGCTATTGATTGTCTGCTCAGTCTGTCAGATATTTTTATGAATCATGATTAGAAATTTCAGACAATAGTTGAAAATGTCCATCACAGTTTCTAAGAGCCCTGTTGAAAGTGCTTGTTTTGTCTGACCAACAGTCCCAAATATATTCAATTTACTAATTAAAAAAACAAAGGAAAAGCTGCAAATTCTCACATTTGATGAACTGAAACCATCAAAAGTTTGGCTTTTTTTCCTCGATGGTGATTATACTCATATTCACTGAGGGGACACTGACATTTTTTGATTTTACATTCAGTAAAGCTTTTCAAAAATCAAACAAAATCCCAATATTCTTGCCTTGCCTCTAACAAGTAGAAAGAAACACACACACACACTCTTCTTCTTTCTTTCCTCCAACACTCAAAAGTCCCCACCTCTCCCCTCGGCTGAAAAGACTCTGGGAGTGGATGTGCCACAATTAACAGTGGGGTTGCCATAGGGACAGCAGAGTTGTGTGGGCTGGCTTCCTGTCTTGGCCTCTGGTTAAACAAACAAGTAAAGTCGGCAGACAAAGACGCTCGCTGGTCCTTACAGCCTCATTTACATCCTCAACTGCCTTCAGCACTTCTGCATTCAGCAAGTTCATCAGGCCTGGCATCACCCTCTGCCATTCTCCATCTCTCCATCGCTGCTGCTATATCTCATAAATCTCCAGGGGCATTGTGATGGTAAAACTGCTCCCGTCATACAGCGACACAACTTTCACAACAAGCGTGGCCCTGTCTAAACAGACAGACAGCCGACAAGAGGCTGTTGACCCAGCAGTCGGCTTTATATAGGCGTCAAAGCTCCCGTACTGTCACCCGGGACACGAGCTGCAATGGGACAGTCCAGGTCAGAATGCACAGGTGCCCAAACAAGGCAACAGAGCTGCAGAGCTCCACTTTAAAACTTAATATATGTGTTTTTTGCACAAGGAGTTCAACCCAGGTTTTACGGCTTCAGTAGCCGACTTCTTACATGGTTAGTGAACAGAGGAAAGTCTCATCACTCTCAGCACTTGTTACGAGTCTGAAAACCTTTAATGATATACAGCAGACATGGCATTAATCAGATGTTTTCACACAGTTACTGTGAAGTGTCGTCTTGTTCTTTAATGTCATGTAGTCAGTGGTGAAAAGTAACCAGTGTAAAGTACTTTACTAAAGTACAATTTATATGTTTTTTCCACTGTATATTTTCACGAGGGACTGCTTTAGACATGCTTGCAGAAAATAATGTGACAGAAAGAGGCCATAAAAATTACCTGCTTTGAATAATAATATGTGTGTGAAGAAGTTAAATTACTACATTTACAATGACTAAAACTTAATTTACTCCTACTCGCTCATTAAAAAAATTCCAGTATCTATAATTATGCAAATATTCTTCATTTGGAGGTTTCAAGTTTACATATTATTCTGGTGTGAGTTGAATAGTGGACCATGATTAGCTACCAACTAGTTGTGATGTTACAAATTATGCTCATACGATGCGTCTTAAACTCAGATTTAAGGTGAGCACAGAGAAAGTTTCCCTCCTCTAGTGTCAAACAACTTTGAGTGGAGAGGGAACAGTTTATGAAACAAAATTCATTTTTATATAAGTTTTATATTCCAGAATATTCCAAAGACTATATCAATTAAGTCAAATTACATTACAACATCAATGGCATGTTTCAAATCAAGAGGCAAACCCATGAAACTCACCTGAGTTTCTTCCTTGTCAAAACATGGAGCCTACGTTACCCACAATGCAACACGACTGCCAACAATTCGGTCTTCTTTTAAACTCTGCACCCCCAGATTTTTAAGAATCATTTTCAGACTCGTAGTCTTCAGCCTCAGCCGACTCAACTGGCATCACAACAACTGTAAACAGACTTTGATGTGTTAAATCAGTGCAGTTCCCCTTAAATAAATAAAATATTTACAGTGTGTAATGCTGTATTTGTAGTCCTGTCATCCTGTGCTTAGCTGTGTTGTGTTGCGTTGTTTCAGGATGTTGGGGCTCCAGGGGAAGAGTCGCCGGGTCCTCTGGGGCTGCGTGGGCCCGTAAAGGGGGGTCATTGTCTAACCATCGAAAGTAGAAAGTTGCTCTGAATGCTAAGCTGTATCTGAGCCTGGCTTCTGACACGAGCTGATAATCAGATTTACTCCCCTGAATCCGCCGGACTCCACAATGCGCCCCACTGTCGTCGCCCCCCGCTTCGCCTCTTGCCCGGCCCCCTCGCCAGCATCCCGACCCTTCATCCACCCGCCCTCCTCCCCCGCAGCAAAGCTAATTACACCCCGCAGAAACACAAATCTCCATGATTTAAAAAGTCACTCTTTTTCAGGGGTTTAACCTTGTTAGGGCCTAAGCCTGGCTTTCTTGTGCATCAGCTCTGTGAAGAATTCTCTGTTCCTGCAGACACTGGGACATAGACACACTTCTGTCTTTGCTCGTAGTCGTCCGCCTGTCAGAGGGTTCACTCGGAGGCAGTGTAATTAAGTGTGTGTGTGTGTGCATGTGTGTCTGTCACTGCTTATGTACGCTTGTGTGTGTGTGTGTGTGTGTGTGTGTGTGTGTGTGTGTGTGTGTGTGTGTGTGTGTGTGTGTTTAGAGGTGAGGGGGGGGTGAAGGAGCACACGCAAGCCTGTCCTCTGCAGGCCATCTGGGACTCTGACTAACTAATAGACTTCCTACATTCATCGAGCAGCGCTACTTGTACATCTCAATCAGGGAGCTGTTGACCACAAACAGGCCTGTAATGACATTAGCCAGTTCTGGCTGTGTGAGGACAGCGTGTGGGTTGCCTGACGCCAGGAGGTCAGCCTGTTTCCTGGGGGCCTGCAGGGCCCCCAAGGAGCCCACACGAGTGTTATGGGTGTCTACAGAAACTACAGTATTACCTACTGTCTCTGATGGAAATGGCTTCCTCTGTGACATGTTGCAGTAATCCCTTTTCCAGTAATGAGCAGTGCAACAAAGTGTGATTGTCATTTGAATGGTAATTTTGACTAATTGTACTATTTCCTCTCAACATTTGATTCATCTTTAGTATTTAGTAGTTTTTGTATTTGAGAGAGGAAAGAATATCTGAATTTGGGAACTCTAGACTAAAATATTTCATTGCTATAAATTCAGTAGTGATTACATTTCACAGTTAGGTACTCAGTTGCTTAAAAGATTCCATTCTTTATGGCCATTATTTGTTCCATACACAAACTTTTTCTTTCTTTGAATTTATGCATTTCCATTACTTTGAGTTTGTTAAGTACAAACATGAAAATAGCAGTCAGACGATTAGACAGTAAACAGATTAATAACTTTATTTAGAGGTAAAACTGAAGGTGAGTGCACCCGAAATGTTAGTAGTCATCCCTGATAGCACAGAAAAACTGCGCACACACAGCTACAGGAAGTACGAAAAGTTTAAGTTGAAGCTGGAAGTCGATGGATCTTCACATTCGACCGTTGAGTAACAATTTAACTGTTTGTCTTTGCTTCTGACTTCTGAATAAGTTTTACAAACGTCACCACAAGGTCTATTAGAAGCTGTTAGGGAGCTTTCAATCGAATCACACAGTCTTCATCGGGAGATGGAGTCACAGAATTGTACATGTAGAACTTCAAATCTCAAGACCTGAGTTGTAATAAACATGAATTATTCTTTAATAAGAATATTTTTCTGGAAAATTTCTGTCTCGGTCATAACTTCACGATGCTTTTCCAATGAGAGTCGAAAGACAGAGGCAATTTAAAGCTCTTGACACAAATAGGAAAAAAAGAATTAAAATGACAGTTGAAAGCACAATTAATAGGAAAAAGATCAACTAATGCAAGACTCAATCAATTAATCACAAATTTTGGTAATGGCGTCCTTAAGTTGTTAAAGAAAAACCAAGTAATTGAGAAGGATTCAGTAACTTTTTGAGCTGCAGGCGTAAACGGCTCTTCAGGGATGTCAGTGTGACCGTGTGAGATAAGAAACATCAGGGTTTTTTTGTCCTGTACTGCGTGTAGGACTGTGTTTGTGTGTATGGATGCATTAAAAGAGCTTTTGCGTGGGTTGTTAATGTCGCAGACCTGCGTTCAACATTCGTGCCCGGACCTGTTCTGCAGAAGGTCACGGGTTTGATGACACCCGCTCGAGTCTAGCCTCACAAAGCCCTCCTCAGCCTTTTACCACGGGCCTGACTGACAGGTAACGAGGAGGCCGTAGGGGAGGAAGAGGAGCGAGGAGGAGAAAAAGGCCCCCATCACCGGCTCTTGTTCTGCTTTTTCTACCTCACTTCTCTCTCTTTACATCACAAGAATGCAAATCTTTAAAGCCTCCAGATCTGAGAAAAGGGAATCAGTGGAGATGGTGCAGGGATTTAAAAGCTGATCCTCCCTGTGTGAGTCACAGACAGTGACCCCACCTTCCTCCCTCCTTTCTCCCCCCTTTCTCTGTCTGTCTGAAGGTCTCTTGGTTCATCATTGTATTCAGACAGATGTTGTATCTGTGCATTTTCTGTTTGTTTGTATTGTGTGTTAAAGGGGTGAGGAGCTGAACTTTGTTTTACATGAAGCTTAAATCCAAGTCAAATAAAGCCCTGCATCTGTGGGCCATTTATTACAATTGTTTGCTCTCTAAAGGCCACTGAATGAGTCACTGGCACCAAGGCCGTATGCTGGGCTGGTTTTCACTGGTTGGCGAGCTGCAGGCAGCCATCCGTCCCTCCGCATTTTCAATATTGACCGACCCTGCTTGCTTTTATCTCTCGTGTCCCGACAGTGTGCTCTGCAGAGTTTTATCACCCTTGAGATAATTTTCTGCCTCCTTTCTATTGAAGGAGGAGGAAGCTTGTGGGTGTAAGAGGAGAAAGCTGGCGTTACTTTGTGTGCTGAGGGGGAGAGATGCGGTCTGTTTTGCCAACAGAAGGGGGCAGCAGTGGCGCCACGCATCATTTGAATTCTCCTCCACAGACTGAACTGCAGGGCTCCTCATTCGGGCTTTTATTTTGTAGTAGCATGGGACACAGATGTTTGCCAGAGTGACTTTTATTTTGTATGCTGATTGATGTGTAGGACGTGTTTTTTGAGATCAGAAACAAATCACCACAGAGTGTTAAAAGGTTAAATGGGAAGATAACAAGTGTGTATTGAAACAACACTGTTTTTTTTAATGAATGTCTTGACGAGCTTTTTATAGTGATTGAACTAAAAAATAAATAAATTCAATCAAGTTGATTGTTAATTAAAGAGCATTCAATGTGGAACTCCCTAATTGTATTAATTTATTAATCTTTATATTATATTTTATATAAATATGTTGAACTCACGTCGACAATCAACATTGTTCATGTTGAATTTGTTTTTCATCATTTATTGATTTTATTGTTTGACTTATTCATTCATTTTGTAATTACTTTTTGTCTTAATTTTTTTATATTTATTATAGTTTTTATTTTTTTACTTATTTATTTAGTTAGTATTACATTTTTTATTTCATAACTTTTCAATCTATTTTTTCTTTTATTTTTTTATTTTCATCAATTGTTTGATAAATGTAGTTATGTATTTATTATATATTTACTTTTTTATTTTTACCTGCTGTATACTTTCTGTATTTGATTTAAAACATAATAGTTATTTATTTTGCATCGTACTGGGAGTTTTTCCTCTTCTTCTTGTCTTCCAGGCCCACGATCGTCCAAATCATCGTCCCTTCTTGTGTCCGCGGTTCTTGTCTCACATGAAAGCTCGTCCCGAGGACCTCAGACCTCCTTGTTTCCTGAGCTCCAAGTCTAGACCGCAGCCTCCATCTCAGACGAAGACGCTGAATACACACACTCTGACTGCCCCAAAGACACAAACGCTGGAGGGTGAGGCTTATCAACAAAACACCTGGTTCTTTCACACCATCGCAGCTACAACAGGAGGAGGGCACTGGCTTCCTTTGACTCCACAGCTCTGCTCATTAACAATTTTTCTCGCCTTTTCTTCCTCTCCTGGAGCAGTGGAGGTAGAGGCCACCGGGCTCGTCGTTAGCTCTTAATCTCTCTCTGTGGTTGTGTTTGGTTAAGTGCAAATCTCCTCTCTGGCGAGGAAGTGCCCACAGCGCCGCCCTCCTGGTGGTCCTCTGGTGGGAGTGAAAGGCCCGGGGCCGGGGGACCTGCCGCTCCTTTCAGAGCCCGGCCTCTGATGTGAAGGCATTTTTCCCAACACACACCTCGGCTGCACAGCAGGACACTGCTTTCACCATGCTGGGGTGTGAGTGTTTGTGTGTGTGTGTGTGTGTGTACGAGTGTGTGTGTATAGCAGAGGAGGGGGGCATTTCTCAGCACCGGGGTCTAATACTAATTATTCTACCATATGGTGGTCGGCTCCCTCACAATCGCCCTTAACCCCGCTCCCTGAAGAAACGTGCTGCGCCCTACGCCGTGGCTTTGCGCTCTGACACATGTCATTCATATGCACATCAGCACACACACACACACACACACATACACACAAGTGAACGTGAACTGGTGCATATGTGTGTGTGTGTGTGTGTGCATGTCTGTGTAACAGATGGGAATGGCAGTGCATTGTAAGAGGAGACAGTACAGAAATGTGCTCTCCAATGTGTTCTCTTTATCCTCCTGTGCTGACTCCTCTCAGCAGCAGACCCCCAGGAAACAAGAGCAGATTGTCTGACGCCCTCCACCTCCCCCCACCCCCACCACACACACACACACACACACACACACACACACACACTCAACACACACCCTCTCAGTGGTCAACAAAAAAATAGGAGGAGAGAGAAAGGAAGGGGAGTGCAAAGGCAAAGGGTGGAGAATGGAGAAGGCGAAAGGGAAATGGGCGGCGCTGGATGGAGTTGATGTTTGTAGAGGAGAATCTCGGAGGGATGAAAGGAAATGTTCAGACGAAGAAAGAGGAGTTGAGATAATGAGTTTGGTAGGAAGAGAGTCGGATGTGTAAAACAGGGCTACAAGTGTTTTGGAAATGATTTGTGCTATGCACTCTCTGCAGCGCCTGAAATGATTAATGAGGTCATTGTTCAAGTCATTTATCAAATAAAAAGGCCCTAAATTTGCTCGTTCCAGCCTCTCAAGTGCAAAAATTGGCTACATTACTCTGTCTTTGTAAACTGAATATCTTTGGGTTTGCACTGTTGCTCGGACAAAACAAGCCATTTAAATCGGTCTATATAGGACTATTTTCACTATTTTCTGACATTTTACAGACCAAACATTTGATCAGTTAACTGGAAAATAATCACGAGTTTCATCAATAATTAAAATAATCATTTGCTGCAGCTCTGCATGAATATTAGACAACAAGTAGGCTTATTCCAACCTCCAACCTGCCCAGTTGCCATAAAGTAGGCCGTTTTTTTTGTAGCAGGAAAAAGTATTCCAAATTATTACAACCCTCCCTAAAACATTTCAAAAAGAACCCATCCCAAAGTCATTGGCAACGCTGCTCCTGACATTCCTGTAATTCCCATAACAATGTGTATTTAGGACACTTGTAACTGACATAATGTTCTGCCATGTCCAGCTTATATAAAAGAGTGTTCGTATACAAGCTCCCGTGTCCTCAGGTCTGATTACTATTGTGAATATTGAGTTTGGAAACAGGCAGCTGCTCCAGCAGGGCGAATTCTCACTGCCTTTGTTAGCGGGTCGACCCTCCCAGCAGGGAAAAAGAATGTTTGCTTCAGGAGCAAAGTGGGAACGGGAATGTCACAAGCAGACTTTGGCACTTTTAAAAATGACCTGTGACATGTTGACCGTTGAAAAGCAGCCTTTGTTGAACAGAGAAAAGTGGATTTTATGGTCTAGTTTAGCCAAAACAATATTTAAAGTCAGTTCTGGAGATGCACATTGAATTACATCCTGTATATCATTAAGGAAATGTTTTGTTTGTGTCTTTCTTGAAGGTTACTTCCATCTCGATCCAGACAGCAGAAGAAATCGTGTGCAGAATGAGTGCCTGATCGCAGGAAGACGCTCTGCTGTTGTTGTTCCCTATCTTCCACTCCCTGCTACTCCACCATCATCCACCGTGAATCCAACACCTCCCCTTCAAAACACCCTTCACCCTTCTGACTCTGCAGCACAACAAAGCCAGCCGAACACTGTGCCGCCATCTCCCTCGTCCGACCCTCGTCCTGCTCCAGAGGAGGAAAGAGATGAAGTTCAGGAGAGGGAGCCACAACCTGATGTGGTGTCCATCACAGAGACAGACTGGAAGCTGCATCCCGGGCCTGCTGGACCGGAGCGCTCACTGTCACCAGCCTCCACGGTCTCACACGGGTCCCTCTCAGATTTAAGTCGTCCTCCTTCCAGCCTGTTCAGCCGCAGCACTGACCTCTCCAGTGGCAGGAGCAGTGTCCTGTCTGGGAAAACCTCTGGTAAATTGTCTGCTGCGTAGAGTGGGGTACCGTTCACATTTGAACCGATATCAGTACCGATACCTGGAATTCGGTATCGGTACCCAACGGTTCCCCCTTTCGGGACTTTACTCCCTCTTTTGGTTTCATACTCAAGTTTCAGACATACTAAAAAAATCTCTCTGATTGATTTAACGTGAATCGGTACTCTGTAATATCGAGGTAATTCGGTACCTGAATCAACCTTAGCTGTAGCTTTAGTATTTTTTAGTAAAGTGATTCATCGTTCATCATCTAAAATGTAAATAAATAGTGGAATAGTTATATTATTGTTTATTCAATGATATAAAGATATGATCTAAAACAGAAAGAAGCTGAAAATGAGAAGACATTTGAGAAGCAAGACCCAAGAAACTATAAATCAGTTCATTTTCTGTCAATAATCAACTAATGAACTAATCATTTAAGAGGTAATCTCAGTTAAAAAAAAAGTTGTAAAAATATAAAAAATGTGTTCATAAGATATAAATGCTGTCAAATTCTGTACCTCAATAAACACTTAAAAATGTCCTTTTAACTGCTTACAAATACATTATAGTGTGTTATAAACCATTTAATAAATGTTTGATTACTGCTTATAAATTCTAAATTGGGGGACTCAAAGTAAAGTGTTAGCCATTAAATAAGCAACACTTAAACTCGGGACATTATTATGTAATTATTGAAAGAGTTTTCTAATCTGCTTCATCTGGCGGGTGTGGCCTGATCATAATTGATTTCACATTTTCATGTGAATGGTTCTGACTTTGGAAGATAATAGTGTTTCCACTCATAATAAGACGCTGATTTAGGTCTCATGTTGCAAATAAATTCAAAACAAGAATGTGGGTTTGACCATTTAAAATGTCACTCTTCTAATCGTCTACTTTTCCTCTGTCGTTTTGCAGCAGGTATCAGGGGCTCAGACCCAGAAGGCAGCGTTTGCGTCTCCCCTCGTCCAGTGGTGCGGTCACCTTCGGCTTCTTATCCTCCAGCAGAATCCAACCCTCGCTATTCCTCCATGAACACTACGACCACCCCTCCACTCTACGAACCAGTGTTTGGCCGAACCGAACCCCTCTCACCTCACCGAACGTCAGGTTTCTCTCTTCAGTCAGATAAACTGAGCAGACGTGAAAGCACAGTAACAACAGAGAATCTCCACCAAGATGCACCTGTTGACCCTGGTCTCAACCCCTCCTTGGACTCCGATCATGGCCTCATTACCCTGGCTCTCCCCTCCGCCACTTGGTCCTCCTGCCCGAGCCCACAGTGGACCACTCCCCGCTCAGGGTCAGGACCAAAGCTGACCCCTTCTGCGTCACTAACTCGGCTGGAGTCTCATCGCTGGCCCGTCCTGCCTCCGATCTCCCCTGTCGGAGGTGAGAAATGAGCTCCACACATGGACCCGTTCACAGCCTCCTCCCCGCCCCGGCGCAACGCTCCTGCCCACGTTCTTAGGAGCCCGATTGTCTTGAACATGGCTGGACATCCACCCACAGACAAAGAGACTGGGCCAGACACAGAGAATTCAAAGCCTGCTTCCATAGTGACGCGTTCTGATGCTCCTGCCCCCATCGACACACTGTGAAAGCATTGCTGTCAGCCTGTTTTCCCACCTCCTCCCACCGCATAATAAATAACGCAGAAAGCTTTTCTTTTTCCTCTTAAATCAGCAATAGAAAGGAGGGCTTTTGATGAAAAGCTGGTACCGTTTGATTCCCCGTTCAAAGGCATGAGGCCCCAACAATAGAGGTCGGGGTGCCTACCTCGTGTGCCGTGCCTCTCAGCCCCGGCTCCCCCGTGCCTCCACTATTCTCTGGGCTCTGAGAGGGAGACGTGTAGCCGATGGTCATAAATCCACACTGACCGCCGCTCCCTGACGGCAGAACACTGAGCAGGGCCGCCACAATAGAATACCTCCGCGGCTTTCCTGCAGACGCTAATTTACCGTTCCCAATGGGGATAAAGAACAGGGCCACTGACATCTGACTCCTCCAGGAACTTTATGAAAGAAAGCAAACAATGTGGAAATTGTGTAGGGATTTTCTCTTTTCTATCAGAGACATCTACTGTTCTCTGTGTGGTGCTGTACTGCAGGGGGGCCCATGCTGTATCGCAGCACGCTGTTCTCTTCACGGCAGACACAGAGCGAGTGTCACCGGTTCATTTATTTCCCTGCAGATGGAGGCAATTCAAGCCCAATGTGGCCTCAATGTGGCAGCGTGTAGAGCTTAAAGGATAATTCAGGTTCATTACAACTTGCGTCTGTTTTCGTAGTTCTGGCCATCATTTCATATGATAACTTTGTTCTCACCAACGAGGCGAGTGAGTGGTAATAATCCTGCATTGCACAGGAATTTGTGCACCACTACGGTGCAAAAATACTAAGTTGAACCAGACAGTTTGGTCTATAAACTGCGATGTTCCCTCCAGTTTCTCTTCCAAATAAGCTTGGCTAACTTGGGGGTTGATTGTTCGAACACACAACAGCATTCTGTGAGAAATTTCAGCCCTGTCATTCATTTCACCAAGTCATCTCATAACCCTGTGTGGTATACATGCGAATGTGAATGGCTGCAGAGACTGATGGGAGTCTCCTCATCCTGCTCAGCCCTTTTTGACCCCCAGTATGGTTTTCTCAGATCCATACAATCCACGGACTGACCCTGAGCTGACCTGTTTTGAGCAACATCTCCAGAGTGTAACTGTCCTTGACAATGAAGCGGGGCACTGTCCTGGCCTGGCCTGGCCTGGCCTCTCCACTCGGGGGTCTTTCAGCCCGGCACTGCGACCAGGAAAAAGAGGGCCAACGGCACACAGAGAAGGCCTTGTCCACCTCTAACTCTGTCATATCAAACTCACTGACCCCCCCAGAGTCACCCTTAACCTCCCCGAAAAACTCACCCTGACTCAGTACAGCCCTCGTTTTGCTGCGAATGACAGCTGAGTTGACAGCAGCAATATGCTTTGAAGTGTCAAGTCAAGTCCTTCCATTGTCTCTCTGAGTAGAGCGCCGAGCCGCTCAAGTGCACAATAGTGCGTGTCGTTGTTCGCATACTTGACTGTGTGAGGGTGGCTTCATGTGTACATTTATACTTGTCCATGTGGGCAGACACGAAGGAGCTGAGTTTGCCTTTTCCTTTTAGAGCCTTTGTATATATTATCCTTTTGTCCGGGCCAAGCTGTTCTGCATTTCTAATGTGAGAAAAGCCTCGACAAGCCTCTTTCATGACGACGACAAAACACGCCACCCAGTGAAACAGTTTCTCTCGCTAATCCTCTGAATTCTAAACCAGGCAGAGTGAAACAGTTTTGTTTTGATGGTTTGAGAAGAGATAAGTAATTAGTGACTATCTTGACAGTTTTTACCAGTTCTTTGACTGAGGTCTTTGGTAATGAGAGCTTAAGTGCAGAGTTTCTTGCCCTGTGTTTATTGAAAGTGAGATGAGGCTGCTTTCGGCCCGAGGTCTGACTGGAACGCTGTGCTCAGACCTTCACAACTCGCCCGAGGGGCTTCACTCATGGAGGTCTGGGGTTTGTGTTGGGAGTTGTCCACTTGTCAGAGTGTAAAACCTGGAAGGGACAGGCTTTGTAACAAAGCCCACGACAACATCCAGGCGAGATTTATAGTCTGATAGCTGCATCAGAACACGTCCTGCAGGAGCTTTTCCTTTAGCTGTCGGCTTCTGTTGTATTCTTTATTTATTTACATCTCACTAGTTATCAATCCAATCTAAATATAGAGGATAAAATGCAATTTGATGATTTGATTATTTTTCTAAATACAAAATGTAGTATTTTGTGTAATCAATAGAAATCAGCTGGTATCACACAAAAAAAGCAAAAGAATAAATAAATGATGACTGCATAAGGTTACTGCAAAGCCATCTAGTTCTCTTGAATTAGTTTTTTTTTTGTGGAAATACAATAATTTTTTGCTTTCTGGCTGTGATGTTAGACAGGGAAAACATTGGCTTAGTTTAGCATACAGATTTTCAGCCTTGTTTATTGTCAGATCTGGATGAAAAACAGATTAAATATCTTACTAGTTCAAATCAAGATCCCTTACCATGAAACAAGTGAATCTATTTATTTCGGGTGGGAAAATCATTCTGAAAGAAGTTGATATGACTTCCCTAAATTGCCGCCTTTGCAGTGCACTCATTGAGTTCTCAGGGTTTCTTTTATGATTATTCATACACCTCTTTCCTGTTTCCTATTATTTCCTAATGAAACAACCCACTGTGCCCACGTGTGTCATTAAAGTTACATCTAAACCTCATCATTGCGTTTATCATCAGAACATAATACACCCACTCTGTGCCGCTGCAGGACGCTGTGGAACAGCAGCATCACGCTACTCGGAGCTCAGCTGCAGTCAGTCTCACGTGTTTGATGAACTGGAGGCCATCGCCCCGCGGTCCACCTCCCCTCCGTCCCTGGACGAGCCATCGGACTCATCAGGTTGCCCTTCACCTGCGACAGGTACACACACAAACACATACCCAGCCAAATCATCTGCAACCACCTCCACCTCGACAGCTGTTAGATGGATTGTCGTGGAATCTGGTGCAGATATTCATGGTTCCCAGGGGCTGAATCCTGCTGACTTTGATGGCTTTTCCCCTAGCGCCACCAGCAGGTTCACATTTGTGATTGTGAGTGAAATGTTTCATGGAATGACATGAAATTTGCACACATTCATGTTCCCCTCAGGATGAACCATAATAACTCCGGTGAAAAACATAGGACATTCCCATCAGCCTCGGCTGTACTCCGTTAGTAGTGTAATTTAGTGCATGCCAACATACATGGTAAACATTATACCTGCAAAACATCAGCATGTTGTCACTTTTTAATTATTTTATTGACTGTTTTGTTTATAAAATATCACATGCTGAAATATTCCCAGTTTCAAAGAGGTAACATCTTAAAATAGCTTGTTTCGTCTGACCAACTGTCCAAAACTTGAATATTCAATTTGCAATTTTATAAAACAGAGAAACCAAGCAAATGTTTGCCATGTCTGTCTGATGAATGATTTGCCCGATTAATCGATTATCAAAACTGCTGATGAGTAATGTTGAAGTTTTCTCCATCAACTAATTGCTTAATTGACTAAGTGTTCCAGCACTAAACTTGAATTTCAAACTTCTTCTTTATTAAATTAACATTATAAATGTCATTTTGTTTAAATATATATTATACATTTGGCCTGACTGCATGCTTTGGAAAGTTAGATTTTTTGCAGCTCTTGCTCTGTCAAAAGCGAAAGAATCCATAATTACGTGATTCGATGTCATAATTGTAAACATCGTGTTGTACTTTTTCTGTTTGTTTGTTGTTGTTTCCGTCTCTTTGTGATGCGCTGTGTCTCTTCTTTTATCCAGCAATGTCTCAATTAGAGATGCTCTCCTTCCTCTGCGACTTCTGCCTTGTTACAGGCTGGGATGGGCTTATCTGAGCACTCACTGTGTCAGGTCTTTGTATCAGCCCATGTTGGCCAACAAAAGCAGAGTAAATGCGATGTGTGTGTGTGTGTGTGTGTGTGCCTGTGTTAGATAGCATGTGATAATGTGTGTGTGTGTGTGTGTGTGTGTGTGTGTGTGTGTGTGTGTGTGTGTGTGTGTTCTGGAGGTGGTTCAGTGAGCCGCTGAGAGAGACATTAGCCAATGAAGACTTCTTCCGCCTCCCTCATAGCCAGCTAATCCCTGACAAGGTGTTTAACCTGCTTGCTTGACCCGGACCTCCATCTGACCCCGGCGACCTTCGCCCCGAGGATGTGGAAGGATCAGGGCGACCGCTGCCATAGAAACCACGACGTGATAAAATCAACTCCAGGCTCAAACCAAATGCTGAGCTAATGCTCCAGACTGATTTTTATCAGAGACTCACATGAAGCACAATTTACATCTGTATAGAATGTGGCTGATTTAAAGCTCCACTGAATTGAAAAATACAGATATCTTATCAGGCTCAATCACAAAGTGGCAGAACTGAGAAGAATATTTCATCTTCAAATACATGTGGGGACCTAATAATGAATGAATGAACAGATTAGTGCCTAAAACTAAACATAAAGATACACAGGCAATACATATTGTTTCGTGCAAGAAGCTTCCAATTGTCTCTAGAAACATTTCTTCCTCACTAGCTGACATAAAGCAGAATTATTTAATTGCTCAGTTGAGCAATTAAACCCATAAAGACCTTTAGTCCAAAGCACCTGCAGAGTTAAAACTGTCTTTCCTTTGAGTTGGTCTGACATGAAACCAGCACAGGTTGGTAAACAGCTGTAGACTGAAAACTTAGACTCAAGTCACACTGAAGTCGGTAAAAATGAGAACTTGAGACTTGATTCCTCAAAGACTAAAATTGTTTTTGGGAGGGTTCTACTCTTTAAATCCATAACGTTCAAGTTTCAAGTTTTGACCTGATAAAATCCCAGAACAATATAAAATAGGTGCGTCGCCTCGTCTCTGGTTTAATTCCACCTCATCCCGCATCTGTTTCTCCTCTCATTTCCAGTCTCATTTCCATTGTCACTGTCCAATAAAAGCATAACATTTCCAATAAATAAATAAAATAAAAGTTGAAAACTAACAGCAACAGGCAGCCTTGCATGTCCAAAGACAAAAAAAAGATTATTAGGCCTGTGCATTGTAAGGAAATGGTCTTAACTATAAAACAAGAACGTTTTGGCTGTTTTTTGTTTTATTGTATTGTTTATTGTTTGACATTTTATAAACTATACATTTCATTTATCAGTCAAAAAAAATAGTCAACCCATGAATTAAATAATGTAACTAAACAAAACCTAGTTGCGGACCTCATTAACACAGTTTTGAAATGAAAATGTTCAAATGTTGAGTCTCTCAAATGTTCAGCATTCAGAGACTTGAAAGATTTTTAGATTATGAAGACTTGTGACTTGACTTGTATTTTCTCTATAGGACACGCGACCTGTCTTAAAGTTCCTTTGAAAAACATCTCTGGTGCACTTGAGCAGAAGTCTTACAACAGTTACCTTTTTCTCAAACTTCATCTTGCCAAAGTATGAAGCATTTGAAGTAGAAGTGCTCTTCTGTCTTTCTGACCCCGAGTGGGTGGTAACTAGTGTGTCCAGCACCTTAATCACAAGATTAGTCATTTGTTATCTGCCACTGTGTTTGCTAAGTGTCTCTCCATCTCGTGGCTACTTTTGGCTAATGATGGACTAATACCCGGCCTAACTGAAAGTGTGTCCTGTCACATTATGTTACACCCACAGTTATTCCAGGGATTTCCTCCCAACGACTCCTTAATTTATCAGCCGAGGCAACAGTTCCTTTTTCTCACCTGAGGGATTACTTTACCAAGCATCAGCACACCTACAGACACCCGCACGTGTGTGACCTCCCAACTGAAAACACTTTACAAGAAGGCGTGTGTGTGTGTGTGTCTGTGTGTGTCTGTGTCTGTGTGTGTCTGTGTGTGTCTGTGTGTGTCTGTGTGTGTCTGTGTGTCTGTCTGTGTGTGTGTGTCTGTGTGTCTGTCTGTGTGTGTGTGTGTGTGTGTGTGTGTGTGTGTGTGTGTGTGTCTGTGTGTGTGTGTGTGTGTGGGAGGGTGGGAGGCTGGGTTGCAAAGCACAATTAAGGCAAACTGAAAACTTGTGTAATGTAAAGTCGATGTGGAGGCTTTTCTACAGGGATGTTGCTGGGAAAGTGTGTGTGTGTGTGTGTGTGTGTGTGGGTGTGTGGGTGTGTGTAGCGGGGTACCTGCAGTGCAGTGGAGCGTGTTGTGTGAAATCCCCTCGGAGAGGAATGGCAGCTCCACACCCGGCCAGCGTGGGCCGGGGATTTGCATGGGCACCGAGCCACGCTGTCACTGATCCGCTTTTAATTGGGTGTGACGATGAGAACTTTGGAGCCTGAAGGGGGAGCTGGAGGTGGAGCTGGAGCTGCTGGTGGTGGTGGTGGTGGTGGTGCAGGGGTGGAGGGGTGGGGCTGTCTGAGAGAAGACAAGGTGTAATTTTAGGCAATTTCATAATCCAGTTCAACAAGTCATTCCAACTGATTTTAAAGTTATTGTTTTCAAAGGACAACGGTTGCAAGTTTATTTTACGACACGTTTCTATATTTGGGTTTTGATCCTCTGATTATATCATGTATGAAGGATATTTTACAGTATTTTCTAATATTTTCAATTACTTTATTTTCTTGGGTGCATATTTAAATTAAAAAGTAATATTAAAGTAATATTTTGAATAGGGTAGAGGATGAGGGGGGAATTGTTTTTTTTATGTATAATTGTATTCAAGTTCTACATTTTTTTGTTTTTTTGTCTCCCCTGCAGAGCTGTCTCCCGGCCTGGCGGCGCTGACGGTGGGCTGTGACTCAGGGAATCTGGGCTCCCTGTCCCGGGTCCAGCTGCTCCTCCTTGACCGACTGGAGCCCGAGACCCTGCCGAGTCCCTACGGTCGGGAGGAGGAGCCGTCGCCGATGCTGGACTGGTCTGATCTGAGGATGCAATATGATCCAGCAGGTATAGCTCTTCATGAGGAAGAAGCATAAACAGATTCATAGCAAGAGATATGAATGAAATCATGACAAAGGATCAAATTTAGCAATAAATGCACCCAAACAATTTGAAAGAAATACTATGAAACACTAAAACAACTATTATTTTGAGCATGAAAATTCATTGTAGGAGCTTTCAACCTGAAAACAGAAAGTTGAAAGCAAAGTTGAAAATATTTGTTTGTCAAACTAAAATCTTAATCTCAAGCTCAATATTATGGGAGGAAGTGAAGTTCATGGGAATTTATGGGAAAGCAACATAATCCAGCAATAACATCCACATACACCAGATATATGTGGCTTGTTATTGGCAGGTGGAAACTGAGCCAAAAGAGGAAGTTCACGATCAAAAGACAAACTTTGAGTCAGCATCAAGTTTCCTTTGTAACCACTGAAACCTGTTTATTCAGTCAACAAGTATCCAAACTGTGATTTCTTTGTGCTCGTGTGAAATCTCCATTAGTTGTGGTTTGTTTGTCAGTAAATGTATAAAGTCAATTGTGACTGACAAGCAATCTCAGTTTACTGAGTGTAAAACATCCTGGTCTGACAAATCCTTCCGACAGTTTGAATGAGATCGTTTGATAAGCAAAAACCGTCACTTTAATAACAGGGAGAAGTCAGACAGGTGTGTGTGTGTGTGTGTGTGTGTGAGGAGAAAACACACACATGACCAGACGTGGGGGGGGAAAACATGACACTGTAGGTGTGTTGTCTCGGTCAGCGACCGGCCTTGAGAGTAAGCGATGCCTTTATGGCGTCGAGCGGCTTTTTCTTTTAACGAGCTGTGATACCGCCTCTCATCTGCTCCCAGGCATGCCGCTGCGAGCCCCTTAACTGCTTTTCCCCGAAGGTGTGGCAGCTCAGCGGGAAGGTTTATAGGGATATCAGGATGTGCCATATTAATAAAGATCAAACCGCTAGAGTGGGTCATTAACTGGGAAAGTCCGACCAAGATAGCCGGAGACAAGCACTGCATACATAACAATGGATAAGAAACTGAGAAGAGTGTTTGCAGAAAAGTCATTTAGTCTAGCGCCTGTTGTTTATAGTCTGATAAGACATCGGAGAGTGAGATAAACGCTGTGGACGTTTAAAGGTTCAGTTCAACTAAATTACAAACTTAACTGTAGTGGAATGAAGCCATGCAGATAGTTTTGCATTTATCTGTCCAGGTTCTGAGATGTTTGTCTCAGTGAAAGGTAAACAACACCTCTTTCCAGAGTGTGTCCGGGTTAAGACCGGGGTATGCTTAATGCATAATGGAAGTATGACTATGACATGTCGTCCAACCATGTCTGAAGGCAAAAGTGTTTATACTGTAGCTTTCCCTAAGACCGCACTCGAAGGCATGATGATCGTTCAGTTCAATTTGTATGTACGTATGAAAAGTGACAGAAGTAATTGGTTGAAGACTTTAACAGAGGAGGACATGAGAGAGAAGCTTGAGTCCTCCATGCTGGCTAATCACTGCATGAAGTCGGCATCTCTTTATGTGTGTGTTCTTGTGTCAAGAATACCCCAGTCTTTATGTGCCATGACCTTTACTTTGGATTATCCACAGACTTCACTGTGAGCTGTTTTTTTAGGAACTACTCTATTGAAGAAATAATCTTTGGTAAATGTGATTTATTTTTATTTTTTATGTCAACACCACTGAAATTAATTTGGCCTCCACTGTTTTCGTGCGGCTGCAAAGCTGGGCTGTGGCTCAGGTGGTAGAGCAGGTCGTCCACTAATTGCAATTGGTTGGTGGTTCAATCCTCAGCTACAACCTGGCCACTGGCAGGTGCACAAGCCCGGATAAATAAGGGAGGGTTGCATCAAGAAGGGGCTGCTGCAATAAATGTAGGCCAAATCAAGTATGCGGATCATAAAATTAGATATCCGCTGTGGTGACTGGAAGAAGAAGAAGAAGTATGGGCACGGCTGCAGAAAAATTTTAGAGGCAGACATCTCAAAACCTGTACAAATAAAATCTGGCTCTTTACCAACAAAAGAGAAATATGACAACCATTGTGGTTTTGTTTTTGGTATTCATGCATCTATGCCAACAATGTTTACAACAAGAGAAATCTGTCTGAGTTTGCTGGAACCTTTCCTCTCTGTGTCTCCAGAACAATGTTTGCACCTGGCACGCTTCTGCAGACAGGTGCTCCTCCAGGGTTTTGTTGCTCCATTTTTTTTTGCCGTTATTTGCTCAGAGATTAAGAGCCATAATTGGAACTAATACACTACATCACTCATATCTGAGCGTGCACACTCAAGTACAAAAGACCAGTGCGTGTAAGTGAGCCCCGAGGCTAACACTTATGTACACACGTGAGCCGACGCACACGCCCGCTTGCCTACGCCACAACTGCAAACACACAAGTTGCTTCCTCTCCCTTGAGCTTGACGCTGTGTCCTGTGTGGTTTTGTCAGGTGTTATGAGGCCCCTCACAGCTGGCAGCATCTCTGAAAGGTGTGACTCTGCAGGGAAAGTCCGGGGAAACAAATCGGTGAGTGCCGCTGTCCCTTGTGAAACCGCTTTTCACTCTCTACCCCCCTCCTCCGTTCATCTATCAGATTCCCTGCAAAGGCAGAGACTGCGCCTTGTCATGAGCAAACACTAGACCTTCAGGAATCAACTCACTATCAGACAATAACCCCAAACCCTGGCACACACAGTCTCCCTCCCACACAAAGACCCCCTTTTACAAACTTGAACTAGCATGCATTTATAACTGTCATTCCAGTAAGACGAGCCAAATCGTTGTTGATAATTGAGACACAATATAACAGAGGGCACGCGGCGTGCAGCAGGTGTGTGGTTAATCAGTCACGGGTTGTGGGGGGGGGGGGCGAGGCCTGACTGTACGGGAGCAGGCAGGCCTTTACACCAGCTCTTTGCTCTGTCACGGGGGGGGTTGCGCTCGGCTAAACGCCCGACACGGTGGGATTCTTTTAGAGGATGCACCACCACCACCAGGATCAGTAAGGCGTTGAGGGGTGAGGGGTCAGGGGGGTAAACCGGGGCCTGTGCATGCTGGGCTGCGGTGGAATGGACGCAGGTGCTCCACGTGATCTGCGATTAGTCTCCCCTTTATGACGGATGAGAGAGAGAGCCCCTGAAAAGCATGAATGAGACTCATAAGCCCCCTGCAATTATGCCAAACCACAATGACGAGCTGGAGTGCTCAGAGCAGGATTCATACGAGCATTTGCATAATGCACCTCACTGAACCAAGTATCCACACACTGGATTATTTATAAAGAAGAGAAACTGATAAACTAGTGGTATGTTTTGAGGTGGGAAGTGGGAGGAGCTGCTGGTTTTGGGTTAAGAATGTTTTGAATCACTGTAAATTCCCATGTGAAAGTTTTCTTTAGTGATATCCCCAATGAGTGTCAGGAGTTTAAAAGGGAATACGTTTGACATTTTGGGGAAAATGCTTTTTTCGCTTTTTTGCAAAGAGAGACAGATGAGAAGATTGATAACAGTCCAATCCAATTCCTGGAAGACTCCGGGAAGTCACTGCTGCCAGCCAAGAAACAGACGTTACCCCCTAGGAAACCGCAACTTGTTTTTACAGTTCGTTTATTTTATCGGATTAAATAAACAAGATATTACATGTTATCTAGTGAGTTTTCAGAGGGGCTAGAAGTCATAGCCAGGCTGGGTTTTCCCCCTGTTTCAAGAATTAGTACAGAAATGGGAGCAGTATCAATCTTCTCATATAATTCTCAGCAAGAAAGCGAGTAAGCGTTTTTTGGAAACTACTCCTTGAACAACTTTAATTAAAGAAGTCATATTTTATCCATTGATTGTCAGCTGTGGTGGCTTGTTTCAAGCGGTTCAAATTAAAAATGAACGTAGATGATAGCTGGCTATATAAGCTGCCCTGAGTCAGTCCCATAAACTGTGACGTGAAGATTTATAGTCTAGGCGGACCTGCCAGGAACTGTGGTAACTAAGGACGATTAGCCGACTCTGGCCATCTCGTAGAGAAATCAAACCAAACCAGAACTTTGTCACATCGTGGTCTTTTGTTTCCTTGCAGGATCAGTCTGAAGGAGGTTCTGGGTCACCGTCTTCATGGATCATAGACCTGAGTCCATCATACAACATGTTCAGACCCGCCTACTCTCCCTGCAAGTCCAGTCACAGTACTGTATCCCTTAAATCTACCCAGAAAATAATTATTTTCCTTTATCTGTGTGTGCTGCTATGACATATCACCTCTCTATTAAAACTGGCATTCTCTCTTAAGAGCCTATAAGAACAATACTTAATCAATACAAGAGCCCATTACCGTCTGATCCGGTAAAAGCCCACTCAGTCCCTGTCAGCTCTGGTTTATTTGGAGCCATTGTCTCCTCACTGTCAGCGCAGTGTTTGGCGTTCCCTTGCCTCCGGTACACTTAAGCCCGCTAATCCTTGCGAGGGCCAGCTGGCTCCAAGTATCACCTTCACCTAGGTGGCCGGCTTGTGTACATTTGTGAATGATGGTTCAGAGGCAGCGCTTACTGTACGGGCCACAAACACTGGAAAGCTGGCAGCGCAAGACAGGAAAAAGGTCAGGAATACTGTCTCCACGTGGAAATGGAGGGCCACCCTTGAGCCGGACCTTTTTCCTCCCATCTTTATTTGAGCACTGGTGACTCACTTGTCCAGTGTCAGTCATTTTTCTACAACGCTAATGGTCCATGGTGTGGCGTATTCCTGGAGGATGCATCCGTCATATCAGAGATTGATTTGTCTGATGGTCGAGCTGCAGCTAATCGTTTAGACCAGAGGCGCAGTGATCTGTCTGATGTCAAGTGCCGAGGCTGCCAAGCTTAGAGACACTCAGTGTTTGTGGTGTATTTGATTAAATATATCCCTGAGTGGTTGATCAGGCTGTGCTCTGACTTTCTATCTTTGAAACATTATTGACATAAGTTTTCATAAAACTTGCTGACATATTGAGCGCGTTAGGTTTAGCCTGATTTAAGATGTCAATAAGCCTTAAACAAAAGTGCCTGTGTCAGTTGTCAGACAGCATCTGAAACACCTTCCCTTCACATCTTTCCATCTACAGATAACGTGTGCCGTTATCCTGTTTGTACGGTTGAACGCATCTCGCCCCTCTGTACGACAGCACAGCCCACCTTTGAGCTTTGAGCCATTCAGAACAGCAATAAATACATTTTACCTGTTCAGAAAACATTTCAGCAGTGGAAGAAGTATTCAGATCTTTAAGTAAAAATACTAATACCACACTGTAAAAGTATTCCCGTACATGTCCTGCATTGAAATGAATACTGACGTAAAGGTATGTAATCGGGAAAATGTACTTAAAGTATTAAAATTAAAAGTAGCCGGTGCAGAAAAATGTCCCCAGTGACTATATACTATATTATTATATATTACATAATTCAAATATTATTATTACTCATCCATTCAAGTAAAGAACAACTACCTTAAATTGAAAAAGAAAAACAATAACTGTGTTGCCACTGGTTCTGTTTTGGTAAAACTTTATGAAATGATGCATCTTGCTATTGATTGGCATAAAGAGTGATTGAATCATTGCACCACAGGAAATATATAATTTTCAGGGCAGCCGAAAGCTCCACCAATTATACGTGTCAAGGTTTAGGGCCCTAGAACATATACACATTTATACAGATACAAATATATATTGATATTTACTATTTGAGGACGCTAAACAAGCTGAAATTTTAAGCTGCATTTCTCTGTCTTTTACTTGGATCTTTCCAACATGTTCCCGCGTGTTTCTACAGGAGTTTTATGAGTTTTATATGATCTAAGAGCTTTTTTTTAAGAGTGATTGATTTATTAGCTTGTTAAATGTATACAATGTACATCCATTGTCATAACATACAATGACTGAAATTCCCTTAATCTTTATAAGCTCCTTACATGTTATAAAAAAAGGTCTTTCCCTGTTTAACTACCCTACAAGAATTAAGAAAAAACTCGACTCATGAAAAAAGACGTCACCCAGAGGATCTTGTTGATGGCTTGTGTGCTTTGACCTTTTAGAGGCCAAAGGCATGGTCACACTCTGTGGGGGGGTGGGGGGTCATCAGCAGGCCGTGGAGAGGTCACGCCTGAGGTCACACAGTCTCTAAAAGATGCCCAGTGTGTGGCATGTCTTTGTGTGGATAGGTGAGATTTGGTTACCCTGGAGGTGCGAGCAGTTCAACCTTTGAATAAGGCTGCCGAGTAATGGAGGGAATGACCCCATTATGACTCGATGTATATGAGACAGTTAAGAAAATGGGCTTGGGACACCATTTGCATGAGGATGATGAGTTCACATGATCAATTGCTGATTTACATTTAAATTTAGGAAAGATCAGTTGAAAAATATATAGTATTTGTGATACAATTTTCAGTTATTTAACAAGCAAAAATGCCAAACATTTGCATTTTGTTGTATAATTATAAATTTAAAGCTGCTTTAATCAAAATTCTTTCGTCAACAATTGATCAAATGACTGTGATGTGAAAAAGTTTGCTAAAAACAAGCAATTTGAAGATGTCACCAACCTTTCTTACTGTTTTGTGAAATAATGTAGATTAAACCATAAAAGGGGTTCTATCCTGACTTTTAGCCCCTAGCATCTGGCAAGCTCCTACATTGTATCCTACATTTCCCATAATGCAACTGGATGTTATCTTTCTTTAAAATAACCTTTTTTTTTTTCAAACTTTGGAAAGCTTCTCCAGAGCCACAGGAGACATTATACAGTGGTGAACAAATTTTACCAAATTTTCTGAAGCCCGTCCCATGTCAATGCCCTGCCCACCTGTCTCTGGATCAGTTAACAATGGTTGAGCCACCCTGAGATGAAACTGGAGCCAGAAATCAGCTGCGATAAGATGCTCCTGCTCCCCAGTGAGGCTCATGATAAGACCTTTGTCCATTTTTGCTCATCAGGAATTCATAGGTGGAATAATCCCTCCGCTCATGATTGTTTCGTGACTGTTCCCCCGCTGCCCCGGTCACTCTGCGCTCACTCCAGTGTTTAACATTCAGCTGCTACTAAAGATGTTAGGATCCAAATGAATTTAGTGATGTGCGGGGCCACAAAGAGCACTAATCTGAACTGACCCTGGTGGATTGTTCGGGAAAGCTGAGGAAGCTACGGGACAGATTAGGCCTCAGAAACACAGAGATGGTGCAAGCAGAGATTAGTCGTGTACTAAGCAAGGATCGTTTCCCCCCCAGAGGACCACACACTGACAGTGTAGCCATGTCACCATTGTCTCTAAGCCACAGCCACTGTGGACTCATTGGCTATTGTCTCCGAAATCCTCCAGCGTTTCCCCAAAAACCTGGACTCAAGCTCTTTGATTGGCACTTGTCAGGGCTGATAGAGAGGGTGACGTGTTGGGAAAGGCTTCGATAAAGGAGCCCTGAAAGGAAAATCCCCTCACCATGAATAATAAATTAGCGAGGATTTTCCTTTTTACTCCACCCCGCTCCTATTCTGCCATTCTTTCAGGAGATAGATGAGTGAAGGCTCTGGGTGGCATCAGTGAATAGCCCCGGCACGCTGATTGTCTCGCTGATGCTCATCCCTTTCTCAAACAAGCAAAGAAAGAGATACAAGTCCAACCTTCTTGCCTCCGCCTGGTGCGCTGGATGGTAAAGGGCAGGCAGTGTGTGTTGGACAGAGTCGGACGAAGGGTGGGCGGTGTGTGTGTGTTTATTGTCTTCAGCGGCCTTTTCGAAATCAGCGAGGGGATTTGACTCGGCCGCTCGCTGCCAAATCCAGCTATCTGCTGTGTTCAGATGCCGCGGTTGGTATGGTAACCTGCTCTGTGTGTTTTAGATGGGCTCTTGTTTCCAGCTTGAACTGACCAGTAATCACTGCGCTGCATTCATGGATTAGGCCATGTTGGAGGTTAGGATAGGAGGGTTTCAAAAGGAGGAAAACCCAAATCCTGAATAATTTTAGTTGCGGTTTCACTCTGCTTAAAAGATTTTACATTACACAAACTGCCTGGACTTATAGATTTTAACCAGTGCTGAAATAACTATTCACTTCGCTGATTAGTTGATAGTAAGAAATTTGTTTATCAACAAATTTGAAAAAAGTCAAATATTTGATGTAATCAGCTTCTGAAATGTGAGGATTCTGTTGCTTTTCTATGTTTAATATTACTGTAAAATTAATGTCTTTGGATTTTGATTATTTTGATCTGACCAAATAAGCTATTTGGTACGACGGCTCTGAGAGCTCAACACTCAACAACTAAAGAAAGTACATGCAAATCAAGAAAACGCCTTCACTAATCCGACACATGGGCAGCATAAAGAATTTGAATAAACAACCAAATACAGAAATGCTGCAAATTGTACAGAAAAAAATGGAACCAAGTTACAAAAGGAAGTTTCCAGGGAACACTAAAAACTGATTAACACGCCATAATTGTAAATGAAGGAGTTAATAACTCCATGACTTAGCGTGATTCAGGCCATGTTAGTGCTATACTTTGTACACAGTAGGTGATATCCTGAATAAAAATGAGAACGCTCCTGCACACTGTCAGGCTTACTGCTGGAATAGTTATTAATCAACAACGTTTCAGTCTGTTTGACCTTCATCATGATTTACCTGAAACCTTTATTTCTTTGCAGCGTGTTTTTCTAAATGCTGCACGTGTTGTTGAATTGGTGAAGATATTATCTTCATTTGCATCTGTTTTCTTAAGTTCCGGTGCATTGAACTCCCCCTGGTCTTTAATGATGAGCATTTTGTACTATATTCAGATATTTTATAAATTAACTATTAATCGCAAAATGAAACAACAGATCAATATATAATGAAATTATATGTATGATGCATTTAAAGGAAAAGTTTTTGTTGTCTTCACATCCCATTCATCATGATGTCACTGTAGATATCCCAGACATTTGGTTTGTGTTGCACGTGAAAAAACACAAGAAATGATGAATTCTGCGCCCTAACGATGAATAAATTTCTCATCCCGCCGTCTGTTTTGGTGACATTGAGCCTTCAGCAGGACACAGGGGCTGATGGGAGTGCGTGATTGTGTGCAGTGTGTTGGAAGACGGCCTGTCAAATGAGACATGGCTCCATCAATCTGGGCTGCTGACCCCTGCGCGCTCACTGTCGGGAAAAATGAATCCAGTTCGGAAGGCTTGATGAATCTGCTGCCTGTCAGCTACTCGACTGGTCAAGCTTTCTCCTCCTAATGAATAGCACCATCTCCAAACGTATAACATTTGAATTATCGCTCATGCGCTAACACAAATGACACATGTGTTTGAAAAAGTAACATGAAGAAAAGAGTCCGAAACTCTAATGGAAACTGTTGCAAAAGACAATCGGAGCCCTCCTGAAGCTCAAGTCTGCATTGACGGTGCTCTTTGTCTTTGCTCTGCTACACCAAGAAGTGTATTCTATGGACTTTATATTCAAAGATAATGGGACTCTTAATTGGCTGGTCAGTGACAAAATGGATGGCTGTTTAAGTTTCAGGGAGGGCGTCCGCTCCTTAGTGAGACTCTGAAAGGACTGAAGGGAAATGTGACTGTGGCATTTGAGAGAACAATGTGATGAGAATTAGTGTTTATTAAAGGGACAGAAATGGGGTTTTAGTGCTGTTTACTGAGTGGCGACTTCCACGTAGATGACCATGAATACAGTGTTTTTTTTGTTCAGGACTGAGGTGATAAGTGTTTGTATTTAAAAAGTTAATCCCTGTACCAAGTGATGAATACATTTAAGACAGAGAAAAAGACTACTACTTGCAAAACTTAATTAGCTTTTTGTTTTGTGTTTTTATTGTTGTATCTCTCTGCTCCAGGTTCCAGCATGGATGGAAGGGGCCCCAACGAGGAGGAGTCCAGTTATCCAGGATGGAGGGAAGTCGAGTCCCCAGCAGGAGGAAGGAGGCCGGAGAGTCTTGACCACAGAAGGATGGAGGAGAGGAAAACAAAGGTGCTGAACATGCTTTCCAAACTGCAGGACGACACGCCCTGTCAGCCAAATAGCAACCACGGTTGCTCCAACTTTGAAGAATGTGAGTTTATTATCTCATGAAAATGTGATTATTTTAAGCCTTAAAACAAAACTTTGGCTATTTTCAACCTAGATCCTATTTTTCTGTTATTTTCCATCATATACTTTTACTAAAAATCGTATCAATTGCGTCATTGTAGAGCTACAGATTGAATGCTTTCACGGCTGTCCAATACAGCCTGAACAGCTCAGAGTTCACACATTGAGCCTCCTCTGCAATGACACATTTATATTTTTCTTTTGATGTGTCCATTTCCTGATTCCTGGCTTTCTATATTCAGACACAAGTTGTATTCAAATTCTTTGTTTATTGAAACATAACGGTTTAAAACACTGATTCCAGAGTAAAAGATTAAAACAAATAAACAGATTGATTGCTCTTGGTGAGTAAATATTCCATCACACAATGAAATATATTAGATATTTATTTCTGAGTGTAGATAGGCCATAGACTTGTAGTAAGTGGACGTACAGCTGAGGCCACCCAACCAAGTGGAAACATGGAAACTCACATTGTTCATCTACATACTCTTTCACCTGCTCAATAGTAGTGGAAAGTCAGCTTTCATCTGGGGTCCAGTTCCTGCACTTTGGACATTTCAGCAGGACCCTCAAAATTCATACCTGCCTGCAGTCTGTCTGCAGTACTCACAACATTGGTTTTATTCACAATTTGAACTTATTCTGGGATCGCTCATCTTTGTTTACACGAGACGAGGTAGACGCATGCTTGCAGCTAACCTGCAGCATGCTGTTCTGTCCTCCCTGACTATTTACTTCACAGGCCTCCCCTCGCTCTTCTTTCATTCCTCTAAAAACAGCCATGCACCCTCTGTTGTCACTAACTCGTCCTCGTGGAAGGATCATAGAAGGATCATTAGCACAATTAATTATTGATCCTATAGGGCCAAATCTGAAAGATCACACAAAATTTACCCTATTAGGTCTAATTCCTCTCCATTAGAGATGATAACATTGTTGCCTCTGGTGTATTTGACCAGGTATCAGCGATCATTGCCCGAAACACAAAACTGAAAAGAACACAATCTCGAGAAGTCACCAACAGGGATGTAAAAAACTTTTAATGAACAAACCAAAATTACTTATTTTATAAGGATATTGAATACACTTCTTCTATCCCAGATGTCAAACTAGCTTTGGATTATTTCAGGAAGTCCTTCCTCTCCATTGTCAATAGACACGCACCTTTTAAAAAATTTAGAATAAAAAATAGACTAATCCCCTTCCTCATCAGCTTTATTTCACGAAAGGAATGAAGCCTGGTCACTAGCCAGACGTACAGGGGATCAAATTCATTGGAGGTTCATTTGGACGTCTAAGAAGCAAGTGTACAGCTGCAGTTGGGGCTGCCAAGTCAACATACTATTTTGACTTAATTACAAACTCCTATTCGGACTCGGCCAAATTCTGAAAGGCAGTCAATAAGAACAAAACCATTGCTCCTCTTCTCCCGAGCCTCAAATTTGACGGTTGCTAAGTGCCGTGACAGAATGCTGTCTGTTCAGCTTTTAATAAGCATTTTGATGTTACTGCCCACTTATTTGAGGATAGATCTATAGGGACCCCTTCCACAATTACTGACTGTGAACCAACCCAGAGTCACAGTTCTCCATTCAGCCTTTTCCCATTGATCTTGTTCTGGAAGCACTGCAAGCCATTCATATTAGGAAGTCAGTTGGTGAGGATAATGTGGATCCTTTTTTCAAAAAAGTAGTAAGTAAAATTAATCAAGCTTATTGAGAAAAAAACTCAATAGCAGAATTAAAAGTTTGACATTGAATTAACTATATTT
Source organism: Lateolabrax maculatus (assembly GCA_031216445.1). NCBI lineage: Eukaryota > Metazoa > Chordata > Actinopteri > Acropomatiformes > Lateolabracidae > Lateolabrax > Lateolabrax maculatus. The sequence goes on from CM062211.1 coordinate 16,295,185, forward strand.
GAGTCTGAATGAAATAACAAAATAATAAAATGAGGACACTAATTTTGTATTTAGTCTTTGAACTCTGTGGGTAATTCAGTTTTATACCTGAAAATCACAAACCTACACAACCATATAATAGTCTTGTTCTAGTTTGTTCAACTGGTTTAACTTTATCACATTTTATATCCTCTGCATTCGGCACTCTTTGAATGTTTCATATTACTTTTTCACCTCTGCAAGACATAACAACAAACAACAAACTATAGACCTCCTGTTTCCCATCAACATATGCAGCTTTTAGCCAATCTTACATTCCTATACCAAGAAAACCAAGCAGAGCATTTCAGTAGGTCCTGTCAGAAGTACGGCAAACACATATTTCTTGTCAACATAAAGTTTAAGTGCAGCTGTTTGTTCTCCTTTTAGAGAAAATTTACCGTCCAGTCTGTTTAATGTAGCCGGCCGGGGAATGCTCCACATCGGCTGCCGCCATCTTGGTTATCTACCAAGATGTTTCAGCGGCGTTCCTCTCTGTCAGTCATCATATTAAACCCGCCTCATACTAGATCAACGCTTGTGATTGGCTTGCCTGATGCCAGTACTGAGGAAATCAGTGTGAATGGGAGAGGGGCCAGACGTATCTGCCAGAGCAAATAAAACATGAGCTCGCAGATTTGTCTGGTTCCCAGGCTGCAGTTAGCCAAAAAAATCAAGTTAAATATATAAAACCTCCACATAAGGTTGTAGTTTTGAGTTATACCACGTATAATTTTTCTGTGCAGCCATGGGTGCCTCACAGGCTGTATAGTCCCAATTAAATGATATCATTTATCCAGCCATCTTAATACATAGATATAAGAAAACAGGGTCCTGGCTGAAAAGTGTTGTACTTAACTGTTTAAAATCAAGGGTTTTCCAGACTAAATCTATCTCCGCCTGCCAACAGTCTTCTTTCCTGTTCACACAATAGACCATCCAGGAAAAACACAAACACCCCACACATTTACCAACACTCCTCTCAACTCTAAAAATGTCCCCTCAATTACAGCACTTGATTTTTAGAATTGCCTTTTTTGCAAACAGGAGTTTAGCCATGAGTTCTCCAGTTTCCCTCAAGTGCCTAATTTCTGGCATCCAAGCCTTTGTGAGAGCGCTAGGGCCGGCGGGTCCGACAATAAGCATCCACACCTAAGGTCAAGGCTGAGGGGCCGGCCCTCTGCAGAGGTCAGTCAGGTCAGAGTTCTCCCGTGAGTGCTGGCACCCATGAATGGGACTGATTGGACAGGTTTGTTCAGACGGTAATCAAGCAGGATGAAGAACCCTGCAGCTGGCCTCACTATTCTGTAGCAAGGTTATTACTGATGTAAAGCTTTTGTTGTGTTACAGGAGTATGGACTTTGGTTTGTGTGTGTGTGTGTGTGTGTGTGTGTGTGTGTGTGTGTGTGTGTGTGTGTGCCATTGTGCTTTAATTCATGTAAAAACCAGGTTGAGTTTTATATGTATGACATATCATTTTGGTTGTTTTTGCTTCCTTAAGTGGCGTTTATCAGGCTGCAGCTTTGGTTCAGAGTTGGAGGATTAAGTTTACAATAAGGGTATCAACAGTAATTGTCATTGTTTTCAGCTTTTACCAATTTTCACCAAAAAATACAGACTGAAGGAACAGACCGGTTTTCTTTTAACTGATTTTATATTATCTTAAAGTCGCTGTGCACTGATGCACCAAAGTACATGAAAAAACAAGCAGTGTAGGGGACAGCTCAGGACATCCTTCAAGTAACAGAAAGTGAAAATAAATAATACTGCTGATTCAGAAATCTAGGCCTCTAGGGATGGCAATGGATCCATCACTTTGGTCCAGACTGAAATACTACTACTGGATGGACTGCCATGAAATTGTGTACAGACGTTCGTGGTTCACAGAGGATGAATCCATACTGACGTTGGTGATCCACCGACTTTTCATCATCAGGTCTAAATTTGTAATTTGTCCAATACTTCTGTTTATGACCAAATTCGTGCAAAGCTAATGCCATTCCCATCAGCCTCAGCTGTACTTTGAGTACGAATAAACACATTTTTGCATGTTAACATACTAAACTGGCACAGCGAACATGGTAAACATTACACAGGGCTGGTTTAAAGGTTTAAAGGACATGTGATGAAGTTCCTGATAAAACTGGAAGTACAATGATGTGTCAGTGTGTGTGAGTGAAAGACACTCACTAGTTGTGGGTCGTGTTCATGGGTGTGGTGTTTTCACAAAGTGTGTCCTGGTACAGTCTGTCATTTTTCACCCCTGAATATTTCGCCAGGGTCCTTTTGTCTTGTCGTGTGTGTGTGTGTGTCCTTGCACAAAAACACACGTGTGGTTTGTGTGTGCACAAAAGTGTTTGTATCTTTGTGTGCGGTGTGTGTGTGTGTGTGTGTGCGTGCGTGTGTGTGCGCGTTGACTACCTCTTGTCCAGACACTTGTAACTGTGGCTCCTCATTAGGCTCTGAAAGGGCCTAACTGGTCATAATTGTCTCTTTTCGGTTCAACGCTGACTACTCGCCAAAGGATTCCCTAAATAGACAAACCCCTCCCCCCCCCCCCCCCCCCCCCACACACACACACACACACCTACAGCTTCCTGTACTCTGCCACCATTCATCCATTCAACTCTGTGACCCTCCAGGTTGTCATCAGTCAGTGTTTTTGCGGTTCATTTTTGGAGTTAACAGTCGTGCTGCAGAGGAGAGTAAATGTTTATATCGTTATACAGTATACGACATGTTCCCCACCTCTCCCAGTGTTGTTACAGAAGAGGCTGGTGCTGTTGTTGTTCTCAACCAACCCATTTAGTCCAGTGTTTTATAATCGTTTGATTTATTGTAGCTACAGTGTCTTGTGTGAGATGTGCACTTTCTTATATGACAACGTCATATCAGGCTCACTTTGGCATTCTGAATTTGGACTGGAAAAAATCCAAATTGCTGGTTGATAGTTGTATAGCATCCCATGTTGTTCCTCTATATGTACATTACTAAATTCTATCTAGATATTGTGGTTCACAGTTCAACAGGACAGACATTTTTAAATTCAGAGTCAAAGGAGCTGAACATGTGCTTGACATTTCACCATGTAAGTTTAAGTTGGCTATAAGCAGTATCAACATAGATAAAAAATGGATGACATGACTTTGAATGTTAAAGGTTGTTGCTTGGACTGACTGATATTTCCTTGAGGAGTTGGTGGAGAACAAAAACAGAGCTAAAAGAGAGTGATTATCGGACTTACATTCACCACGTGGCCAGAAACACGGCTCCAAATCAATGTGTTTAGTTGCTCCATTTTTGCTGAATGTGTAAAGAAGCAACTATTTGCTAACAAGTTCAACATGTCAACTAAAAAGGTGTGAATACTGCATTTAGGAGTTGTGTTCAAAGCTTGTTTCTGCTGCCCCCAAGAGGCCAAAAAAATCAGTTATTGCAACCTAAAAATCGAGAAAATGCTGTAATAATTATTAGAGGTTAACTTTGGTTCCTTGGTCGCTTTTACAAATAACAAATAGGGTATTGAAATGCGTCCATTTATACAGTGCATGCTTTTTCTGGACTTTAAAGGCCAGTCTTGCCTCATGGCCACGTGATTCTGTGAGCGTGGTGGACAATCCCAGGCTGAACAGACTGTAAGTGCGTGGAGAACAGGGTGACACTGATGTCAAGTAGCTGTGGTCTCCTTTGTGTTGCCACAGAGCAGCAGCTCACTGAGTGTGGTGTGAGGGCCTCTGTGGGCCTCCGATGAATGTCAATGTTGATATGGAACACCTGGCGGCCTCGAAGCCAGCCTCGCTTGGACCCCACCCACCAGCAGCCTATATTACTGTCCTCTACCTGTGGGTGGAGATCAGGCCTAATTGTTGTTTTCAAACTGAATGAAAAAAAAAAAAAGGAAAAATACGTCCGACCGAATGAACAAGAAAGACCAGTCGCTCAAAAGAGAGATGAAGGGAGGTTACGGTAATACTGTGAGGTGTTTGTGAATGTGTGTGCGTGCAGGAGGATGTCCCTCGTGTGTGTGTGTGTGTGTTCGGGTACAGTGCCTTTATGTAACCCCTGTTTGCTCAGCCTTTGGTCTGGAATACCTCTATGTATTTATCATCAGTCCAGAATGACTGGGCAAACAAACAGCCCGCCTATTGATGAGCAGCAGCGTGGAATATCCCCGCTGTATTCAGGAGAGAGAAAAAAGGAAGGGGTAGAGGGAGAGAGCAAAGTAAATCTGTCAAAGAGTCTATTATACGGTGTCCAAACAGAGAGGGCCCTGCACAATGGCCTTATTAATGGCACAATGTCAAGGAGCGGCAGGGGCAATAATAGCAGATGATTTTGCTTTGTGAGGTTATCTCTGGAGATCTGGTACTGCAATACAGCAGATGATTTGGACTCTGGGGGCATATCAGTGTGGATCAGCAGCAGGAACTGATTGGCGGTAGGCGTGTGTGTGTGTGTGTGTGTGTGTGTGTGTGTGTGTGGGTGTGTGTGTGTGTGTGTGTGTGTGTGTGTGTGTGTGTGCAGAAAGCGTAAGTTGTGGTTTGTGGTGAGGCGATGGCGTGCAGCCAGAGACGGGAGTGTGGCCGCTACGTGTGTCTTTGTTTGTTTTCGTACCAGAGCCCTAACCCCTTTCAACACACACACACACACACACACACACACACACACACACACACACACTCACTCCTCAGTGTTTTTGGAGAAAGTCAGGGGGAGGAGTCGTGTGTTCATGGAGCAACAACAGCGCCTGCCGGAGAATGCTGCCAAATACTGTCACCCTCTTTTACATTGTAGTACCCACTCAAGAGAAACCAGCACACGTTGCCAAATTCTGCTCTGAAAAGACTATTTTTTACAACACCAGTGAGGCCCTCTGAATACTGATGTACCAGTCCTCACTATCATTAAAGGTGTGGATCTTCTATAGTAATTGACAAAACAGGTTGTTTTTTTTATTGCCTTCTAAAACTCCCCCCAGACTAGATGTAACCATTATAAAAATGACTTAGGTACGTTTTCTCATCTGCTACTAAGTTTAGGCAACCAAAACTGCTTGGTTAAATCAAATAAAAAAATGGGTTATTTTAATTGCTTGAACAAACAATCATTGCTGTAAGGGCAGTCTTGCTCTTTCATGTACCTGTATTACCTGCATAACCGTAACATTATGCTTAAGCCTATAAAAAGCATTTACCCCCCTTGGAAGTTTTCATGTTTTATTGTTTTATAATATTGAATAAAAGTAGAACAGCAACAGAAAAAGACCCTTTTATATCTAGGAGAATAAGAAAGTGGCATAACTGAATTACTTAAAGCCACATTAAACTCATTCTATTGTCTAAACACTCAGTAGTTTTCTGTATATAGATCTATGTTTACACTCTCCTGACAAGCAACCTCTTGCTGTCACTACAGTCATCACTGTCCTGGCTACAGTGCGTGACCTTTGCTGCTTTCTGTCATATCGTTCAGATCATTATAACAAGCAGCTGAGTGAGAAAAGCCGCTCATATAGCAACAAACTGGTGGGAAAATAAAAAATGAATCCAATATTAACACAAATTCAGTCAGTTCAGCTAATTTAAAAGGAGCTATACTTTTTTTGTTTGTAACATTACAAAAGTAGCTAATTGAGTCTATTTAAATGGTGTGATTACAAGCAGTGGAAGTAACCATCTTGGACTAATGCATGAATAGTCCAAAATCGGACTAATGGGATGTTTTCTGGTTCCAACCACTCTGCAGCATTAAACAGGAGACGGTGGTTCACAATCCATCGACTAATCAACAGTCATGATTTGCTTCTTTTAAATATGAGGGTGATCTTTGCAGAATGTTAACAAAGTAGTTTTAATTGCACACACAAATAAGCAAACTTGATATGCTTAATATTCCTTCATATTCATAGACTTAATATTCACATTAAAAATGTGTGATTATCATTCCTTTAAGGTTACATGCAGTTTTACTATTAGTAACACTTTACTTATCCTTTATCCTTAATCCTTTAATCTGTATTGGTATAGTTGAATCTGTATAACATACATTTCTACAATATCATAGCCTCAAACTCGTGAAGAGTAGATGAAAAACTAACTATACTGCTCAATAAATTGATGATGATCACAAGTTTTTAATGCTCAAGCAGAAGTGCATACTTTTAAAAGCTTCAATAGCTCAAACCACATTTAATCTACTCTCCATGTGCACATGTGGGTCGTCTGACTGCTTCATCAGTCTGAAAACCTGCTCCGGCCCTTCTACTGCACCTCCTGCTGGTCTTCAGTGTTTCTCCTGCAACACTTCTATCAGATAAGATTTCGATCTTTACCTTTGATTTGCAGCCTGTTCAGAACGCCCAACAATGCCTCATTCTACACTATTGTGAAATGACACACTTGGCCTGGTTTACAGGTTTTTGCTTTGGCGGTCAGACCTCTCACCTTCTTATCTTACAGCACCACACTCCATATTTTATGGCTTTGTCTCCTTACATTGAGGCAGTAGATTTACAGGATCTGCACATATTTAAGAACTTAAACCCAAAACATCCCATAAACCCATTTCTCATAGACTTGCTGCAACGGTTTGGACTCTGTTTATCTCTGTGTGTGAATGCTATTTGCTCTAAATTTGCGCTCTTAATCACATATTTTAGGGCTGCATATGTGGGGCATGTTGCACTCTGACATTCTCCAGCTATTAAAAAGGGGGTCACCTCCTCTCTGCTGCTGAATGTGACCTTTGTTAAAGGAATTACGGGACACTTTATACAGTGTGACGATGAGCAGAAACAAAAGTCTGGGATTAAGCGGGAAAGAGAGCAACAAACAAGTGAACTCGTTAGAAACACAATAGACCCCTGTGTGTGTCTTTGTGTGTGTGTTATAAATTGCATCCTAGCTCTGTCTAACAAGTCAGTTATAGAAGTGCTTTTAGTATAAATGCACATTGATAAACTGTGTATTTTATTTAAAATTAAAACTGGTAGGTGAAGCTGGGTATGATTTAAAATGTTTCGATACTAATACAGTACCTGATACCAAGACCATACTTTGCTGATACCTTGAGGAATATTAACACGTTTCTCTACAAAACCCTTCATTTTAAAAGAAGCCAAACTTCTCAGATGTGAAATTAAAACCCAAACAGTTTTAATTTCAAAGAATTTTGCCTTTAAATGAAATACAGTCTAAATGATTTGAATTGTGGTATTTCAGCTATTGTGCATAATTAAAAAAAACATAAAACCATCTTTGTATCTGTGTTTGTGTAGCTGCTGCTAAGAGACAGAATAGCGTCGCTAGGAGACGTGCCGTGAGTTTCCATGGTGAACTACTGACAGGAGTCTGTATAGGACTATGAATGTTGATAAAAGTGTTTTTTTCCCGTTTCTCAACTAACACATATCGCTGGTTATGTAACATCATCTGTCCCTTTACAACATTCAACATTTTGGAGGACTCATCAGGCCGTTAAGTTTGTTTTCCAAAATACAGTTTCATATCAGTACAGATGTGAAAACGATGACTTTTCCGATGACTTGGTTTGAGAAATTTAAACATATTTTTCTACAAATCCCGTTTTCACTAAAAGCAGCCTAAGTTGACATGTGAAATGTTGTCTAAATACCTACAGTCATACAGAAACTTGCCTAAATAAAATACATTCTAAAGTTGGATCTAAAAATGCTGATTTAAATCAGAAATGATCTAATAGTTATTACACAAAACTACAACGTAAACATTTGATGTCAGTTTTTGATACTGAGTGCTCATTTCAGGCAGGCACCAAAAAAGCATGGAGGTCACAGAATGAAATATAAATCATACACAGATGAGTACCAATAGATGTCAGACCAGCAGTCAGCAGTGTTTTTCATCTGTCAGCTGCAGACATTGAAAATGACGTCCAAGTGTGTGTTAAATGAGTTGTGACTCGCCGCTGTTTGCAGCCCGCGGACCGGTGCACGAGCAGTGACTCTGCAAGAGAAAAGGAACAAAACAGAAAAACAAACGCCAGTGAAAGAGTGAACCTCCCTGCTCATCATCATCACGGCCCCATTCTTCCTCTCTCAATTGCAACTGAATCGCCTCGGTCTCATTACAGATTATGGCCTCAGCAGAGTGACTCTCCCCTTTCTCTCCCCTTTCTCCACACAGTCCCTCTCTTGATTAACATTTTCTGCTAGGCTTCACACCAAAGGCGCAACCTGTGCGCTTTAAAGGCAGGGTGAAAAAAAAGCCATCAAGCGCTGGAGTGGAATCAGATAAGGCTATCAGGCAGGAGGCTTTACTGCCTCGGCTTTGTCCCGCTCCTCCACCCGCCCTCGCTTCCTCCCTCAATCTCTCACTCCACTGCACCTTTTGTCCGTCTGATTCCCTGACGGAGTGCTCCCCTCAGCCCGAGACCCCCCGACCTCCTCCAGCACCACTGCACTGCAGGCCCACAGTGTGTGTGTGTGGCTGTGTGTGTGTGTGTGTGTGTGTGTGTGTTGTATACAGCAGCAGGACAAGCAAGGCTGTGGTCAGGGCTGATGTTGAGTTTGAACTCCCTTAAACTCATAGTGCTTCATTCATAGAACAGCATATATTCCTATACAGTATATCTTAATGACTTACCATCACAGTATATATCATAGTAAATGGTATAAGATGTGTCTGTACTTTTATGATCTAATATATGCAATATAATCTCCTTAAAACAATAATTTCATCTCTTTTGCATGATTGTTTCCCATGTTTGCTGATTAGAGATCCCACTAATCCCCCTTTACAATAAACCCCATAATAAAAATAATAAAAAGAAAATGAGAATAAATCTGATGAAGCATTAGCATCAGAATCAGAATCACACATTTTGAGTCTGGTTTTAAGTTGCTCCCAATGTACATAATTATACACCAAACAATTTACAGGCAGAAATACACATACAGTTAAAACAAGAACAACAAAGAAGACGAGCGATGGGTAAAAATAAACAGGACCATTCTGTACATATAGTAGGTGTATATATAGTTTAACACTAACCCTACACTGCTACGATAAATCTGCAATATTACTGTACAATCTTAAGCAGCTTCTTGTGTAGTGATATGGACTTTCTCGTCCACTGACCACTCAAAGAGTTTTACAACACATAACATGACATATAAAATACTATCATGTTATCATAAGTTTATCTTGTAATCTCTCACATATTTATCAGGTAAAATCTCAATCTGCAAAGTAACCAACTTTAAAGGAAGTAAAAAAGCAGAATACCGAATGAAATGTAGTGCAGTAGAAGTACAAAATGCATCAAATGTAAAGTTAAAGTACCTCAAAACTGTACTTGCAATTAGTTACACTCCACTACTGGTTGTATCTGGTCCACACAGTATTACTGCACAGGTTTAGGAATCTTAATCTATAGCTATGCATCTCGGTAGCATATCATGTAATATGTTATCATAAACTCAGTGGCCACTTTATCAGGTACACCTGTGTAATCTAATGCAGTCCAATACAACACATCTGCCATAACATCTGTCTTAATGAAGTTCAGAGAGTATAATGAACCACCACAGGTTCTATTTTTTAAATATGTTCATATCTGTGTTGCTGGACTCACTGAAGTCACCACAGGTCAACTGCTTTCTCTCCCCCAGATGGTCGGTGAACCTCAACCTCAGCCTGGTTTAGAAAAGAGAAGGTGCATCCATTCACTCGCTCCCACAAGCTGCCATTCTACTTTTGCAGATTGACCAGTGCACTCATCCAGCCTCCGTGTGATGATAATGTGTGTTCGTGTCTTTTGAAGAGAGAGGACTTTAAATCCTCGCCTGGTCCCATGCGGGCTGAGCGGCGGCCGCATGTGTGACTCCAGATCCTCGTCCTGCAGCCCCTTCTCCTCGCAGATATTTGCAAACAGATGCGCGGAGCCAGCCCGCAGGTTTTTTGATCAATCAAGCTTTAACAAGTCAAGTTGACTAGATGCGAATGTAACATTTTGCATGTGAAAGGACGAGGCCACGGAAGGCCTGGTTTTGATTAGGCCTAAGCTGATAAATGGCAGATTCAAACATCCCCCCTGCTATTGCGGAGAAACCCCAGAGGTCCAGGGGTTTAAGTCCAGACTGATATCAACTCTGTTGCTCCTCTTTCTTCTCCAAACCAATGAATAGATCCATTATTCAGTAGACTCATTCTCATCTCCTAAATTGAAGTGGCAGCAGCTTAAAAGCCCCATTTTCGACCCCCTTCTTTTTTCCAAGTCCCAAATTTGCCTACTGAAATATTCATGGGTGTGGTTAGCCGCAGTTTGCCCCCCTCATGTAATCATCGTTTTTATATTGGAGACTTTAACACCAACAATTACATTTGAGTTACAGAAATAAAGTGCTGTTTTTATTAAAAAAGGAGTCAGTTAGAAGTCTTTTGAAAACACAAAAGGCTCATAAAAAGTCACAAAGTCATGAAAAACACAACAGATTTTACTTTGTTTTACTTTGATGGATATTTTTATGGGAACAGTTGCTTATATATGTGGCTTGTACATAATAAGCAGTGCAAAAGTCTCAAATTTAATAAGGCACAAACTTGAGCTAAGGTTTTATTAGATGTACATGTAGGACTGCAACAATTAAAAAAACTTGATTAACCGTTTGGTCTATAAAAAAAAAATGTTGGTCAGTGCCCAAGGTGACATCTTCAAGTGTCTAATTTTGTCCAACAAACGGAGCAAAACACAAAGATTAAAAAATTTTTATCACATAAAACAAATGCAGATTCTCACATTTGAGAAGCTGGATCCAGAGAATATTTGGCATCTTTACTTTCCGCAAAATATTTGGTCACAGGAAAAACTTTTTTATAATATTGTGGTTTCAAGATCTCGGCCGCTGCGTCTCCAGCATCTATTCAGCAGCCAAGTGCCACACTGCCCCCCACCCCTCCACCATCCACCACCAATTATGGCCAACTGGACTCCCTGTGAACCGCTCGCCCTGTATTGTCCACCCTCCATGACCCTAGTGCGACCAGTGGAGAGAAATATTGCTCTAATCCACTCCGCACACACACAGAAACCTAATGTTGTTACTCAAGCTGGAAATCACTGTTATATATGTTATAAAATGTGATACGTAGAACTAATAACCAACTTTTAGACCGATATGTTGTTCCCGTGCAGTCAGAAAGTCCAGTTAAAATGCATTCTACAAGCTCTAAAGGTTTGTCTTTGTCTTCTTCTCTTTTCTTTGCAGTCGACTTTTTGGCAAAGTATTGCATTTTCAGTCAGGAGAAGCTGGCTGAGTACAAAAGAGCTTTTGAGGCAGTAAGTGAAAAGCCATTTAAACCCTTTATATTGGGGATATTCTCTTTCACTCACTGTAGTATGTTGCATTCCCGATTAAAAATAAGATGAAGGTGATTTTTTTTCTTCTTTTTTTGTCAGAATATACAAAAATAAAAATTTCAGTTACCCAGAACTGAAGTTGACATATTTAAATTACTTATTTTGTCCGACCAACAGTCCAAACCTAAAGTTATTCAATTTACAATCATAGAAGACAAAGAAAAAATAAATAAATATTTACATTTAAAAATCTAAAACCAGTGATGTATTTTGGCAATCTTGCTTTACAAAATGACTGATGATGATGAAGATGATGATGATGGTCTTTCTTCGCAGGAGGACAGTGACGGCGACGGCTACATCTCCTGCCTGCAGGTTCTACTCGCTCTTAAAAACATCATCCCTCCAGAGCTGCTGTCTGACGAAGAGGAGATCTACGTCTACAGGGTCGGCTTTTACTGTATCTGTACACATGTTAATACAAATACACAACCATTCATACACACACACACACACACACACACACTCACACACACACATACTGTGTAACGTTAAAACCTTAAAAGTCGGTACTTATATAAGAAATCTACACTTTTACAAGTAATTTATTGCAAAGCTGTGCCAGAATAGTCATTTTTAAAAGGAAAAGAAAGTTGGTATTGGGGAAACTTATCCCAAATTATTTTCTTATTTGATTTCACCAAAGTCAGTTGGATTCATCCTCTGGGGACTGTGAATGCTTGTACAAAATTTCATGGCAATCCATCCATGATTTGTGGAGATATTCAGCCTGAACCAAAGCGGTGGACCGGCAGACTGACTTTTGTTTTTTTGTTTTAGATCCTGGAGATGGTGGACTTCAGGGTGACAGATGGGCTCGTGGACCTGAGGCTCTTTGCTGTGATTGCAAGCCTGGCGCAGAAAGTCGCCACGATGGAGTAAGTGACCATGAGCCGACACACTCTGCACTCCTCAGTGAGGCCGGAAGAGGAGCCCCTGACCTGCCATAAATAAGAATAAGAGTGTGCTCACAAGTTTGTTCCGGTGATTTTGTCGTCGTGTGTGGGACCCTCTTTGATCCTCTTCCTCTTGTGTCTTCAAAACATTTTATTCTATTTTTTTTTATCATACAAGATATTAAACTGAATATGTTTCCGTTTTGGACTGAAAAACAAGGCATTTGAGGGTGTTAACCTGGGCTGAGGAAAATAATAACTGGCAGTTTTCAGAACTTTATGACATTTTATGGACAAATCAACGAATCGAGAAAATAACCTGCAGATAAATCGATAATGAGTTAGTTGCAGCCCTACATTTAACCCTGCGCAGACAGAAAACATCGCTCTGATTTGAACTCAACCTTTGCATCCTTGTGTCTCTACATTATGACCCATATGCCGCAGATTCCCACACACATCGCCTTTTTTCCTGCCCCGGGGTGTATAGCTTCCTACAGACAGGAGTGTGTGGAGCCAAGCCTACTCTGGAGGTCTTCGAGGGTCAAGGCCTGCTCCCAAAGCCCTCACCCCAGAGTGAGAGCTCCCTCTCAGCGAGGACAGGGCCAGGGTCATGGGTCCTCTGATTTACGGCCAGCCCTTTGTGTTGTGTATTAGAGGAGGCCTGTCGACTGACTGCCCCACTGGCACAGAGAGACCAGGGTGTCTGCTCTGTATAGAGGCAATTATAGTAATGATAATGAATGACCATATTAAACTTCTTTTCACAAAACTCTCTTTTGCAATTTAAATAATAAGAAGAGAGAAGATCAGCATTCATAATGCCAGCTCCTAAACAAGGGGAAAACAATAGCATCCTTCTGTCATCTCATCCCAACTGAACTCAATTGATCCTCTTACCTGTTTCAGTTAATCCTGTTGTCTCTAATCCTATTTTAGAAATGAGCTGCAACAGTAGTTACACAATCAGCCTTTTTTGATCACGTAAGGCTTTGAAATCTGAGGAGGTGTTTCCCACATTTTTATATATATTTCTTCTTCTACCACCAATTTTCTTCCTCGTACTAATTGCATCCCCCCCGCCCCCCTTCACTCTCCCCTTTTCTTTTCAACTTTAACTGTCCGTCCCTCTCTAATCTCCCCGGCTCTCTTGTTGCCTACCTCTCACCCTCTGTGCCGTGCTGTTTTGGCCCTTGACTCAGCCCATCTGTCCCTGTGTAGCATTGTGTTCCCCAACAAGTCCACCTCACACAGCGCCACATTCCCCCAGGGCAAGTCACATGATCTGCCAAGACGTGCATTGCCATGCAGGATCCCCAGACAGCTTCAGTGGAGCCGTGGCGCTCGCTGTTATTGTCCCTCCTGTCCCTTGTCGCTTGTGCTGGATTTGGGAGCATGCATGCGTGCACTGACAGTTACTGCAAGTCTCCTTGTTCCCGGAAATTCACTGGACTGAATGAGTCAGCGAGCGATCAGGGGCGCTAATGTTGGAGAAAACATGAGACGGCAGAACCCAGACCAGCTCCCCGCCATTTAAACTGTCTGACAATGCGAGACCCTCCTCCTCCTCCTCCTCCTCCTCCCCCTCCAGAGAGTTCCCTCTTGCCCAGTCAGCACAGCGTCACTGCAGCCCGCGCAGAAATATCCCAAAACAACTCTCAATTCTGTCAAATCAAACTAGGTCAGAATATGTTTGCATCCCTTTATCCCCTGCCTCACGGTATACCCGCTCCCCAGTGAGGAGACCGCCAAAATTTTGGGGCGTTACGTAAGCGAGAAGTCTGCTGTGTTGGCCACAGCAGGGTGCCAGAGGAGGGCCCACAAAAGAAAATGGGTTAGGCTGCTATTATCCTCCCAGCAGTCCATCACCGGTCCCCGAGCCCCTCGTTTACGCTAGCCATTATCACGCCAGTGTCCTTAGCGCACCAGCATTTGGACTCTTTTACTGCAAACCAAGTGCAATTAATGATCATTAGCTGCCCTGTCTCACTTCATCCCCATCAAGCCCCTGGCTGCACCGTGGTTGGAGGACAAGGGCCAATCACGGCACTGGGAGCACTCAGGCGTTCATTGCACTCGCTGGCCTAGCGTTTGGCCATTCTTCCCTCTAACAGGCCATTGAGCGCACGGCGAGGAGGGGCTCATTAACACCGGGCGCTCGTTAGAGAAGGGGACGACCGTCGCTGTGCCACACGCTGGACTGGAGAGGTCCGTCCCAACACAATCGGCCGTGTCTCCCTCTAATTATCCGTGTGGACCTAGATTTTGTTGGTCTGCGAGTGGTCACATTGCACCAGAGTGTTGCCCGGTCGCTTATTGCCCTCCCTAAACCTCCACACGAACCCCGCTCACCCCGCTCACCCTGCTCCCCCTGCTCCCCCCCACCCAACACCCACTGTCCCAAAACCAGAGCAGTTTTATCCGTTAGTGTGGCGGGATGTCCACGTGTGCCCACGTATTGTTTTGCAGCCAGGCCACTGTGAGCAACCACAATGGGCTCAGAACACTTTACCATCACATCTCTGCAAACACGACGTTGCACGGGACGGACCCGCCAAAAATCACCCGCCACCACAAACAGAGTGTCCTGAATTTGTCTGCTGCACACTCCTATTTTTGGACAGTTTTTACATTGATAAGATGAATTAAGTTGTGATTCACAACAACTCCGTCTGGACAAATGTAGGCGAATTGCACTGATTTGAAATTTCAATATCATTTTACAAGTCATGTTTAGTTCTGCTCCTGTGAAAACAGGACAAAAGTCTGAAAAGTAACCCTGGTTATGTCATTGGGGTTATCAAGCTTTGGGCTCGGAGACACCAAATTTATAACAGAAAAGCTGCAATACAAACTGAAGGCGTGAGCAGTAACAAGACGCTATTCAGTTGCATTATGGGTAGTGTAGGACCCCACTTGACCCATACTTGCGATTAAGAGTCCAGATATCTCGACCTCTGCTGCTCCATGATTTAATCTCTCTCTTGCAATTCCCCCAACTTTATGAAATCCTATAACGAATCAATGGAGTTCTTTTTTGAAAACTATGCTCACACGTTCTTTAATGGCAACTTTCCCCAATTAATGCAATAATTTTGCTGTTTTCTTACAGTGAGTTTATGCGATCACTGATCAGCGACATGGACTTCCGCTCGCTAGAAGTGAGGCTCTTCAAAGCGAAGGTAATTTCCCAAATTCCCCTAAACTCCTGCTCGCTGATATGTGCTGCAAAGAAACTCCCCACCACATGTTTATACTCTCTCATTTGTTTTCACAAAGTGCACTTGATTGCCTCCACGCAGCTTCAGATTAACTCTCACATTAGTCACATTCATGCCACAAACACCACCTCCGCCTCTCTTTCATGGCTCCGCGGGTATAATTCTAATGAAATAAATACTGGTAAACACTTTGAAGAGCAATTCCAAAGCATGCTTTGTAAAGCTAGCTTTTTTTGTATGAGAGACACTCAGCCCTCATGCATAGAAATGAGGGAAGCAAGCTACAGGGAGAAAGAGAGGGGTGCTTTTCCCTTTTCATAGATTAGCACTGCCCTAATCTCATTAAAGTGCCCAGCAGTGAACATGCCGTCCACTCCGCCCAGCCCTGTAATCAGCCTGAGACACACGGCTCATCTCAGATGGACCGGGACTAGCCTACCAGCTGGCCGCTCACAAGCAGGCCCGGTTTTCATTCACACAAGGAAGTACTGAGCAACTGAAAGGCAGGAGGAACATGAAAGCCTGTGGCCATGGGTGTGGAAACTGAGCCTCTGGCCAGGTAGAGGAGGCTTTGTAATTATAGAGCTGTTAGGGATAGGGTTGTTAACTGGAGAGGCTGGTGGGGGCAATGGGCTAATTGCCAGAAGGATTATTCCCCCCCCCCCCCCCCCCTTTCCCCAACAATTATTACCTTTACTGCATTAACTGTGCAAACAGGTGCACTCAAACAAGACTAGAAACAGGTTGAGGTAATCTGAGGAGCGCACACATGAAACACACTCATACTCACAGGAGCGTACACCCACACACTCACAACTGTGCTCAGCTCAGAGGCAGTTTTCCTTCTTTTTAAATCTTATTTATGTCTGATGTTATTATTGTGACTCGTGCAGCAACTGTTCCTGTTCCTCCTGGAGGAGCAGCGAGGAGGCACCGGGGCTCAGCGGGGCTTCATCAGCGCAGAGCAGCTGCTTCTGGAGCTGAAGGCCGGGGGAATCCATCTGGAGCAGGAGGCGGCCATCAGGCTGGAGCTGCAGCACATTCCCCCCCTGGACCTGCTGGACTTCCTGGCCTACCTGCCCCTCTTCATGCTCATTCACAAGTCGGTCATCGCCAACCCCCTCGACGACTCCTGCCACCTCTGACCTCAGTCGCTGCACTGTCTGCCCCGTGGGGCTCAGGTATCAGCATTACTGCCACTACAATCATCAGCACTGTAGTCTGGTGTGAAAAGGATTAAAGCGGGTGAATTAGGCACTGTAATACTTTTGAACCCTGCAAGAAAAGTTATTAATCACTCGTGATCTTTAATGCCTGGTCACACCAACATTTAAAATGGCGAAAATTAGTGGCAATTTCAATTCATTCCAATGGGACACACCGCCAAGTATTGATTTTATTGATTTCTTGATTGTAGTAAACAAATTTGGCCTCAACAAAGAATTATTTCATGCACAAAGATGACTTTTAGATCAACTTCCTTGATATTTTGATCATTAATAGGATAACAAGAGATTGGAATAGAAAACCCTACAAGAAAAGCCAGTATAACATTAAATGAGCCTCTATGGTTTCTGTTAGATACATTTCATAGAGCTGTAAAGTGCTGTCTATGGTCCTGAAATGTTCTGCAGCAGTGGATGGCGATCATTTTTCACTGTAAAAACTCTCTATATCGGTTGCATTATAGTCCATGTACATTTTCTGCCGCAACAACGGCTTATTGTTCTGTAGTAAAAAACAACAATTGAGCAAAGGCAGCCCCTCAGACTGTTGTCTTCTTCTATCCAACTAAATCAACACTGATGAACTATATTCAATGATATTATTCAACTAATATAGTTTGAGCCATTGTTTTGCTTCGGCTTTGCCAATTAGATATGGCCGTGCTCTCCTGCGGTTCATACACGCTTGAGAGACTGCCAGAGAGGAAAATGTAATGGACTCTGACAGGCAGCAAACCAGGATTGTTAGATTAGGGACGTCCTGTAAACAGCATATGTCATCATGTAAAACCCCGAAAAAACAACAGAAAAACTGTCTAATATTAAACCTGCTTTTAAAAACACTCTTTAGACAAACATATTTAATTCTGCTGTAGATAAGAAAACTTTGAACCAACTTAATAAAGATTTTTATCAGTGTTTGTCTTCAGCATCCTCCCCTATTTTAAACCTTTCTTCCCTCAGCTGCAAACTTTGAATGTATTTGAACAATTTTTTCACAGCTACAAACTGTTAAAGACGAGATCACAGTTACAGTTTTGGACAGGAAAGATGTGCAGGTGCAGCTGAGTGGTAGGAAGAAACCCCCAATAAAATATTTCCCAGGTTTTGACAATAAAAGTGTGTTGACTGTATTGGCATCTTGATGAAAACCCAATATACCTTGTAATATTTTAAACAACAGTTTGTGTTATATCATAGTTGTATGTTTTTAACTGTAACTACGTTGTCTTTTATTGTACATGATTTGTTAAATCTGGTGCCAAACATCATCTTTCATTCTTTATGTGTTTATGCAAATGAAGTTGAGAAATGAAAGATGCTGATGTGACTCTCACAGCGTTGCAGGGTGTCATGTTTGAAGTCTAATTAGTAACTTTGTCATACAACTTTGAGGTGCGCACATATAAGAGAAGAGTTTGAGTTATGGAAGTTTGTCAGTTTGTCATATTTGAAAATATAGGACCAATTTACTGCTGTGTTTACACGTGTTCCTGATGTAAACTAAACTTTGCATTGGAACAACTCGTATTAGTTTGTAAATGAAAAAGCCTGTCCAATATTTGGGGATATTTAGATGGTGGATTTTACCTTTAATAAATGTGTTGACTTCTGTTATTTCCACTCCCAAATATTAAGTTTGAACAAAAGCAGCCTTTGATTATAATATTAAGTCTTTTGGAAACCAGTCATACTTACATACAAATAATATTTTTTTGTTGCTGTAATCTTGATAAATGTAAATTAAATTGATCAGATTTTGCACGTGTTTACTTCTATGCATAGTTTTTTCTGACTACTTTCTTGTGAATAACAGTGTTTCAGCCCTGTTTGTTTTCCAAGGGACCCTCTTCCCCCTCTCAGGGCCCCCTGGTGGCCCGTGAACCCTCCTTTGAGAACAACTGAGGTCGCGCACGCGCATCTTGCACAATGACCCTGAGGACACCACGCGGTTTCCCAGTTTGTGTCTCTTTGTGAATAAAATACTTCATTCTTTGGTTAAATCTGAGAATCAGTCAAATGTGTGAACTTGGAACAAGAGCAGCCAAAGTATCTGAGCTTCACACACACACACACACACACACACACACACACACTTACAAACACACACACACACACACACACACACACACAGGGCTTTTTCCCTTCCCAGGTGGTGGTGGTTGTGTGTTCAGCGGCATGCTGCTGTCAGGAGGCACACGCCACCAGCCAATTCAGCTCTGTGTCTCCACTCGACCACCCTACAAACCCCATTCACTCATTAAACCAGACACGCGTCCGGCTGCAGCCTCCCCTCTACCTGTCAAACTTCGTTTTGCAGAAGCAGGACCTCTTCCTCAAAACCTACTGGTGGTCGCCAAAGTGTAATAGCCCCACTGACATTCCCCCCCCCCATCTGTGGATTTAATAGACAAAAGTTCTTGTTATTTATTTTTCGCAGCGTTTCACTTGTTTTGGGAAGTTAGAATGAAAAATATCTGCATCTGAAAGATACATCTACGGTGTTTTCTCTAAGTTTCGGCCCGTTTGTGCTTACAAACATTATAGATGTTGAAATCACTTTAACATAGTTTAAATTTGTTTGATGTGTATATATATATATATATAGGTGAAACAGTTTAGTGAACCGTTTAAATCTGCTCCAGTCTGTCTTCAAGGAACACAGTCCAAACTATGAGGACGAAGCGTTTTTACTCGACAGAAAGAATAAATGAGTTTCTGAAAATTATAATTTTGCTGGTGTTTTTTTTTTTTTTTTTTTTTTTTTTTTACTTTTGAAAACAAGCAGCATTTCATCAGTGATTGTATGTTACAGCTGCCGGTTTAGTGGGACATTAAAATGTCATCACTGTGCTCTGAAATAGACAGAAGACTTACATTTTACGCACACCAGATTTACTTTTTGCACTTGCGTAAAATGGATAAATTCTGTTGTAGATGCTGCCCAATATTACATAAGAGACTGGATAGAGTTGGACACCAAAGCCTTGGCGGATGGACCTGTGACTAAATGCTTTACGGAGCCACTATGTTCTGAATTTCGAAGGACGAAAATGAAAATATATCGTGCGTAACTGTGCGTAAAAGTGTAGTTTATTTCCCTTTTTGTCCCTACAGTGCAGTATGTCTACCTCCATCATTCCCTCTCGCCTCTCCCTGTAGCTGTAACCGAAAGTGCCCCCCTTCTTTAAACCCCCCCAGAAAATCAGACATGGAAAATAATTCAGTAGCAAATCATTTTATTCTTGGACTACAGTGTAGAAAATATGGTTATTCTTTTCAACATCTGTTTATGTGAAGACAATATAGAGCTGGCAGTATAGAGAGACAATGCATGGCCATTGCGCTCTGTTTGGACAATAGCTGCATAAGTTTTGATCATTGTGAACTTCAGGACATAATGCAATAACATGGTTTTGCTATTAAATAAGACACATTGGTGCTAGAATACAACGTCGGAGTGTCAAACTCCTTCTGGAAACCTCATGAACAGAAGAGCCAGAGAGTAATAGACTACACGTCTACATAGGCAGGAGGTATAGAAGCAACTTCGCAATATATAGACAAAATATATACAAAAGGATGTGTACAAAACATCTATAAATCTCTTACATACAAAAATATCTTAATATATTTCAAAAAAAGCGTTTGATATAGAATTTCATAGAATAAATCCGCGACCTGGAAGCATTTTCTGAATTGAAACGTCTGAGAGGTTTACCAAGGGGTTGGTGTTCTGTGATTGGGTTTAGCATAGTTGAAGAGCGACGTATTAAATAATGTTTTCAATGTGCTGCTGAAGAGCATGGATTCACTTTAGGGCTTTTTTTTGTTGGTTTGTTTGTTTGTTTATCATGGGCAAATGCAAGAAGCTTGGATTCCCACGCTGTCAGGAGACCCTTCTTCCTTTAATCCTTTGGCGCTGATCTCTGGCCTGAGTTTCCCCAAGTTTTTCGGACGTTAAGGCCGTTTCTGTCTGCCTGTCTGTCTGTCTGTCTGTCTGTCTCTCAGGCTGGGAGGACCGGCCGTTAAGGACGCAGGACCAAAAGGCGTGTACAGTGCGTCTTGTTCTTGAGGACAGCCAGCCTCCTCCGGGACCATCCGCAGCGCACTGTGACAGTAAATTGAGTTGATCCATATTTCTGGGAGAAGAAGAGGAAGAAGAAGAAAGGTTAAGCCACTGTTCAGGGTGTTCTTCGTGAATATTTACCATTAACAGTGTCCGACACTGACTTCATCAAGTCTCCTCTCACCTCATACAGACGCTCAGAACCAGTTGGTGAAGTCCAGCAGCTCCTGCTCTTCGGGACTGAGGGGATCGTAGGAGCCCTCGTCGGACGAGTACGAGGACACCGGCGAGCCGGCCATGGAGTTCATGTCAGCGGAGTATCCCTGCGACATGGTGGGCGACAGGACGCCGGACTGGAAGGCCGCGCTCACCGCGTCGTGCTCGTCCAGCAGCTGCTGCAGGGCGCGGATGTACTCCACGGCCGAGCGCAGCGTCTCCACCTTGCTCATCTTCTTGTTGGCGGCGCCGTTGGGGACGTGCTCCCGCAGCGTGGCGAAGCCGTTGTTGACCAGCTTCACGCGGTTGCGCTCCCTCTCGTTCCTGCGGGCCACGGCGTGCGGCTGCTGCTGCGGGAGGCTGTAGCCGAAGCTGGCGAAGTTGAGCCTCCGCTTGCACCGCAGCAGCTCCGGGGAGGAGGAGCGCTGCCTCTTCGGCTGCTTGGACGCCGACTTCCCGCTGCCCTGGCTGCTGCCGCTCGGGCTGAGCTGGATGCTCTGCGCCGCCGCGGAGAAGAAGCAGGCGGGCGGCATCAGCTGCTGCTGGCTGATGTTAATCTCCATCTTGGCTGTGATGTCCATCCTCAGTGGAAGAGAGAAAAAAAAGAAAAAAAAAAAAAAAAAAACCCACAAAACTTAAACTGAAGAATCACCAAGTGTGGAGGGGGGTGCGTCCCGCTCGTGCCGTTCACGTGGTGTGGCCGGCTTCACGCGCGCTGGTCTCGGTGGGGGCAGAGCGCTGGGCTGCAGCGTCGCGCGCTCCTCAAAGCTGCTCTGGGTCCTCGAGGAGAGACGCCGCCGCTTTTCTACGGGTCTGGACGGGCGGCTGGCCACGCCCTCCGGTCGCGTGGACTCACCTTGGGCTCCTGCCCCGGTGCCGGCGCCGTGCGCGCGCCGGACGCGTGCCACTTGAAGCACTAAACAAACAGTCGGTGGTGAGGGGTTTTTTTTTTTTTTTCGTTTTTTTTTTTTTTTTTTTCTCCTTGTATCTCTCACTACATCTCTCACTTGTGTCAGAGAGGAAAGTTTTCAACACACAGGACAAGATCTTCACTCCGGACATTATGGACAGGAAACACTTTCTGTTCCAAAGCAAACACTTGTTGGTTTTGCAACTTTTATCAAGTATATTTCGTACTTTTTAACACTATTTTGGGGGAAATATCAAGAAAAACCATCACAATGGGATACTTAGGGATCGTTTAACTAATAAATTAAAACTCTGATGATGTATCAGCCTGAAAACTCGTGTCTCATATGAACTTTTTCCACAGTGAAGATGAGTGTCCGGACTTCGCTCTTGTGTTTCTCTGAACTTACGCACTTGGAGTTGTCAGAGATGGAAAGTCTCATTTCAACAGGTGACATCAAGACAATCACAATCACTGGGTGCGTTTTTAAATCGTGTCTGTATTTAAAAGAAAAGAATGGGGACGTGTCAGAGTCTGTGATTTGAAGAGCAGATGATGGATTGTTTAGTTTAATTAAAAACCTCTCAGAACAGATCTATGAGGTGTTGCAGAATAATATAAACATACATACACTCTAAAATATCTTCTCTCTAATATACATTTCTTCTTCGCAGCTTTGGACCAAACTGTGGTGCTGAAAGACAGCTCACCTCGCTGCGAACCATCCAGATTTACGACATCCATAACGCTCCTGGTGCTGGAGTTCCTCTGAGAGCTCCGCATGTAAATCAGTTGCTCGCCGGCGTTTCAACTCAAACACAAGTCTAGTTTTATTGTTCACGTTACAGACGCGTCTGAATGCTTCTCATTTGAGGTGCCATTGTGCATCAGAGGCCGAATTTTCCACTTTGATTGGAGCAAATCATCAGCCTTGCACAGGCGGAACGGAGGGGCGCAAATCTGCGGAGGGGCCCTAAGATGCTGTTTGGAGGAGGCTTTGTGTATGATTTGATACACCCGATATGGTTACAGTAGCGTGGACGCGGGGAGTTCTGTCGATTACTGTCGCTTTGAAAAGTGCAGAATAATAAAACACGTCTTTCAGCGCGGAACAAAACCAGGACCAAACTGTAATACCCTCTCTGTTTCTGTGCGCCTGCGCGTGCGTGTGCCACAACAGGCAGAGATGATCCGGAATCAGGATTGTTTTTCAGTTCGTGCGCAAATTTTGAGCTTTTACGCACGAAGTTCTTGTCTAGCCTTGTTTGTGTGCATGCAATTAATGTGAGTGTGTGTGTGTGTGTGTGCGTGCGTGCGTGTGTGCGTGTGCAATAAAACTTAGAGAGGAACGAGACCAGGATTGTTATTCATTTTGTGCGTAATTTGTCAATGTTTGCGCATGAAGTTCTTCTTTATCCGTGTTTTCCAAAATAATCATTTTCCGCGTGGGTGTGTGCATGCAGATAACCTCTGCCCCCCCCCCCTCTGTTTCTTTATTTCTGTGCGCGTGCGTCTGTGCATGCGCGTCCTGAAGAAGGGATTGTAATAAATTGTGCAATTTTTCTGCGTTGGCAGTGGCATTCAAAATCAAGCTTGCATTGAGGACCCCCCCCCCCCCCACCAGCCCAGCCCCTCCACCCTCCACCAATACTTTCTTTTCTCCCCCCCCCCCTTATTCTCTCTCTCTCCCTTTTTTTTTTCTTTTTTTGGCGCAGCAAGAGAGTTTAGAAAAGAAGCGTGGGTTCTATTCAGCCTCCCCCTGCACCCCTTCGCCATCGCCAGGCTTTCTGAAACCTATCCATGCCCTGTCAGTGTGCTTCCAGAGTCCAATTAGCGCTTTGTGAGGACTTTCTCCCTCCCTCGCTGCTGGTCTTCCAGAGGCTGGGAGGGCGCTCATTTTTCTTGAGGGGCTTTCCAGTCATAGCTGAGTGTAATAATTAATATGACATCTGGGCGCCCGAGTTCCCCTTTAACCACTTTCTGTGTTTTTTCTCTTTTCTTTAAGGAGTTCTCTGTGTGGAGACAATAAAACAAAAACGCATAAGCACCCATATCATCCAAACCATCTTTGTGTTTGTTGTAAAGGATAATCTTTTAATTTATTTGTCATTAAAAACAGTTTTTCTGACCATGTTTTGTTTTCCTTCGGCAGGTGCACCAATAGAAATGTATACATGTTTAAAGACTGTAGCGTTGTAGCATTCTTTTAAAGCAGTTACTATATAGTTAAAATATGTGCAAAAACGTACTTTCATGAATACTTAAGCAAAGGTTTAATGAATCTTTAATATATTTTGTATATGAAACATTAGATTTTCAAAGAAATTATGCACAAACTTGAGTGCATGGTGTGAACATTTCAGCACACTTTAAAACTATAACCAACCATTGACAAGAGTTATATTAAAAGTTACAATGAGCTTTTTGTGACCAACTTTTATCAGTTTTTCACACCGTTCATACAGAAGAGCAAGTGTATGTTTATAGTCTACAACTGACTGACATTTAAATACAAGATAAGAAGAAAGAAATAATCAAAAGTTATGAAAGTGAGAATAAATAAATGGAGGAGGTCAAGAGAGGGAAAGCAAAACATAAAATCTGTTACACTCTTAGACTGAGCTCATGGCATTTTTAAAATAACTATTTCTGCGATGGACTTCTGCCTCCTCTGTGATTTTTATAATCCCCCCCCCCCCCCCCCCTTGACCGAGTTGTTTTCTGCCTGACGTGAGAAGTTGTAGTTGAACGGCGCCCTCTAGAGGACAAAAGTGGCAACTTATTCCATTTTACAAAACTTTTCAATACCAAACACTAATAGTAGAAATATACCAGAGGTTAGAGGGCAAACAAGAGTCTTTAAGGTTTTGTGGTTGGAGTTCTGAATGGTTTTAATATACTGTTGCATGTCCTTTATGAATATATAATGCCATTTATTTATAAATACTTTTATAAATAAAGGTTTTCTGGCATGAAATTTACTTTTGTGAATGTGAAATTTTGCTACGATGATAAAAAAAAAAAGATATATAAGATATAATTCTGTTTTCGTTCTGAGCTGCAGACATAATAAAAGCCAAACAGAACTTCCTTTGATGACAGTGAAAAAAGAGCAAAAATGTTTGAACGAATATATTTGGCGATATATTTTCAAAGAACTAGCCTATATATAAAGACAACTGTTGTGGTTAAGACCAATTCATATTAATGTAATTACACACTTTTTTGCAAGTACTGTTGTGTTGTATAGCATCGATGGAAAAAATTTGAAACATCTCTAGATTTGTTAGTAAAAGTATCTTGAAGAAAAGATCCACTGGATATTTAAAACCTTCCCCAGTAATGGATTATATATGGTCTACTGACAATCTCTTTCTGAAAGAGGGATTTGACTGTTGTTGGGCCGGATAATAAATGTATTTTTCCTGCTGTGGTGTCATTCAAAGACAAACCACAAAGAAGAAGAAGTGGGAGTAAAAATATTAAAATATTTTAATTTTTTTATTTTGATGTACTTACACTCGTCCACCGCTAGATGTCACTGTTTCACGCTATATTAATGTAAAAACAAAAAAAACGGTGACAATCAAGCTTTATCAAACCTCATTAGTTAAATAACTTATTTAATATGTACATCAGCCGCACGCTTTCATGTGATAACACATCTGACCACCAAAAACAACAGAAAACCCGCGGTACGAATAACGAACTGCGTAGTTTCGTTCCCACCGAGCTTCCGTACTTTCTAAAGTCACGTGTCTTTGTTTACCAGGAAGAGGCGCGTGTGTTGAGCTACACGGCTACTTAACCACAAAACATATACATATAAATACATATATATACATATATATATATATATTTATACAGAGTTTAAAGTCATTCAGCAAAGAAGCCTTTTAGGAAGCAGCTGGGTAATAAGGACGCTACTTTATTTCGCGCTGTTTACGAGAGACTGACGTTGATTTGAGCCCCTCAGCCTCGGGGAGCTGCCAGTCTTTGCTCCACCTGCAGATGGAAACAGCTGCACAGATGTTTTTCGTGTGACTCTCAGGTTATAAAACACAACGTTGGGAGCCATGCGGTCTTTGAACTACGTCCAGCGTGTCAGCTTGGACTTCTCAGGAACCCTGTTTCCTCACGCCATCTGTCTGGGAGACGCAGACAACGACTCGGTAAGTCTAATTATTAAATATTATTTATTTTAGGTTCACATGGCCACAGCTCCCGAGTTACAGAGAGAGATAATGTCTGTTTCCTCTTCCTTTATTTGATATGAAGAACAGATGATGTAGCATATTATAATGATAAAATACAGCAAAAAATAAAGCAAAATATATAAGATGCAACTGCACTGAGTCTTTTTATTACCACTGTAATGTGTAATGTGGACGTTTCAGAGTGAAATGAATTATTGTCAGTATATTCACATTATCTCGCTTCAACAGATTGAAATGTAATAGAGCCAATAAATTAGCCAGGCTGATATAAGCTCATTATAGATATATTTATTATTATATGTCAGCAGATAAATGACAAGAAATAGAGCACAGAAATATATTATCTATAGTTTGTCCATCAGAGAGGAGTTAAATGTCCTGACCAGGATGTTTTTTAGTTGCAGTTGTTAAAAATTAGATGAAATTTAAGGGAACCCTATCAAAATGTTTCAACCAGCTGATAAATTATTCAAAACATCCACGTCAAAGCAAAAAGACAGGACCTAAACTATGATTAAAATCACTTTAAATAGAACATTTGTTGCATATTACAGCAAAGTAAATGTGTTGCTGTCTGTCTGTCTTCACTGCAGCTGAACGAGCTGGTTGTCGGGGACACCAGTGGAAAGCTGCTCGTGTACAAGAACGATGACTCCAAACCCTGGGTCACAAGAACCTGCGTGGGCATGGTCAGTACAGAAACCAGAACACTGGCTGAAACGCTCACGACTTCACAGAGTAAAATTTGTTCTCTCACTCATATAATGTGTCTCGGTTTGCCAGCTGACCTGTGTCGCAGTGGGAGACGTCTGCAACAAAGGAAGGGTAAGTTACCAAAGGATAAATGATCGGCAGCGGCGTGTCATGAATATTTTGGTGGGTGATGTTCTCAACATTGTGTGTGTCTTGTGTTTTGTTTGACAGAACTTTGTGGTGGCCGTCGGCGCAGAGGGCTGGTTTCACCTCTTTGACCTGACAGCGGCCACTGCAAGTAAAGCAGATTCATCCAGTCAGCATGAGTTCATGTCCTCTGATGACCAGAAGCCCCTCTTCACCCAACATATTCCTGCCAACACCAAAGTCATCCTTATTAGTGATATCGGTAAATCCTGGCTTTACTTTCCCATTTATTCCACATGCGTCCTGTGTATTGTGCTTTTGGATTTGACAGCAGCGTGCGTGCGTGTGCTGTAGATGGCGATGGCCGCTGTGAGCTGGTGGTGGGATACACAGACCGAGTGGTGCGAGCTTTCCGCTGGGAGGAGCCGTCGGACAGCTCGGAACTGGGATCCGGACAGCTGGTCCTGCTGAAGAAATGGCTTCTGGAGGGGCAGGTACGCTCAATTAATTATTATCTCAACATATGTTAACGGGTAATGTGAGATCTTTAAGGCACTTAACTGAGTTTGGTTCTGTACAGTCAGGGCACTTAATGGATAAACGTCTTTCTTGTACACTAACTGGATAGTAGGGCCGGGTGATAATAATAGACAACAATAGTATTTATCATTTATTTATTTTCAGCAGAATCATATTGTGATGGAATCTAATCATGTTTTTGTCAAAAATTATTTATTTATTTACTTCTTTTGTTTTACACAATTGTCAACATAGTTTCAGCTATATTTCCCAGCCCTGATAGATAGTGACAATAGACGTTAAGTTGTTTTTCATGAGAGATAAAGTCGTCCTAGGCCCTAAAATGTAACTTTCTAACTAATCACACAAAGTGAAATGTTTCATGATGATTCCTGTGGTGCAGGTGGACAGTTTGTCAGTGAACCCGGGTCCAGAGGGTTTACCGGAGCTGATGGTGTCTCAGCCGGGCTGCGGCTACGCCATCCTGCTGTGTTCCTGGACACAACAGGACTCCAGCGGCTCTGGAGAAGAGGCGCCTGCCACCCCTGGGAGGTAGACGCTGTTACAAAGTAAAGTTACAGACGCCTAAACAGAAGAAACTGTGATCGTTTACATGATTTCTTTGCTCACAGTGAGGGACCCTCCAGAGATGTAGTTCCCCATCTGACCACTGGGCGGATACACAACAAGAATGTTTCCACTCACCTTATTGGCAGCATAAACAAAGGTAACAAACACAGTTAACCTTGTGCCAGTTATTACTCTGTTGTTTTCTTTACTAAACTTAAAATAAGTAACACATGATTTATATCTTGTGTGTTTCAACAGGCTCAAAGGAGGAATCTTCTAAATGTGGCCTGTTCGCTCTCTGTACTTTAGATGGTAAGTCTTGAACACATTTAAAATTTAAATTAAGGGTGCTTTCACATCCCATCTGTTTCTTTTAGGTTCAGATGAGGTCTGGTGCATTTGCTGGTTTAGTTTGGTTCGTTTGGACTGATATGAAAGCTTGCCAGTCGAACTCTAGTACAAACTAAACATCCGGACGTGCATCATTTGGCATGAATTCAAAAGCCTATCCACCTGCTGATTGTCAGCTGTTAAGAAATTGATTTCTTGCTTTGTATAAGTGATGCGTCTTGATACGCCATCAGTATGTAACCATGGTAACGTCAGTGTGGGGATTTTCCGTGAACAATCAGAAGGTGAAATGTAGTTAAAGCTTGTGTCCTCCTCTGTGTTCACAGTTCCCAAAACGCCTCTTTTTTTTCCCATGAGCTTTTTTTGACACAAGAGAACATAAATAAACACATAATACACAGTAATATGCTGCATAATTTGCTGAATTTCTTTCCCCCACGTGGGTCCCTGAAGTGCTGATTAAGGTAGAACGTGCCATATGTCTCACGATCCACTTGCTGTATTTTCGAGGAACACCATAAGGACCAGTGGTGGAGGGGAAAACCCTTCAGCATACGTCGGTAGTCATTTACCAGTGTCGAGGATCCTCCTGCAGCAGCAGATAACTGGCAAACTGCTCTCAGAGCAGCTGGAGAGTCCATCAATATTTAAAGTAGACAGGATCCAGTGGGATTATCATCACTGAAGCCTTCCGGCTGCAAACATTTTACGCTCACAGTCTCCCTCTTTTTGACACCCCGATGTGCCAAGATGGAGAAAAGAAATTACAATACCATTAGAGATTTTAGAATTATACTCAGGAAACTATTACTGGCACTTTTCCCAGTGTGGATGTTTACAGATGTTTCATTCTGCTTCTGTCGGAATGTCGGAATCGTTTTGCTTCCTTATAATAGATAATATAATAGAGTATTTCTTAGGATTTGTTGACATATTCTTTATTTCTTTATTTTTAAATAGCAGTAACTTATAAAACAAGTAGAACTGTATTTTAAAATACTAACATATTTATATTTACGTGCATTCAAATGTTAAAGGTACCCTGAAGTTGATGGACAGCTCAGAGCAGCTGTTGTGGTCAGTCCAGGTGGATCATCAGCTCTTTGCGTTGCAGAAGCTCGACGTTACTGTGAGTGTGTATTTATTTATGTATATTTTAATTTTTGATTCAACTTTTAATACGCACTATATCCATTTGTTCTGGGAATCATGGCGAGGATGTGTGTTTGCTTCCAGGGAGACGGCAGAGAGGAGGTGGTAGCATGCGCCTGGGATGGTCAAACCTACATCATTGACCACAATCGGACAGTAGTGCGGTTCCAGTTTGATGAGAACGTCAACGCCTTCTGTGCAGGTGAGGGACCTCATACTTGACCCCAAATGATCTTATATCATTATATCTTGTATATGATGTCAGATTTCCTCCTGTGTGCTTGTCTCTTGTACTTTGAGGCAGGGGTTCCCGGCTATCTATATATCTATATATATATATAGATATATATATATATTAGGTGTGCAGCATAAGTTACCACGGCGATCTAGCACAGGTTAAAAGAGAGCAAACTTTGTGACATTGAGAACTCTGGGTTTAGGCTCAACATACCTGATTAACCCATTAATCTGGCTTCGTCTGCCTTGGATGTTGTGAGTAAATACACGGCTGCAGTTTCAAACATCCCATGACACCAGTAGGTGGCAACGTTGAGCTTTAATTTCACCCAGTCTTTGCTCTTCCTCTTACTTTCTCCTACTTTCTCCATCTGCTTACCCTTTCAAATCTTTCTGCAGTGTTGGAACAGCCCACAGTTTATTTGGGGGACCTAATATGGCATGTACAGTAGTACATTGATTAGAGAAAGAGACAAGAGAATTTGTTTAATCTGACTGATTTCCTCGGGGTTTGTTTCTTTGCACCTACCGTGTGTGTGTGTGTGTGTGTGTGTGTGTGTGTGTGTGTGTGTGTGAGAGAAACCCCCACCCCCCACTCTGCCCTCTGTGTGATCATTAAGGCAGATTAAATTGGTTTCTCTGTTTGTGTGGAAGCTGGCTGAGATACAGAAACACATATTAGTAGTCAGGCAGCAGAAGATTGTTGGGATTCACATAACACACTATACCACAGCACTGCCCTCCACATATTGAGTGAAAACTTGCCTATAAAACATGTAGTTTGAGTGTTGTTTATGTTTTGTGTGTGTGGCTGCAGGTCAGTACACATGTAAGGAGGGTAAAAACAGCCCGTGTCTGGTGTACGTGAGCTTCAATCACAAAATCTACGTCTACTGGAAGGTGAAGCTGGAGCGCATGGAGTCCACTAACCTGTTCCGGGTCCTGGAGGACAAACCCGAGTTTAAGAGCCGCCTGAAGGTGCTGGGAGTCGGTAAGTACAGCAACAGCTCAGTGCCAGTAATTAGGAATCTGATTCAGTTCAGTTTAGAGCATCCTTCATCAAATTCAAACCGACATCTCCTCTGTTTGTTGGTGTAATTGGACAAGAGACCAACTGTGACAATTTGTAGTCGACTTGTCTGCCGTCCCGCTGTAACACTCTGACTCTGACCTGAATACTAACAAGAAGGGGAGAATAAAATCATCCCACAATTTTACTGCTAACAAGATCCTGCTTTCTGGCCAGTTTAATGGGCACGAACAAACAGGTTCTTTCTTAAGAGGCACGTAGCAGTGATTTAAGAGTGCTTGTTACATTCACCAAGTTTTTATGTTTTATCACTTATACAGCATGGTTCTATGGATGGAAGTGTTGGTCTGTCCTCCACTTTCATCCAGACTGAAATATCTCAATAACTATTGATGGATTGCCATGAAATTTGATATTATTATTCTACTCAGGACAAATATTAATAACTTTGGTGACACTTCTCTAACGCCGTCATCAGGTCCAATAATAATATAATATAATCATTGGTCCAAATACCTGAAGAACTGTAAATGACATTCCCATCAGCCTCAGCTGTACTTTGTGTTAGTATGCTGAAACAACACTGTCAACATGTAAACATTACACCTGCTGAACATCATTGTCCCTTTGAACATTTTAACATGCTGGTGTCACATCCCAGAGCTGCCAGCATCGCTGTGGACTCTCAGCCTGGTTTTGAAATCCAGTTTCATGTCAAACTATTCCTTCTTTATTTCTGTCCCAGTACATCATAAGCAGCTGTATTACCAACACTACCGACTCCGTTAGATATGTTGTGTTTTCGTATCATCTTTCATTCATAAAGTCTTTTCGTTTCTACATCCAAATGTATATAAATGTCAGTCAATTTGTCTGAAAAGACCGAAGTATTTTTAGAGAGGCTGTAATCCACGAGCACACAGAAGCCGAGGATTGCTGCTCTCTGACTCTTTTCTTTATCTTTTCACCCTCGCCGCTCTGGAAAACTGTGTCATTCCAAAAACAATCCTCCTGACAAACACAGTGTTTAACTAAGTCAATAACTTGGTTAATCATTGTGAACGTGCACAATGGTTATTTATTTCCTGTTAATTTCCTTTGTTAGAACATTAATCTCGTTTCTGGCCTGGTGCAGTTTCAGTCTCCATGTGTCGTACATAAAATGTTTTTACTGGAGAGGATAAATCTTTTTAAATTACAAATTAGTCCTTACTTTTTTGGTCTGCATGGATGACCAGCTAGTCAACCGCTTCACGTCAGAAAAGCACAGTGAAATGAGTGGAAACCTATTTAGCAAGACAAACAAACACATGATTTGCAGGACTTGCTGGAGCATTACAACTGCATATGAAAATGCAGGTTCCAGCTGAATTTTCTGAAGCCTGGTGGTGGTTTTAGCGCAGCTTCCTGCTGCCTGTGTTAATAATTCAACCTCTGGGCCTGTTGTGTTTCTTTTGACTGTGATTTTGCATGATTGTTACCTAACCCGGTGTGGAAAATGTCTGCTGTAGCAGCCTAGGGACAAGGAAATGGAGAGAAGCAAAAAAAAAAGATAAGGATAGCAGAAAAAATAAATAAAATAGAGACAGCTGAGGACAAATGAAAGTGTGAAAATGTGTCTGATATGTAGAGTGTGGAGGAGGGAATATTTGGCTTCATATGTCCACATGTCTGTGCCATCAAAAATAGAGGTGCATTTGATTTCATATGCAGTTTTACTAAAACATAGAGCTGTTAAATACACAGAGCGGCAAAGACTAAAAGGAAAGAAGTGTTCGCTGCCTCGCCCTGACCTCTTAGAAATGTCAGCAGCAGCGCCCAGGCTCTTCCCTGCTGTTCGTTCACCTTAATACCCCCCCTCCCCCAGCCAGTGATGATAATGAAGAGTGTGTCAGTTCTCCATCACAACGTGGGGAGGTTTCTAAATATTGACAGTTCCTCTAACCTGGTCGGCGGTTTTAATTTATGATCGAGGAGTTCAGCCGTCTGTCTATTTCTTCGACTTGAGAGAGTGACGTGTCACAGGAGAAGCTGTAGTGTTGAGCAGTGCGAGGTGAGGAATATTTAGTTACACCAGACGTCAAAAGAGGAGCAAATCTGTTAGGAACTAGAAGTGGTGAGAGAAGTTAATTTCATCATTTTAATTCATTTTTCACTTAAGTCAAACATGTGAAATGCGTACAATGTTTAAAATCTCTGCTAAGTTAAGATCGTGTTATTGTTGCTTGAGTAAAACTACTATCAGCAGGTATTTTTCTGCAAAATGCACTTAAAGTATTAAAAGTAAAAGTACCTATTATGCAGAATGTTCCCTTTCAGAGTTATATTGTCGCCTCTGGTTTCTGCAGGACTAATACAACTGCTCAATGATGAAAGTAGCATCCTCTGTCCTCTTGTCGGCTGCATGTTAACGACATACTTAATATTTGGGTCAGTCAGTTGAACCCGACAGACAAACAGCACAGGTGAAGGTGGGCACGGTCATGCTAAAAACCACATTTTGTATGAGCTGGCTTGGGAATCAATGGCTGCAACTGCATGTTTTACTCAAATCAGCATGATAGCAACAGTCGGGCTTTACTGCTGTTTTGGGAGACGGGGGATGTAGGTAAGCTGGTCACTGTGTCACATAAGTGCTCAGTTTGACTTCCTACCACAGAAGACTAAGTTTTAACTGCTAAAAAAGTCTACTATTAGTAATAATGTTTATCTGGTCACACACCGAGCGTCCCATGTGTGTTTTCCCTCCACAGATACTGAGGACCCAGCAGCAGTGAGGGCACTGGTGGCAGACGTTCTCTACAAGGATTCACAGACGTAGCACAGTGACACACATCAACTCACTGCTGTGTCTGTTTTTCTCCTGACTGTAAATACTCTGTTAATAAACACTGAATGTCCGTCTCCTGTGCCGCCGGTCTTGTTATTTGTTTCCCCCCGCAGATAGACGTGTCAGGTTCAGGTTTCTGGTCTGCTCGCTGCTGGCTGTAATCTCAGACGTACACACTGACTCTTGTCATTGGTATTCTGTTGCCCAGGTTGCTTTTAACTAGGCTGCGAGAGGATGAGAGGATGAAAGCCAGAGGCACAATGCAGGGGAAATGCTACACTGTTTAACCTGATGTTTCCACCGGCGAGGGTGTGAATTTGTGATTGAGGAGGACCAGCAGAGGCAATAATGCCACTGTCAGTCAGCACTGACAAGCTGATGAAAAGGGCTCTCCAATCAAACATAGAGAGGGTTTTTTTCCCTCCTTTTCCATCCCTTGTAGTCTCTTCCTTCATCTAGTGTATCATCTCAAAGACAAAAAGCGCTACAGATATTACATAATACAACATTTGTTACATAAAGACATTTACAAGACAGCAAGACGGCAGTGTTGTTTGTCAGACGAGCAGCGAAGTGCCTGCAGGGCGTGACGATTGGAAGCATTGAGGGAATCACCTACTGTTCCCAATGGGAGGATCCTATAACCAGCTATGTACACTGCCTCTCCTTTTCTCATGCAGTATAAATGAGTTGTGTGTGTGTGTGTGTGTGTGTGTTTGTTTGTGTGCCTGAGGGTAAATGGAGGCTCAGGTGTCCTAGTAGGCCACAGCCTCTCATCTCTCCTGTGTTTCTGCCCTTTAGAGACGTGCCAAGGGGAGGCTTTGCCTATAGGGCTGCGTCCCTGCTCTCAGCGCTCCACTGATCGAGCGGGTTTGTCAGGCTTTGTTTGCCTTCACTTGTTTTTGTCGGATTTACAATTTAACTATTAAGTAATAGATATTGTCGGTGCATTTTAAGTTATTGTGTGGAGCTGCAGGTTTGTTATTTCTATAGATAACTGGTCAAATGTAGCTATACAGCATTCTTTATATGCAACATTACACCCATTTATGATTGTTGAGCATCTTATTCCAAAACAATGAGCACTAAGGAGTATTTTCTTCTCTTCTATTCTCTACTACTGCTTCTACTCCACTACAATTCAAAGGGAAATATTGTATTTTGTACTCCACTAATTGTTTTAAAGCTTTAGTTACTTTACAAATTAAGGTTTTTCACACAAAACATATGAAAATGTACAAGTACAGCTGGAACGATGAAAGGATAATGAATTGCAAATTATTTTGATTTTCATGCAAAACACTTCATGGTTCCAGCTTCTCAGATGTGAAGATTTTCCGCTTTTCCTTTTAATCGTTTTAATAATTTGAAGGTTTGGACTCCTGGTTGGACAAAACAAGCATTGTGGAGGTGTCACTTCGGGCTCTGGGTGATTGTGACGTCAGTTCTCACTAGTGTTAACCTTACTGTCATATCACAAAATCAGCACATGCATTGTTCAGCTGCAGTTTGTCCTTATAAGTGGTGAACATTCCTGTGCAGTGAGCTCAGACCGATTTGTGTTTATGACCATTAATGGTCAAGCAGGACCAGGCGATACATCGTGGTGTTGTTCTTATGGATCCCGTCTGTTACACATCGATGTAGGTCTGTTAGTTTGGACTCGGTTGTGTTTAAATCAACCGTCCGACTCCTGATTCCATTCTGGTTTCCCAGTGAAAATGTCAGCCCGTTTAGTATGCAAAGTCCCCCTTGGGTTCCCGTGATGAATCCTGTACGATTGTGACTTTTGCTCCGATATTTTCCCCAAGCAGGCAGGCTGGACATAAAACAAGTATTAGACATCTGACCCTGGGACTCTACCACATGGGGGTAACGGCCTTGTCATGATCTATCTGACCTTGTGTGTATTTGTGTGTGTGTGTATGGATTTTAGCCAAATAATGTCATGTATTGACTATAAAACCCAAATTGCCCTTTTTAAGCAGCGTTACTGGCATCTGGAAGTTGGCTCACGAGGGATCTTGCCTCTAGAGAGCTTGTTGTTATACACTGTGGATCCATGTAGCATACTGATGTATTCACTTCAGAAGTGAAAGGTTATTATGGTACCAGAAGATATTTCATGTAGAAAAATAGCGTATGGCCCCTTTTACTTCGCGTCCTGTTCTTGGGTCTTGAGGTTTCGGAATCATTTCGATGATTTAATGGACTAAATGTTAAAGTCTAGATTTCCTAAATAACTGCTCTATATGTTATGTCCTGAGGGGGACATGAATGTCCGTCTGATATTTGCTGAGATATTTGTCTGTTTTTCGGCATTCGCATCCCCAGAGCCGCGCCTCCAGCACGGCTGAAGTTTTTGTCAAAGATCAATGTGATTAACATTTAAGGTACGCCTAAAAGCCAAAAGGTTGAGGCGTCAACATATACCATGACTTTAATGTCTATGAAAGAACACTGCCATGAGACATTTTACAGTTGTTAACCCATCATGAGGACCCCGTCTATAGAACCTGACAGCGTGCAGCCGCTCCCTCGAGGCTGTACATGCTGTACTGTGAATGGATGCAGCAGCCTTGCTTGGTATCAGATACATATTATATAAACATTTATATTTGAAAGAGAATATTAAGCATCTGTTTTGCAGGCTAACATTTCTTTCCTTAGCTGGGCCTCATGTGACACATCACCTACTGTGGCAAAATTGCATTTATATGGACTATATATAAGAACGAACATGATTTCTGTATGAATAAAGAATAAATTCAAGGCATTCAATTTAGGATTTATGAAATTATTTGATCCAACTTTAAAGGGGCTTTGTAAACTTGATTGCAAAGTCTTGAAAGCTTAATCTGCTATAAGAAATGTAGCTGAGGAAAATCTCCTCTGTGAACCGAACATGAGCCGACAGCCCCCCCCTTCCTAAAGCACACGCTGCATCCTCCCACCCTCCACAACCTCCAGTGTCAGGTCACAGGGTAGTCAGGCAGTCACTGTCAGTTCTGTAAATATATACAACTGTTGGTGCTCAGACAATCTGCTGTCATGGTGCTTGTGTGAGACAGTAAGAACGTCCACAGATCAGTGGAGGAGAGGCTGATCCTGCTCCGATGTCTCTGTTCCCACAAGCTCCCACTTCCTACACTGTGTTGATGGTTCGAAAAGGTTTGTTGGTCGGTGTCACATTCGGTTGTTGCACTGTATGTATGTCATGTATGTAAAAGTAAAGGGTGGTTTATTCTCCTGTAACACAAAACTTTATTCTACCAGTCATGTTCACTCTTTGTAAAGCAGTATAATGCTGCAACTACAGCTGAAACCATTAGTCTTTTCTTACTGTTATACATCATTGTAAGTTAATTAGCGTTAGGTTTTGGACTGTTTGTCATACAAAACATACTATTTAAATGTGTCACATTGGCATTTTTCAGAGTTTTCTGATACTTTATAGGCCAAACAATGAATCTGTGTTCAAGTGGCTGGTTAATCGATAATGAGATCAATTGTTGTATTGTTATATTATTGTTAGTTGCAGTAGAGCTCAAGGTGATGTCCTCACATTGCTTGTTTTGTACGATCACTGGTCCAAAACCCAAAGACTTTAAAACGCACGATTAATATATTATTAAATATGTCGTTATCATTACACCTTATCTGCACACCAGGTCTACAGTGCTGAATACCAAGCTATAGGATACTGGAGGGGACATGTGGGACATATCTCCCTTTGTCCTCTGTGACAGATCTTCAGTAGATTTAAGATGGGACTGAATAATCTGAAATTTTTCAGTGTTTTTTTTTTTCTTTTTAGAAATCTCCTGTACATTGCATATTTGCACTTGTGGCATATGTGCATTTGACATACATTTATAATGTTTTATCTTTATCTTTCTAATTTTTTTCATGCCAGCACACCACATTACATTTCACTTCACATTATACATATACGTGACAAATAAACCTTTGAATGGTTGAATTCTTTGGTAAAGGATGGTCCTCTGCTTCTAAATGAACGAGGAAAGGAAGCACCCTTCCTCCAAAAACAGCTCTTCCCAAGCCTTATGTAACTTATGTAACAGCTCAATCATGATTCTCATCAATCAAAAGACTTTTTGACCCATTATCACGTCTTTATACCTGAATATGCTGAATGTGATTTCGAAGAAATACTGTATGTGCATCTATTATGTTTGATTGCACAATCCTGCCAGGCTACGACGACTAGTGATTCATTCACTCACAGTGAATATATCCATTTGCACGTCTCATACACCTTGAATACAATGCTGATGAATCACAAATGGCAGGGATGGCCTGAATACATGAGGATAATTATGTGCATGCTTTGAAAGAACGGGAATCAGGGTTTTTAGCTAAAGCTCATCTTCATACCATCAAACGCTGCAGGAGGAAAAATGACGCCTGAGAGTCTAAGCTTTGTACTTTATGCAACTTTCTACTTCTACTCCATTACACGTCAGAGGGAAATATTGAACTTTACACTCAACTACATTTATGGAAGCTTTAGTTACTAGTTACATATGATTTTGCATAAAAAAACACATGAGCCCAACCTTTCTGGCTTGTGACCTCTTACAAAAACAAGATTTCCCCTTTTTTATTTCAACAAGTCCTCCAAATTACAAAATACTAATTACAAAAAAAATAATTATTGATAGGACAACATCGCCGTTTCTTCTAATAATAATAAACACGTGGTTACTGTTAGAGAATGGTTGTGGTTGTAGTTAAAGGAAACTCACGTTTACTGTCGTTGGAAACATGAAATGAACAGCCGTCAACATAACTTCTCCTCACCTTCTCCAATGCATTGCTCCTGACCAGCTTCCTTTCTTCAGCCACCTTATCAATACCTGTTTGACAACTGGTTGTTTTCCGAACACCCTTAAAGCATTTGAGCGTGTTGTCTTTACCCAACTCTCTGCATACCTTCACCAGAACAAGTCTGCCTTCAAGGCAGGCCACTCAACTGAGACTGGTACCCATCCTACATCCAGGACATGGTCAAACCATACACCCCAGCCCGCCCAGCACGTTCTGCTGCTGCCAAACGGCTTTCAACTCCCTCACTACGAGCAAGGCCCAGGCCAGCGACTGCTCAACAAAAGCAGCAGAAGCTGTCAGGACTCCTCAGATTTATCTCTTGACCTTTTGACGTTAGCCTGACCCCTAGGTTAAGAAAACCACTAGAATTTACTATCGAGTAAGTCTATAAATAGTTAATACTCAGATGCACATTGTTGCATCAGTATTTACAATCTAATAATGTCATATTTAATAATATATCAGTCACAGGGGTCAGGTTTCTACAGAACAAGTACTTTTTTATATTTTTCTGATATTACATCTGTACTTTTAGGGTCAGTGTTAGGATTTTGAATGCAGGACTGTTACTTGTAATCTAGTATCTTTACATTGTCATATTGGTACTTTTGCTTACAGTAAGTAAAGGCTCTGAGTACAGACAGATTCATTATGATCATGTTTTAGACCATATTTTTGCAGTGTTTCTGAATCGAATTACATTAACTCTTAATTTCTCCACACCCTTCCTGCGAGTTTACATGAACATCCCCCTCTTGAGCTGTTGCCTAGTGCCCATGCTTGGTCCTGGTGACACAGAGGGGGAGGTGGGTGTGGTAACACAGATCTGATCCTGACTGACAGACAGCTGGACCCCCAGCCTCCAAAAGGGTGCTGGTGGCTTGACACGAGCTCTGTCACGTTCCATAAACAGCTGCAAGCATGCTCAGGGAACTGACACCACTGATTAACAGCACCCAATTTCTGCCTGTGTCAGGCTTAATTCTGTGGCGTTTCATCATCCCTTCATGCTTGCAGGAGGATAGATGCAGGATGAACAGCACAACAGGAAGTTCTAATAGCCAACAGTTTTATCTCAGCAGATGCAGAGCGGATTTCAATCTGACTGGCTGCTTGATTGACAAATGTTTGTTTTTTATATAATAAATTGTACAGATGCAGTTAAAAATCCAGGCCAGTGTTGTGATCAATGGAACAGTACGCCTCAGATGTGACTGGATAATGCTGCTTTTTAAGTCTCAGTGACACTTTGAGATTAAGGCTGAGTAAAAAAAGAATATTTTAATTAATCCCACACCATTTTTTTGCATGTGGGATTTATTTTGGAGTTCTTTTGTGAAAATCCAGTTTGCAGATGTTCTTGCCATCTCCTGTCTTCCTGTTAATATGTACTTGTGTTGTAACATAGATGCCTCCAACAGTTCACAAACTTTACCTGTCCAACACTGTTGTGTTAGTGTCTTTCTACCCCTATTCACTACACCTTTAAAATAATAAGCGTTTCTCTATTTTCATGTATTATTTCCATGAGATCAATTCCAGGAAAGCGCTTGAATGTTTTCATTGTCTTGGTTCAGACCCTCTCTGGAGGATCTCCCACTCATTGGCTCTGTGTTACATAACAGCTGCCTCACCATAGAGGACCTGGTCTGATCAATATTCCCCCTCACAATATCCCTACTTCACTCTCTGGGGTGAGGGCTTGTGGGTCATTCCCACTGAGTTAATCAAGCCTGCAGGGCTGCATTGTCTGTCTATGTGTGTGTGTGTGTGTGTGTGTGTGTGTAACCCTGCACCAGATGGAGGGAGTGATTCAAAGAGGGGACGAGATGTTATTGATGGACATGAAGGACAAAAAGACAGAAAGCTATTTCTGGTGACAGGCAAAGTAAATAAACAGTCTGTAATGAGCGTCTGGATGGAGGAGTGGGCAAAGCTTGCATCAAAGGTCTGTGACAAACAAAGTCCTTCTGCCCACACAAGACTTCCACAGCCTCTAATAAAGCAAAGTAGAGCGAAAATCCCAAAAATTCACATGCAGGCTTAAACTGGTCGGTCGGTTGGTTCACAACTTTGGTCCAGACTGAAATATCTCAACAACTATTGGATGGATTACCATAAAATTATGTACAGAAATTCATGGTACCCAGAGGATGAATCTTACTGCCTTTGGTGATCCCCTGACTTTTCATCCGGTGCCACCATGAGGTTGAGTTTTTGAGTTTTTGTGAAATGTCTCGACAACTGGATTTTTGAAATTTAGCGCAAATTGATGTCCTCCACTCCTCTGACTTTTCATCTACCTCCATCATCAGTTCTAAATTTCTATTTGTCTTACTGTTTATACTGTCATTTATACCAAATACCAGCAAAACTAATGACAGTCTAACGTGTCTTGTGTTTAGCTGATTTATAGTTGTATGTAGGCTCAACGCCATTGTGATTATTTATACTCGTGCACTGGTGTGTCTGCATCGCCCTGCAATTACACGGCCAAAAATGCTAGTCGGCGGAGGGGTTTTTGTGCCACTGTGTTTATGTGTAGTTACATTTCTGGGGTGGTGCACGTAGCGTAGGGTACCCAGCTACGCTGTACGGTGAAGATTAAACACAGAAGTATAAAGTGGGTTTAAGATGATGAACGTGGTAAACGTTATACCTGCATAACATTAACATGTCAGCTTTGTCATTGTGAGTTCAAAGTACAGCCTCACATGCCGCTCGCATGACTCTTAGTCTGTTTGTTTTAAGAAATAAACATTTTAATTTGAATTAAAATTTCATTAAAGGATTTGTCTGGTGATTATATTCTATATTTTTGATTATAAAAAAAAATACAATGACAGCTGTTTTAGGAAATTGCGAAGCTCTTAAAAAAATTTAACTTTTAAAGATTTACGTCCACTAAAAGAACCAATTCATAAATTATTGGAAGACAGACTAACAATTGTTGGTTTTGGTCTTACTACTATTGGCCATAAGAAAAATATAGAATAACACCAAACTGACTGCTTTTAATGCACAGCCTTGAAAGGAAAGCTAAATATGATACATGACTGCATTATCTGTTTATTCATGACTTTGAAATTACTTTTGGAAGAAGAGAAAACAGTAACTATAACTCACACAATGTTTAGTTGTTTTATCGTGAGGACATTTCCACGTTTTACTCCTACACCTGACCTTGCTCACCAATAGTTATCTATAAATACAATTAAATGGACGGTTAAGCACACAGTCAGTGTACTATAAATCTGTGCATGTGTAACCTCAGAGAATTCATTCCTCATGGGTACTGAAAGCATGGGGTGATCACAGTGTTACTGTCTGTGCTGTTACTCCTCTGGATGGAGATTTATATTCGTCCTTCCTGCTGCAGATCACCGTGCCCCCTCCGCTGCAATCTCTAGTCAAGACCTGCCCCCTAAATGAGAAGAACTTAGTCATGCATACTGTATGGGAGGATGAGACATGTTGCTTTATGCAACACCTCCACTGCACAGACAGAATCGAGCATTGGCTGCTGCTTGAAGCTCAACTTAAAGGTCAAAGTCAAAAAAAACTTTTTTATGACCGGCGATGTCTCAAGTCTGTGGTTTGGAGACAAAGCATCTGCTATGCATTTGTCTAAAGACTCCAGTACAAAGAGAAAAGTACAACCACACTGTGTTTTCTGTGAGAACACTTGACTAATGGTACTTTCCACGCACGGGTGTTACCTGCTGCAGCGTTAACAGGATGTGGTGTGCAAAGTGACTCAAAACAAGTGAGGGGGCATATTGAGGGGGATCGTCTCTAACATGGTCTGTTGTAATTGTGTGTTCCTGTAATGTTTGTTCCACGTGTTCCCTGGCTTATCGGTGCAGGGAGCTGCCACACAGAGTGTCACAGAAAATAGCGTCGCCTGACAGCTCTGATAAGATTAATGTAGTTGGCCATTTTGTGACTAAACAGCCGTGTCAAACCAGAAATTAAATACCAATCTAATGCAGATGTGTCCCTAAACTAAAAAAAATAGTGGCAGTGGAGGACTTCTTTTGTTGTGACTAATTTTGTTCGACATTTTTTTCGCATAACACCTCAAGGTTTACCATCTGGTCTAATTAAGATGAGCGTGTAATCGTTTTTCATGTGCTGCGCAGTGGCATCTGTAATATACACAGCAAAAATGAGGACTTGAGACTTGGAGTCAAGTTTTTGTATTTTTACTATTTAAAGTAAAAAAATCAAACTCACATTTGGACCTGGTAAATTCCCAGAACATTAAAAAATAAACAAGACAGCATGCAGAATTCGCATTGCCACAAAGCTTGAATTAGAGCTGCAACAAACAATTTTCATTATCAGTATATTCTATATAATGCTGTTTTAAAAAAATAAGTGGAAACACCTATTTGAATTCTTCAATTTGTTTGTTTTGGCCAACCAATGGTAAAAATTATTCAGTTTGAAGTTGTATAAAACGGAGAAAAGCCGCAAATAATCACATTTGAGAAGTTGGTACCAGCAAATGTTTGGCATTTTTGTTTGATAAAAGATTTAAACAATTAAACAACTATCAAAATTGTATAGAATTTAATCTTATTTTCTGTTGATTTCAGTTTAGCACAAGCTTGAACATTCAATCATTAGGCCTGTGTTTGGAAAGGACTCGGTTCTCAGTTATGTTGAAAAAAGCATCTTGACTGCAGACCCTACACGACGACAGGACTCCACTTAAGACTTGCTCTGACAGACTTGACTTTGTCTGTCTCTTCTATCTGTATCATGGAAGAAAAGGCGATGCAGCGAGATGGGAACCTTCAATGGTCAGAGGGGTCAACTGTCCAGGCCCCCTGGTGCTGTGGGAACATGTGCTTTCTCTGTTCTGACATGAGGGTTCTTTATATAGCAGGATGTACCAGTGAAGGGCACACACAGGGGTGTTTTGCAAGTACAGACCATGGGAATCAATGTGAGGTCCAGTGAAACTAGGAAGCGGCTGCTCTGGCTGTCTTCTAGTGGAGCCCTCCCACAACCAGCCTGGTGATTCACATTCAGACAGACAAATTAGAGATTTTAAACGGATGCCCTTTCACATAATGTTGCTCGGCGTTTCCAAATGGGCCCATCACTCCTCCGTGCTGTGTCAGTTGATATGAAAATTAGGAATACAAACAGGGCTAGCCAGAATACATATTTTATTAGGCAGAGAAAATACTGTTCAGAAGAAGAGAAACACCAAAAATAAATTTCTGTCATACATCATTTCCTCTCACACGGCATAGGAAGGTCACTAGTACATCAAAGAGAAACAAACATTGCCAAATCTACGCGTGGACGACCT
Organism: Lateolabrax maculatus; assembly: GCA_031216445.1. Classification (NCBI taxonomy): domain Eukaryota; kingdom Metazoa; phylum Chordata; class Actinopteri; order Acropomatiformes; family Lateolabracidae; genus Lateolabrax; species Lateolabrax maculatus. The sequence continues at coordinate 16,339,061 of CM062211.1, forward strand.
CCGCGAAGAGGTCAGATGGATATTGTAGCACAGTCAAAAGCACGGCACGGCTCAGGTGTTATTAAAGCAGAGCATGATCTGAGGCAGTTCTTGATTCTCCACACTATGAAAACACTGAGAGACGAGAGAGTTAGGTGGCACTGCAGTGGGGAGTTCTTTTAGTTTTTCTCATGAGAAGCAAATCAGCAAACATGAGGCGTCGAAGTGAATAATATCAGCCATAAAGGTGGTAAATACACAAAGAAGACCGGCCTTCTTAATAAGGAGGAAGATGAGCTTGAAGAGGGGCCTTGGCACAGAGTGCAGCCTCAGCCGAGTGATAAAACATCTCCTGAAAGAGGCAGAGAGGGAAGGCAGCTGGGGTCGGCTTTTGGCAGCTTGTCCTGACCGGAGCTCGGTCGACCGGTTTGGGGAACATAAGACCTATTCCACTTTTTCCCGTGTGAAACACGAGCCGAAAACAAGGCAGAAAACCCCCGCTTCGACTCCTAACGCACACACATGCACACACAAACACACGCGCACGCACACGGCCCCATCAGACGTTCAACGTGACACAATCAGACTAGTACACAAACATGCAGACTTATACAAAGGCAGAACTTTACAAAGTCATGCAGATGGAATGTTTTGATATTTCTGTAGCTGAGTCTGACTCAAATATGTTTTGCTGGCTGGCCTGACGTCTATTTTTATTAGAAGGGAATTATAGGGAACTACTGTAATTGAGTCTAGGCTGTCGTGACAGACTGGACGTGTGCTTCTGGAAAACTTAACCACCTCAGTCCTCTGATGGGGGAGGAAAGAGCAAAGGGGCTTTACAAAGCTGAATATAAGTACATCAGAAAGGGTGGTATCTTACTAAGATTTCTTTTAATATTCTAGATAAGGACCTAACCTGTCCTCGTCTCTTTAGGAGGTAGCCTGATCCAAACCGAATTACCCAAGACTTCAAAAAAAAACTTTCTTTTAAACACACTGGAGAGGGCATCCTGAGTACCGACACTTTTTAGACGAGTCATGTTGATTTTTAAAGGAATAGTTTTAAATTTTTGGGACATACGCTTATTCACATTTTTGATGAGAGTACGATGAGAAGACCGATACCCCTCCAACAACTGTCTGGTAAATGTAAGGCCACAGTCAGCAGCTGTTAGTGGAACAGCAAGCCTGGCTCTGTCCACAGGTAACTAAATATACCTGCCAGCACCTATAAAGCTCACACATTTACATATTATCTCTTGTTTGTTTAATCCAGAGATTCCCGACCAGGGGGTACGTGGTAAGACTGCAGGTAAACTAATATAAAGACATAGAAATTACATTGTGTTTAGGAGAACGTATCCATATCTGGAGTCAGCTGTACATCGAACATCAAGTGTTTGAATCGTGTGTGAAAACTAGTCAAAATAGTCAAATAAAAGTAATGAATAAATTGTTGAATAGATACAGTAGCTAAAGTATTGCTCAAATAGTTAACTAGAAAGAACGAGCAAATAGTTGAAATATATAACTTAAGTGTTGAAATAGTGTAAATAGCTCAACCGCAACTTGATGTTTTTACATTTCAGTGTTTGTACGGATTAAACAGAGATGTAACATGTTAACTAGTGAGCTTTAGAGCCAGACTGGCTGTTTCCACCTGTTTCCACCTGTTTCCAGTCTTTATGCTGAGTTTAGATAATCAGCCGCTGCCTGAAGCTTCATATATTTCCCACACAGACACGAGCGTGGTATCTTATCATATAACTCGGTACCATAAGAAAACTTAACTAGCGTATGTCCCAAAATATAAAACTATTGATTAACTGGGATTTAGGTTTACAATTAACATTTAATTTCCTTGATGATTTAAAGTAAATCTTGTACAGCCAAATCACAAAATATTCCACTAAAGTTCATTTTAAATGATTATAATGGTCTTCCCTTTTAGAGAGCATCAGTGTACTTAAGCAGCTCATCAGAGGAATTGGTTTGAATATACAGGACATTATAATCATAAAGAATGATTAAACTCACAGAGGTTGGATCGGGTCATAACTGGCCTCCATCCGCTCTGTAAACTAGACTAATTTAATATAAGAGATAATCATGGTGAATGTCTTAATTCTACAAACACAATGATGTAAACTCAAGAACGACGGTGGCCAATGCTCATCCATGTTCTGGCAGTGTGAGACACTGTGATCGGACAGTCCAGACACAAACGGCATCGCGCCACTTTGCTGCAACCGGTCGCGATTCGAGGAAAGTGGTCGCCGCCGCCGAGTCGGGCTCACAGGTTCTCGTTGGTGTCGTGTTGGCACTGGCTGTCGGTCAAAGGGTTCAGGAAGGGCAGCTCCTCGCCGCAGCCCTGCAGCTTCAGGACCCGGCTGCTCAGGTCCAGGCAGCACTGTGAGAGGGCACACATAGTGAGACACTCGTAGAACATCAGTGGTTCCCTAATGTGGGGGTCGCAAGACAAATCTGAGGGGCCCGGAGAGGATTAACGGGATTGAATACAGAAGTTCAATAAACAAAATAGAATCTAAATCAGTGTTTCTCCAACGCTGTTCGGTGGACACAGGACGTCCCGGAGTGGCTGCGAGCCGAGCCACAGCTAACGTTTGCTCAGCTTGTTTCTCTGATAACTTAAGATCCAGACGTCCAGTGACTAAAATCCTTCATCCAGTTAAAACATATAGTTAAAGACAACCAAGATCTAAAAAGTGTCTCGTAAAAATGTGGCTTAAAAATGGATAATAAGTCAATTTATGGCAGCTTCTGATTGACAGGCGACTTAATGAAATGCACCATTACCTTCATTAAAATGACAGATTTCTCTAGGTTTGAAAATTGTTGGAAACATTTGAGCTAATGTAAGGACACAACTCAACAAAATATATAACATAAGTCTAGTCATTTTTAGGAATTTTAATGCAGAAAAGTTACGTATTATACCTTTAAATCACTTATCTTTTCTGACCAACAGTCCAGAATCCAAAAATATTCAGTTTACTAACACAATCCATTACTTAACATGACGAAGGCATTTGACTATAATTTCTCTGGTGAGTCTTTCAGCAGAAATCTGTTGTTTCTGCAGTCCCCGTATTAAACAACATTTCAATAAACCATAAGATTTACGCCATTAATCATAATTAATTAGTAGAGTTTGCAGAGAAAGCTAAGTGAGCTTGGAGGGAAATGTTCCTCTTATATTACAGAGTCCTTAAGGGCTAATTCACTAAATTAGAGCTCATGTTCCGTTCATACCCTCAAGTCCCACTCTAATTAGATTTTTAGGAAGATATTAATCAGATGCAACTCATACTGATATAAGAGAGAGCTCTACCTTCAGATAGTTTTTTTAGTTTTTTTTTTTTTTCCATTGGGTTTAAATTGCATTTTCAAATGTCCAGATTTAAAATCCCACCTCACAGGATGTCCTCAATTCGCTCTTATCTGGGTTTTACCTGCACAGTGGGCATCTAACAGATAGCTGAACCGCTCAAATAAATCTACCCAGACAATTTCCCCTGTAAAGTACATCCCTTTTTAAGAATGTGTGCTTGTGCCTGAAATGTGTATATTTGTTTTTCTTCTTCTTTCCTTTTGCTTATTTAAAGCCATGTGCAGATTTGAGGCAACTGGTTCTTTTAAAAAAAAACTCACACACCAAAAGACACATGATAAGGCACACCAAATATTAGCAAAGCAAATGAGGACCTTACTTTAAGTTCCAACAGAGTCTGAAGACCCAGGCACAGCTCAAACGCCTCATCCTCTGAAAGTGAAAGAAGAAAGGAGAGATAAGGGCAGAGGGAGAGGAAGAGGAAAGAAAAAAATTAAATTTTATAACTGTATTAGAAAAAGCCACTCGGATTTCCACCCTCATCTGAACATGCATGAGTCTGAATCCAGGTTAAATCATCAACACAACTAAATTATTCATTCCCGTGTTAATGAGTGCTGACAAGCGTATGTACTTGTGAGGGTGGGAATGACTTTTGTAGAGGCGAAGTGAGAGTTTTGGAGCCGGGTGAGAATTTAAAGTCCGTGAAAGAGTCATCTCAGGGATTAAATTATAGTCATTATTCACTGGTGAGGAGGAATTGAGGAGTAGGTGCAGGCAACAACTGCAACATAAATAATTGTGTGAGTGTGTGAGTGTGTGTGATGAAAACACAATAATATATCTATTTTTTAATGTTTGGGGCAGGAGTGATAGTTCTTACAAAAGCAGAAAAACTGAAATATGATGACCCTCAAATCCACGTAAGAAGAAACTGAAAAACAGGCAGCTGAATGCAAGTGTCCTTAAAAGGAAAGCGAACTTCTTCATGACAAAAATAAACTCTGGTATTCCTGTCCAGAGATGGAAAGTGATGCAAAGGGTCACAGATGATGCAGATGTAGTTCATCTACATCTTCAGTAGTTATGAAGTTTGGTTCCTGTTGGCAGTGCTCATTCAGCCATGGTGACAATTACTGATCATGATAATTATCTTCCCACTTGTCCTTTCTCTGCAACAGGGATTTTTCTCTCAAACGATGTACCTGGCACTCTCAGTACAGCAGATTTAAAGGCTTGTATATAGAGTGCAAAATATAACATAACTGTGTTGCATTGGGAATATAAAGGGGAAAGGATCAGCAGCAAATTAGACATTTATTTGCCTGAAAATGTAGTTAATTACTGCTTAAACGTAATCTTGTCGACCAAGCTGTCCTTCCATTTTCTGCCTGGATGCTTTAAGAGGACAAGGTAGGATGTACTGTCTGAATGTTAAGTACAGAGCACGTCTCAAAACCTCTTTTAACAGAATCTCTGCAGAAATGGCAAGGCAGGTGAACTTGTATTTTTCTGCTAGAGTTGCAGCTGCATTTATGCACGTGACCAGCGTGTTTTTTGACAACTGCAAAGTCACCAGCATCATTTGTGACCACTTAAATGTGCCCTAAGGTACAGGTGTTCATTGTCTGCGGCTGAAGGAGCCTCCTGACGTTGGTGATCCCCTGACATTTCCTCTAGCGCCATCATGGACATGTGTTTAGTGGAATAATGTAAATAGCTTAACTTAACTGGATCAGCACTGTTACACAGCGTGATCCGATGTTCTTACCTTTGACGTAGGCTGAACACTGGACCGTCTGTCTGGCCAGCTCCAGCTGCAGACCCGTCACTGAGCTGCTCACGCCACACGGTGAACTGTCCAGGCTGGGCACCAGTCTAATAATTCACACACAGACACACAAAACTAATCTTCAGAAGTTCAAATAAAAAACTTTTTTATAACGTTTTTATTTCATTTCATACCCTCACTCTGTGATGAACTGCACCAGTTTTTTTATTAAAATGTCAATCAAACATTTGTGCAGCTTTATTAACTAGCTCTCTGAAGACAAACACTGCACCAATCTGAGCAGCTTTTACCTTTAGAGTTGATTTGAAATTAATATGAGAACAAAATGTCAAATCCTCTTCACAAACCAGTGCCAGAGCACCAACTCTGATCTACAGACTGAGCTTTATTTGGCAATTTAATGTCCTTTTTTAAAGATTAAGGTAATGTCAAGTCTGGAAAAAACCCGCCATAAGATATTATAGGCTGTCATTAGTAAACTCTCTTCAAAGCTCTTTACCTTCTGTTCATATTCTGTTATCTTTAGACTTTTTTTTGGATTTGGTTATGTTTGCTTTTGATTGATTTGATTGTCAAAGTAACTTCTTAATAGGTTTAAAAAGATGGTGGCTAATTTATGTGTCGTTAGTGTGTTTGCAGTTCAGATCGGGGTGTTTCTTACCCCAGCCTCTGGCAGCAGGAGGTGGAGATGTGGTTATGTTGGCTGCCGGTGTTGATGGATGCCTTGACTTCAGTCTCGCAGCACTGTGGGGAAGACGGGGGGGGGGGGGGGGGGTTTGGTGTCATACAGTGTGATTTTCCACTTCAGTCTGGCACCACCACACACGAGGAAACAACCAGTCACAATAGCACATTAAAACAACTCTGGGGAGCCTTTGAACACCACTGATCTCTTTTCTTTTGAACATATCCATTTGGCTGTCACATGCTTATGAAACTGCCAAACAGAAAAATAAAGTCTAAGTCGACTATTAATCAACCTTGCACAAATATCCCCTTGGTGGTGTATTTGCAAGCCAGCTGTTGTTTTTCCAGGGTTTGCTCAAGGCAAACGTTATTTTTTGTTTGTAACTTGATCTGTATTGATTCTGTGTCGGAGTCTTAAATCACTGTACCTCCGTTAATTGCTGCAGGTGTTTGGTGCAACAGCCAAACAGTTAATAATGAAGTTAAAAATAAACCCACAGGGGACATTCTGTGTACCATTACAGATAATCATGAGTTGTTTTTTTGATTATTAGCTGTTCATGTTGCTGACTCTGTTTCCTGACAGGAAAGGCTGATTCTTCAGTTCGTCAATTTTTCAGACTTAATGATCTCAAAAGCATCATTAGAGCATGAAATATTAACCAAGTGAGTCATTTGAGTGCATTAGTCAACCGAACAACCCCACAGTCACGTGATTCATTTGTCAAACTCAAAACTCACTGTATTGCAGAGTTATGATTATTTTTTCTTTAAAGTGGGTATAATCAATATTGTTAGAATACAGTGGCTCAAATGTGAAAGGAGTTGCTTGTTTCCCCTCAACTTTATGGAGCTTTTTAACATCTTTCAACTCATCAGTAGTTCATTCTTACGGCTCTCATAGTGTCATTTTCAGCAGAAAGCAGTTATTTTCAGCAATAAAGCTCTAAAAAAAACCAACTACACGCTAACTTCCCAGCACCAAACAGCAGACAGACCCAGTTAGAGAGTAGCTGGTGGAGCATTTAGCGGCTGAATAACCAGATATTTCCCTCTGGAGTTGGTGGAGACAAACGGAGATAAAAGAGAGTGAATTTTGGACTTGAGGGCTGTACACGACGATATTATGATAACAATGTGAGCATCCACACTGATGAGATATATCAGCAGCAGCTTAGGAAAGTGGATATTGATGGATATTGATTGATTGTCTGTGTTTCTAGCGTTCATCAAATTGCTCTGAAAGTGATTCCAACGATATCGTTCAACACTATCAGTGTCGTTATAGCTGTGCCGTGGTCTCCGCCATCCACGATTTTTAAAAACAATTTAAAGTTATCTCTATAGTTATCGTTATAGTTGTCCTAAAATTTAAAAAATGGAAGAAATACACCTACCAACACCTCTAAAACTCACTACTTAGCATGTTATATATTGTTTTTCCTTAACCATCTCCTGGTTTTAGTTTCACAGTGAAAAGACAGATATGAGAGTGGTATCATCTCATCTAACTCTCGGCAAAAAAAGCAAATAAGTGTATTTCCAAAATGTCTATTCCTTTAACTGATTCTCCCACCATTGAAGCCACAGTTTGACAGTTGTAGTGCTAACAGGCAGCTTGTCCTAATTTCCACTGACATTTCTCTTCTTCTGCATCTCACAGTTGCTCCGTTGCCTGCAGCGCGTTTTAATGTCACAAAGACACCTTTCATGGGAAGCGGAGGAAAGTCTATAGAGCGGCAGATTGTGACGGTTTTTTGGGAGCTGTTGTCTGTAAGGGCCCTTTTCTATTCAGCACCCTCTCGCCTGATGTCATGCAACCTGTAGGCAAGTAGGAACATGTTTATGGGAAAACATAAAGGAATGGTAGAATGAATGTATGGAGAACATATGGTAGCACTGCATGCATGTGAGATAAGCGTTATGCTGGCACAACCCCCACACTGTTAAGTGTGTATCAGGCCATGTATAAATTAGATTACATGTTTCACCACTATAAAATGGCAGTAGATTCCAACTATATTGCTCTATCTTCTTTAATTTATTATTTTCATGAATTTGCTTTCATATATATATATTATTGTTTCCCGAACTGAATAATATTATTTATGGAACAATGTTAAAGTCCTCATAGGCAGAGCTGCCAAAATACTGGACTTTGATGAGCTACATATATTACTGTATAAGCAAGCTGGTACTGACAAAGTGGATTATTGAAAATCATTTCAAACACTCAAAATGGGATCACAATGTCATTTCAGATGCAAGTGCAAAGCTATTGGATATCAGTATTGATGAACACACTGCACACTGACTCCATAACACAATACCATTAAACACATTCAAATATGTTTGTAGTTTGGAGTCAGTATGCAGGCGTTACTATTTTCATTGATCACAGTGTCATCTGGAAACTTTATTTATCTTTTTATTTACTTTATATCAAGAGATTTTATAACATACTGGGGTTTTCACTGTCCAGTTCCCATCCTGGTTCCACAGAACACGTCTGTGTATCTTTCTCTCCCCATCATCACTATCATAAATCAATACCTTATCCACTTGACCCGAGGATATTTCCCCTTTTGGAAATAAACACGCTCAGTTTCCATGAGCCTTGTTTTGATCCCTAACACTCTGTGCAGACTGAGCTGAGCCCCCTTTGTCCTCACAGGCACTCCGGCTTATCAGCAGGCCCACAAACCTGCTCCTTTGTCTCAGTCCTGGCGGTGCAGAAATCTTTCCTTCTGCCTGAAGTTTAAAAATAGCTGCCGAATGTGTGACTGAGGAACACTTTACGTTTAATAAGTTGATGAGAAAACCAAGCAAAGCACAATGAGTAATAGGGGGAAACGCTGAATCCACCAGAAAAGCCCTAAGTGGACTTTTGATTTTAAACATACTGCACTGAAGCTGTGCTACATGCTTTTAACACCACAGGGAATAGCAGTTGTTTGATTGCTGAATTTCTCACAAAGGATGAAAAATATCTCTCTCTTAGGTGTCATACATTGCTACAGTACAAAATATTAGCTCTTTAACCAGTGGAGATAGTTTGAGTATTTAATATTGGAACCTGTGCACCTACTATCACTGTCCTTGATTAGATTTACTAGAGAATTTGATAAAAATGCAACTTATTTTCATTATTTAGTCATCTTTTTATTCTGTTTTAATTAATCACTATATAGTTTTGTCTATAAATGTCAGAAAATATAAGAAAAAGTCCAAGCTGAGACTTTCAGATTGCTCATTTTGTCTGATCAGCAGTCTAAGCCCCAAATATATTCAATTTACAATTATATATAAAACTGAGAAAAGCAGCATATTTTTGACACTTTTGATCAATCAACAAATCATCTCCTCCTTTATGTATCATATATATATTATCTTATTATGTAATGACAGTAACTCTAGACTGGGCGTCTGTTTTTGTCAATCCAACCAGATAATACTTTATCTAAAACATCACCGTTTTAACCAACATTGTATCAAACATTAAGTATCAGCCATCTCTGGTGGCTGCATATGAATAATCAGCTTGAGGACAGAATGAATCACTCCTTGAGTATTTTGTGTGACCTTTCTGCACACATTAGTCATTGGAGTGAAGAGTGTGTGTTAGATTGGGGACCACAGGGAGCATCTCCATGTGAAACCAGACCAAATTATAAGAAAATACAATGAATAAAAAGCTTGAATACTGAGTCATTGCATGTATAATGGTGCTGTTTTCTTCTTTATTTGGGATAATTTAAAATGCCACATGGACCCTAAAACCCTAAAACATAGCTAGACTGGTGACTAGTTGCAGTCACTGTTTGGCTGAGTTAATGGATATTTATTTACAGATTATACACATGAATGATGTGAGAGAAGTATCAGCTTGGTCATGCACCAATTCCCGTGTACATATTGCTGTGCTGTTGTCTTTATGGGAGTTGCCAACGCACTCCAACACTCTAGTTCACACTTTGAACAAATCCACATGATCCTTTATGCTTTAAGTGCATTATTTTGTATAACACTGATTGCTGGGTGCTGCTTAAATAAACAAAGCTGAGTTTACTACAGTGTCTTCTTGGAAGACAGGCAATTTAACCAGTGTACATCTTGATGTTATATGTATTTTCTTTTGAACCTCCACAATGACATTTTAAAAATAGTCTAATTTGGCTTTATATGAGACAGCCACTGCATCAGTACTAGAGTCAAAGGGGCTTCAGTGAGCAGTCATCCTCAAGGGGCTACAAGCACCAACGTGAGGTACAAGTGGGCAAAAACTCTGCCTGTTGGTTACTGCATGGGTTTCAATAGGCTACTGCACAAATTTTAATTTATTCTTATTGTTTTCCCTGTTTTTGTCCTGAGGCCCACACAGTTTGTCTACTTCAAGCCCCTGTGCACTTGAAGCCTACATTTAATCCATTTTGGACCCATGTGGACCTGCTAACCAGGTTGGTCTGCACCGTGACTCAGTTATCTGTTGTGCTTATCGAACCAGACAGCCACTGGGTCCTGCCAAGCTTTTGATGTGTTGTAAAAAGGGAATAAATGAAGAGTGGGCTTTTTGTAGTGAGTCATGGGTGCCGAATGGTGCTGTCTTTGTATCCCCTTGTTTTTATGCAGTAGTAGAAAGTGTCAAAGCATTGAATGTGAGCGAGGAGAGACAGGCAGAGTGCATTTAAGACGCTGCTGTACCTTGCATTGAACAACCAGAGCTGTGAGGAGGGTCGAGCTCTCTGTGCCCTCGGCCTTCTCAGCTGTCGGTCTGGCTCCGGCCTCGCTGCTGTCGTCCTCCTCGTCCGACCGTAGGCTCCTCTCGCTTTCCTCCAGAGACTCCCTCTCCTCCGTGGAGTCGTCGGCCGTGCTCTCGCTCCTCTCCTCGGCGTCGGCGGTTCCGTCCTTGCTGTCGGCCAGCGGGGAGCGAACCCTGGATCCGGGGTCCCGGACCTCCCCTCGCAGCCGCGTGATGTTTCCCTCCAGCAGGCGGCGCTGGACGATGCTGTGAGGTTGCTGGAGGGAGAGACATAAGAGAAATGGATGTCAGATGGCAGGTTTTCTTAGCGACCAGTAGAAATGGAAGATGAGCTCTGATGAACTCTCCAAGAAAGGGATTTGTGAGGAAATTCAGTTAGGAAGCTTTTTCATCTCAAAACTGACGGTCACATGTTCTCAAATGTGTGACTTTGCTGCTTTTCGTGACCTTACATTATAGTGAATTAAATATCTTTGGGTATTGGACTGTTGGTCAGACAAAACAAGGCATTTCATGGCATCATCTTCTGATATTTTTCACTGTTTTCTGATGTTTTATAGACCCAACGATTAATCTATTAATCAAGAACGCAAATAATCATCAGTTGCAGCCTTAAACATATGCTTAACTGTACGATTCTTGAATACTATTCAGTGTTTCCCCCCGAATTTTAGTCTTTACAGAATAAGAAATCACACAAAAAGTCACATCAAATCTGGGATAATTTAACAGAGTTGAACAATGGGAGGGGTAAATGTTAGAGGATAGGCGACGTCTGCTTGTCGACCCCCCTTTGCATGCTGAAAAGATAAATATTTATAGTCTTATTATCTCAACACAGTATGTCACAGATAGCTTGTGACGCAAGATACATTTAATCTGAATAAAAAAACGAGATATGTAGGTCATTGTGTTAAAGGAACATGACAACATAACTCTGCACATTCAGAGGAAATTAAATTGTGCTCCCACAACAGTAATGATAAAGTGTACCAGTGGTGTACCAGTACAATATGTACAGATATATACAGTACATGTAAGTACATCGGGAAATTTAAATAAATAACTCATCCACCATCGATGTTTGCTGGTGAATTGAGTGGGACTGTCTTCAGTTGAGCTGTTATTGAGAAACGCACACACATAATAACACATGCAGACATTTAAATAGCTAACTTTAGCTTCAGTGGAAAAAAAATTACCTGAAATAAAGGTCACATTATCACGTGGTAAAAGCCAATTTAAGGGACGTGACAACACTTTCAGGGTCATCAGGTTTCTGGTTTGGTTTTCTATATTTTGCTATATTTACATGATTCTTACTAACACACACTTTTCTTGTGTCACCTGGAGTCAATAGACAAAAGTAGCTGCACACACTGTAGAGTCAATGCACAAAGCACTTAAAAAAGACAGTGTTTTAACAAAATGTTCTTTATGGCTACAAAAACACTATTACAACCTGTATTTATTACTACAGGGGCTTGTCTCTCTGTATATCTTCAATACTTGTGTGTTGATCTTGATCACTGACAGATTTCCACTGTTCCAAAACAACATGTGGTCAGAGACTGGATGGATCACATAAAAAAAGTAAATTATATTGAAGCTGCCTGTTCCTCTATAATCACATTGCTGTTCAGCAGCACAGAGTCTGGATCCAGACTTTCAGACAGCAGGCGTTGAAGAAAGTTACCCAACACCAGCAGAGGCAGTGCATTAATAAAACACTAAGAGATTTGTTTTCCTTTCAAGGTGTTTCTTTAAACATTAAAATCACCAGGATCTTTAAGACTTGTTCAAATTAACAAACATGTATCATCCTTTTCCCTCTAAACATGCATAAATTCAGGCTTATCCTATAGAGAAGGTTAAGAAAACAAACTCTCGGGTAATACCCTTAATGAGAAAAGGTCTTATACATAAAGACAAAAGAAGACCGGCAGAACGAGATGGCGGGGGCTAACCTACTCCACTGGGAAAAAACAAACCTCTGATGAGTCCGATGATGCCTCCCACAAGAGTCGGAGGTGCTGAGGTGTTCATAAGCAACTGTTTGCTGAAAAGGTGACATATGATATGTCAGTGTTGTGTTTACAGCTTCTTGTCGCTGCCCCCGAGTGCCAAAAAAAGAAGTTATTACAGGTTTAAAGAAAAAGAAATGTCTTAATGATTGTTGATTCGTCGTATCTTTACCAAATTTCATGGAAACTCGTCTTTTGGACCAAATATTGGAACAACTGACCGACGAGCCGCCTTACCAGCCAACTTTGGCATCTGTAGAGCCGCACTTCAAGCATCTTGGCTGAGTGTCAGTCTCACCAAGGACGTCCCCATCTGCCTACTAGTTGTTCTCACATATCACTCTGTCAAACAGCCTTTGATGTCTACACAGCTCTCTCCTCTCTCTGAACGCAATTAGCAGGCCTGCAGTCACTACACTTTTATAGAAATCGGTCTGTGTGTCCACTCCACGGTGTTTCTGTTGGAGCTCGATGACACGTCGCTGTTGATGCCGCTGACCGGAGAGCTCGTTTCGGGGTCCTCGGGGGGCGATGGCGTTCGACCCCCATCAGATGTGCAGACATTATGGTCCATCTTGTGGGAGATTCCTCATGTCTTGGAGCATGATTGTATGGTAGTTGAATGGAGATATTTTTGTGAGCTTCGTGAAAAAGACTGATTTGTGTTTAGATGGTGCATTCTAGTGCTGTGTGCTATTATAAAGACAATGGTTGATTACAAATGCCAACCTTCTTTCTTTTTTTTTTTTTTGGCTCTCTCGGCTGTGCCTGTGTGGCTCTGACCCAGAGTAAGAGAAAAACATGCAGGCAAAATGGGATAGAAAAGATAGACCTTATTTTCTCTTCCCTGTGTTTTTTTTTCCCCACATTACTGGTCATTATTTGATGTTCTGCTCTGATTAACATGCGCATTGCAATGCTAGATTCTGCTGTTAGAGTATTCATGACCAGAATATGAATGAAGACGAGGACGATTTCATGGGCTGGCAAGTTGCAAGGAGACAGAGAAATATGGAAAGAGAAAAACAAATAAGGAAAGGCACCAGGGCCCAAGAGACAACGGCTTTTTAGCCTTAACATGGCTGTAATGATGTCATTTCATGCCTGGCCATGTCTGAGAGTCTGTGGCCTCGCTCTGTGTGATCTGTCATTACGTTTCAGTGGCACTCTGTGTCACACATCCATCTGTGGATCTGTAGCTCAATCCAACACCTCGACAGATAATCATCAGTCATTTTTGGCAGCCTGTGACAGGTCAAAGAGTTCTGATTCATCTTTAAAAAGAATTAAATACTGTAAATATTGTAATTGTGTTTCTGTAGTAGTTGTATTGCTGTTTGTAGGCCTCTCTCTGTCAATCCACTAGGCCTCCTGCCCAAAACAACAACACTTCAAACTACTAATCACCAGCCGTGTCACTGACTTCTATTGAGCCCATTCGTTCCTCTCAGAGCTCCAGCTGTGGCTGAGCAGCTCTTTGCTGGTTTAGATACAGGCAGTGACGATGGCCTCTCCTCCTCTTTACATCCCCTTTTTCTTTCCACCCCTTCCCTTCCCTATTGTTTCTTTCTATTAAATTTCATTCACATTTATCTCCTTTTATCTTTTCTTTCCTCATTTCATTTCATTTTCTTTTCCTTTCCTTTTCTCATTCCTCCTCTCTTCTCATTGTCTTCTCTTTTCCTTTCATTAACTTTCATTATCTTTCCTTACCTCTCCTCTCCTATTGTTTCTTTCCATTATTCCCCATTCTTTGCCCTTTCCTTTTGTCTTTTCACATTTATTTTCTTTTTTCCTTTTCTTTCATTACATTTTCTTCCCCCACCTCTCTCCTTTCCCTTTCTTCCTCTCCCCACATCATTTCTTATCTCCTCTCCTATCCTCTCTTTATGTCTTTCAGTGCAATCAACAGTATTTCTGCCAAACCGACCCAAACCAAGAGCCTAAGATAAGAGTAATCCTAATCCTAAAAGACATCTTCTCCTCTCCTCCCTGCAGGAGCTCTTCTAAAAAAGGGGCTTTCACTTTGAGCTCCTCGACATCCAAACTAATCAAATTCAATCAGAAGCTCCACTACAACCTGGACTGAATATTTTTTCTATTGCTCTTCACATTGGCCTCTTCCTCTGGCCTTCCTCTCTCAGCATTTGTTTTCTATAATAATATTATAGTAATATTCTGTATATTAGTTGACCTCTTTCCCAGTTACAGCAATTATCCTCTTTAGCAAATTAAAATAACAGCCTGTTAAAGGGGATGCAAACAGTGACAGATCATGGCTCATATGCATCTGCTAGTGTGTGAGCAAAAGCGTGGAAAGTATTATTGTAATGAAATTGCTTATGAAGTCTGGTGGCATACCCCAATCTTTTTATTCAACAGGCAAAGCATAAGAGGGAAGGAAATCATGTCAAGCTCTAATAGTTACAGAAGAAGGCGGAGGGAAGAGTTTAATTGGGTTTTTTTTTTTTGAGAGAGAGGTTTTTCCTCCTCTGTGATCTCATGAGACTGCAAGGAAGCAAAGATTCAATCTGATTGACAACGAACACAATGTAATTTCAGCCGTTTTTCTCGTCCTGCCTCTCCCCGTGTCCTCTGATGGCTAGCGTCTGTTGCCGAGCCCTGACTGCTCTGGAGTCAGCTCACGAGCAAATCATGCAACATCAAGCTGTTAGCAGGCAGCGTTCAGTGTTGCCACATGTGCCCCGGGTTCTGTGATTTTTTTGTAAAGTTCAGGGGTGAATTGGCAATCTTGCACTTTACAGGGGGCACTTGATCTTTGTCTGCTGAGAGAATGGAGACAAATGAGGTAAAGATACTGTGTTAGGTGAATTAAGGTCAAATGGAAGCAATTAAGGTACTTTAAAGCGCCCCATTGCTGCAATTTGTTCCATAACTCAGTCGAATCTGAACGCACAGACATGAGAGACATATTTTTTGTTCTATTCAGTGTGACTTGCACTTTGCTTGGAAATCATTTTCTCTTATTTAACAGGAATAAACGTCCACAAATCTGTTTAGAAATCATGAAATTTATAACACTAGAAGTTGCCTGACAATCATTTAATAGTTTTAATAAGTTTTCTTCAGTAGCACAGTGATCCTGTGATAGTTGTCTGTACATCGTTGGGTACGTGTCAAACAGGAACTGATAATAGTTCATTCAGGAAACTATGAGGTGACAATTTGCCATATAGGCTAAAAAAGGAGCTCATATACTCATATATATAGACTCTTATAGTGCTTTCTATCACACTTTCAACTGTGTGCAGAGACTCTTAATAAACTGTCATGTGAGACATGTTTCCTCCATCATGAAACTTCTCGAGGTTTCAACAAATGTTTCACCACATCCTACTGACTGCTTGTTAACAGGCTGAGAATAATGTGAATTTGCATGGATCATATGGCCTGAAATCTAATGAAGACAGCGAGCAGCGGCGTCCCATAAGTCTATTATACACTACGCGACCTGCTGTTACTGATCATTTGACAGTGAATTGTTTTATTGTTGCAGCAGCTGGAGTGAAATGTGTTTGTTCATATTTCACAGCATGCGGAGGGATTTTATTTTGAACGTTAATTGCTCCTAATTGTAAAATGTGCCATATATATTGTGGCACCTTTTGGGATTAGTAAAAATACAAATGAGTTAGCTGTGAGGTGATAGCTTTAACCTTTGTTGAGGGACATGTTCCTTCATTACCATGAACACACACTGTAGTTTATTCGACTCAATCCCACATACACATACGTCCTGCTGCGGCAAATACTCACTAAAGTACCAAATGTGTATTAATCCCCAACAAATGCACTATTTCCTCCTGTTTGAGTAACATTTGCTAAAAACTAAAAACTACAACTAAAAGCTAAAAGTTCCCAGCTGTAAGGAAATATTTAGCCTTTTGTATATATATATAAATATAAAACTAAATTTGTGACTCTTACAGATACAACCGACATGCTCTTCAAGCATTAACTATTCTAACGATGTTATAACCCACAATTACTGGGTTTGACACTGTTGTTCTATGAGATTTAATGCTACAATTGATACATTTCACTTGGAAGTGATTGTATTGAAAATTACATTTGTTGTGTTTTTACTACATTGAGTTGCATTGTCTTCACTGTCTGATATTCTGAACGCAGGTGTTGGACAACAGATCCACATTTTAAAGTGGATTTCAAAATCTGATTAATTGTGTTCGCATGAATATTCATGAAGTGTGTTGGCTCGCTCCAAGTCTTTATTTAGTTTCTTTCTCTAATCCAAACCATTTTGCATTGCTTACATTTGACATTGTCAAACATTGTCAAGTGGAAAAAATAACATGGCAGGTTGATTAACAAATGTATCACGTTTCCCTCTTTGCTGTAGACAGTTTTACTAACTTTCCAAACACAGTTTTTCACTCATTTCATTCTGTGTCTATTCTGATACAGACGAGTATATTCCCTCATGTCGGTCTGTTGCTGATTGTGCCGATGTGAGTCCTGTGGTGACCCCTGAACATTAACCAGTCCAAACCAGACCTCTGCCAGTGGGACAGAGAGACAACTGTTAATGTGACGCCAGCGCTCCTCCTCTCTGTCTCTCTCCCTCTGTGAGTCAGATTAGAGGCTAATTGCCATGTGGACTAATTATCTGACTGCAACAGGCTCCTCGCTCTCATCCAGTCGGTCACGTGAGCCTCCTAATGCCCTCTTTCTCATTCTGATGGCGGTCCCCAGCGGCTGACTTCCTGTCGCACCGACCAGGAGGCTCCGGCAGCTTCGCATCTGCTGCTCCTCTTCACTCCTGTTTTACATCTCTCTCTGTCTCTTCACTGAATCCTAAAATCCTGCCTGAAATATAATTTTCATCCAAAAACTCCAGTAAATAAAAAGTACTTTGGTCTATGTGATAAAACAGATGTGCTGAGGGCTTGTTTTTGGTTTTTTGTTATAATGCTGAATGATTAGTTGATTAATTGATTAGTTGATCAACAGAAATATACTTAACAACAATTATTATAATCAGTAAATTGTTCATTTAGTGCTCAACTGAAGATTCTCCTCTATTTTTCTCCTTTTCCAGTGTTTATCCTGAGAGTTTTTATCTCATTATATTAGTGCTGAACAAATTAGTTGAAAAGTGAATGATGAAAGTGCAGATTCTTCAAAATGTCAAACTATTCCTTTAAAAAGCTATAATGACATTATTTTAATCTAGATTTCACAAAATGTATATATTTTATAAAATAATAATATTTTTATATTAAATTACTAATTTATATGTTATTTATTATAGATATAAACTAGGGCTAAAAATGCTTGCCAATTAGTCAATCAATAGAAAATTATTAACAACAAAATTGTTTAAGTCATTTATCAAGCAACAGTGCCAAACTTTTGCTGTTTCCAGATTTTCAAAATGTGAATGTTTGCTGCATTTAGTTGTGTTATCTTGTTGCAAACAGAATATTTTTGGGCTGTTTGAAGGCATCACCTCGACGGCTACTTGTGTCATAATTTTGTGACAATTTATGGACGAAACGATTAATCAATCATCAAAAATGAATCGATGGTTGCAGAAAATTAAAAAACTCAAATTTGATGCCACTTTAGGGGCTCGGGTGTCATGTGTCACACCTGACCATACCCAACAGATAAACAATACTGCTGCTTCTCTTGCCTCCTATCTCAGTATCCTGTGCTCTCTCCTCTGTTTTTTGGGGTTGTTTTTGTCGGGTATTTTTAGCCTCCTGTCTTGCTGCACAGCACTGGGGGAGCAGCTGAGGGAGAGCGTTGCCGCCCATCCACAGCTCCAGATGACACAGAGGGAGACAGGTTCACACTAACCCCTCTCCAGCCCACCTAATTGTCCCGGAGCTAATAATAAAAGCTGCATCTGAACCGATTTACCACGGTTTGTTTTGGAGGCGCAGGGAGAGGCAAAGTCCCGAGAGCCCGGCGATCACACTGAGTGACACTGTTGTCATGTTTGCTCTTCACTTTGAAGTGCTACTTTGCCTTCTGAGGAAAATCATGAACAATTGAGTTTGGAGAGTGAATCAGGATGAATATAAAAGCCTGTTCCAGCTTGTACATCTGCTCGTATGAATTTATGACTTTTTGAAAGGACAGGAGATCAACGAGTTCACAAACCTCCTCCACGCTGGTTTAATTATGTTAGAAATGTCTTCTAAATGGCTAACAGGGTTTTTTTAACAAAAATTGGACATAATGTTTAGTAAATCAGGATTTAAGTTGTATTTAATGCACACAGCAGAGGTGCTCCTCGCTTTTTTCCATCTATCAGTTCTTTCTGTGCCACAGTTCTACATTCAAGCCCAGTTCTGTAGCTTTTGATCATCCTCAGAACTACCTGGAGACTCCCGTCTCTCGATTAGACAGGCCTTCACACACACACACACACACACACACACACACACACACACACACACACACACACACTTGCACACACACACAGGTTTCAGACTCACTCATCTGTAAAAGAGGAACATGAGCAAACGGACAGCTAAGCTGCAGGAAGAAGAAAAGGGAGGCTTTGCAGCAGCCCAGCATGAGATTTTAAAGGATGCTATTTTTGTGTTGAAACTTCCTACAACCAAAAAGTGTTTGTCATCCTTTTACATTTTAGCAATTTTAAAACCACATGTGTTGACATAATTAGAAGGATTTTATAGTTTTACATGAATTTTAGTTTGATTATGTCTTTTCAAAAACAGTGAGACTGAAAACTCTTCAGTATACAAATTAGCTGATGTGTAATAGTTTAACATTTTGGGAAATGCACTTGGTTGCTTTCTTCTGTCACTGTCACATCTGTACAGTAAAGGTAACCAGCAGGCAGTTAGCTTAGCTTAGCATTAAGACTGGAAACAGAGGGAAACAGATAGCCTGGCTCTGGCCAAAAGTTACAAAATCTGCCTACCAGCCCCTTTGAAGCTCATTAATTGACACATTTTATCTTATTTATTTAATCTGTGCAAGAAAACAAGCAACATTTTTAGTTTTAGAGGAAGTAGAGGTAGAAGTAGAAGTTGTCATTTGGGCGAACTGACCCTTTAATGCCATTAAGCTTGGCCTTTTTTCAAGCAGCCTGCCAAAATATTCAAATATCAAAAGATTTTGGTGACCTGCTTTGCAAAAAGCTTTTCTAACCTGACAAGACAAAATTCTGGGAAAATATTTCCAATGTTTGTAATGAAAATGCAAAGAATATAAAAAATAACTGAATATATGCAGGAAGCTTCAACACAGAAATGGTAAATGGTATTGCCCTTTAAAATGTCTGACGTCGGTGATTTTGCTGCATCTACGAAGCTTGCTGCTTTAAAGTCTTTCCTGCTCTGCATTTATCTCCCTCAGTTTGGCGCAGCTTTGAGGGAACAAACATTTCGAGTGTGTACAGTAGAAAAACGGTCAGATTACACAGTGGTTACACAATAACTCGGTCCACTCTGGGCTCAGGTGTTATTGTAACTGGGCTCAGATGTTTCCAATCCCCCAAACACACACACACATATATATATATATATACTCTCATTCTCTCCTGTTTACTCTTCTTATAGTCTACACTCATGCATCTACTCAAAGCCCTACACTGTGTTACATAAAACCGCCCCACTAAACCGTGCGTCCTCCTTGACCCCCATCTCCAGCCGCCTCTCTCGTTCCCCTCCGTCCCTCTTGCGTTGGAGCGGTGGATTTTGCCCTTTTCATGCTCACATGCTCCCCTTACTCCGCAGCACAACATGGCTGGAGTGATGCCGCTGTTGCTGAGAGTGAGAGGACCTCGGGCTAAAGAGCAGCAAAGCAAATTCACTCTTACGTAACGGGCTCTGCTGCTGAATTACACACTGGACAGAACAGGCCAGCAAGCAGAAAAGGCGAGGTTACAGCCAGAATGTCTGTGTGTGGCAAAAAGACCTGAGATGATTCACCAGTGTTACTGTTTTTACGTTAGAGCACTGGGTAGCAGCAGACTATTCGTTTGAATATTCAAAAGAATAACCTGACGCTTTGTGAATCATGCTTATTGGCTTTCACGACGAGAGTTAGATGAGTAGGGTTAGCATTATACTAGTTTAGTTTAGAAAATGTCAGAACGTAGAGAAAAGTGCCCATGACAATTTCCCAGAGTGACATTTTCAAAGACAGTCCAAAGTCTCAAAGGTCAAGTTCAATTTAAAATGAAATGAAACAAAGAAAAATAGCAAATCTTCACATTTGAGAAGCTTGAACGAGCAAATGTTTGGCTTTTCTGCTTGATGAATGATTTAATCGATTCATCTTGTCAAAATGGACTAGTAGCTTCAATACTGGTGAATATTTTTGGGAAACAACGCGATGATTAAAGGAGAGAAATATGACGTCTAGACTTCTGAAACAACTACATTCTGCCTGTTGTTGATGAAGTTTTATGTGTTTTCATTTTAACTGACAGTTTCTGTGCCAACTGATTATATACATTTTCCAGAATTTCAAGAGAAAAAAAGATCACTCTCTAACACGCCACAAGCCAAAAAGAAAAAAGTAATTGTTCAGCAGCTTTGTAATTAGATAAAAAATACTAGGATACAACTGGAAAATGTAAAAGACAGAGAATGGTTTGTAGTCAGACAGTCTACAGACAAACAATTGTATCTAACAGCCTTATCCAGGCGATCCCATCTTTTGTTTGTGATGGTTTGGCATGCAAGCCACCACAAAAACACATCGTGCTTTCTTTTCATTTAGTCCGTCCATGTCTATTCAGAGCCCGAACGATGTAGCCGGCTCTCTGCAGAGAAGAGATTCAGGCATGGAGGACGACTGCTGGCAATCTCCACTCCTCTCTCAAGTTCCCGAAGCTACTCTGACATCGAAAATCACTTGTTACAGATGCCATGCAAATCGTGCCGGGCTCCCCGTGGCCGCATCTGCGACACAGATAGGATTTAGATAACAACTGAGATGAGCTTCATTCTGTCTTCAAGGAGAAGATAATTGGTATTATGATGAGAGGGTTTTCAGATCCCAGCAGCAGATGTTGAATCACAGGGTTGAACATTACGCTCCTTGGATCTAATAGAGTTTTGGCAAATTTTGTCTTGAGGTAGATTATTTCTCATTTCATCTTTAATAGTGTTTAGATGTGCCTTTTTGGACACGTCTCTGCGAGGCTGCACTTAGGCACAGCGATGTTTCGGGCTACATACTGAAATCAGCATCCTCACATATTAACCTGCTGATGTTTCGCAGGTATAATGTTCGCTATGGTCACCATTTTAGTTTAGCTAATTACCACTAAACACAAAGTAAAGCTGGGGCTGACGGGGGGCAGACCAAAGTATTGGACAGGTTGAAACTTGGTGATAAGCTCGATGAAATCACCAAAGTTGTTGCAGTTCATCCTGAGGGGAACATGAATGTCTGTATCAAATTTTATGGCGATCCATCCATTATTCCTTCAGATATTTCTCTAAAATCCACAAATGTCAACCTGGAGGTGGCGCTAGAGAAAAAGTCAGTTCATCACCAAAGTCACATAGATTCATCCTCTGGGGATCATGAATGTCTTTGCCAATTTTCATGCCAATCCATCCAATAGTTGTTAAGATATTTGAGTCTGGATCAATGTGGTGGACCCATATTGCCATCCATTAAAAGAATACTTATTTCTCAATAAGTATTTATACTTTAAATAACATCGTCCTATTATTGCGACCCTTGCAGTTTTAAATTATACGTTACCCCTGGAAAACATGGTTGATAAAGGAGGGAAGAGAGAGAAAACATGTCTATCATTAGATTACAAAGAAATGTGACTCAGTCAAAGAAGGGAATAAGCAGCAAATGTTGGTATTAAAATCTGGCAGACATAAACGCATCACAGTTTGATATCCGCAGAGCACAGAGCACCGCTAGCGCTGCTTCCCAGTGCCAGAGTGATTATGTCGAGGTTCTTGGAGAGCTCTGGGGAATCTGGGAAGCCGCCATCAAACCAGAACTGTGTCAGTGGGGAGGTGGAGTAATAAATTGTTAAGATTATTACAGGGAGTTCCTCCAGACTGTATAACAGCTTCGGTTTAGGAGGAAGAGGAAGTGAAGAGGTCTCACTTAACATGCAGGACTGTCTTCTGTACGTCAACCTTAAAATGTGTGTGTGTGTGTCCCTGAATGTATAATGACACCTCTCTTTATTTGAGAGTCCTGGACAGTGTAACAGGCTCTGACTTCCCTCTTCTGTATGCAGAGTGCAAGACTTTGAATGTTTCATGACCCTTTCTGAAAGCTGCACTTTATGACATACAGTACATACATTAGTGTGTTAGTGCTTACAGGAAATGGTGGTCGTACTCATGTGTGAGGATTCAAATAGCTCCCTGTGCTTGAAATGAACATTAAAAGAAAAGCTGAAGCAAAAATTACTAAAAAAAATCAACAGTTGCAGTTTCTTAAATGTGAAGATTTGCTGCTCTTCTCTGTTTTATGTCATTGTAAACGTTTTCTGACAGTTTATAAACTAAATGATTAATCAATAAATCAAGCAGATAATCAGCAGGTTAATCGTTAATGAGAATAACGTGGAGAATAATTAGGTGATTAAAGGGGAACTCTGCCGTCTTTACAAATCAAAGTGAGAAAACAGATCTTGGGGTGAACTACTGTATATGTGAAAAAAGTAGTTTGACGCCTTTTGTGGCTCCGGAGGAAGCTGCCCAAAGTCTGACAGATTGCCTCAAGTGATGTCACTTGAGTCAGCGTCGGTGGTGCGTGAACCGAAAAAACAAAAAAAAACCAAAGATCTGTTGGTGTTGGAGTCAGGAGGACGTGAGTTTACCAGACCTCTGTGGCCCGCTGCTCATCTCTGCATGAGGCGAGAAGCTCGAGGCTACATTAGCGGCTATTGCATTGTGGGAAATGTAGGTGACAGGTTTTGACATAGAAGAAGAATGTGTGGAATAAAAAAGAGGATTTCTCTCATTCTGCTGCATCGAATTAATGTATTTTTTTTAACTGTCCATCCTGAGTCTGCTGAGAGACTGCTATGCTGAATCAGTGGAGCACTCTTTGCAATGTGACTTTACCACCTTGTACTGTTTCTCCCTGATGTTGTCGGACGTGCTACTGGACACCGAACAATTTTGACACCTACTTCCACTCAACCTCAACAACTGCTGAGCCCCTGGCAACACACACAACAGCCTCTCCAATCAAGGACATTATGAACTGACCGTCTCACACGCTCTCACCAAAAGTCCACTCACCAAGTCTTTGGATGTGCCCAGCCTCTTCAGCCCATCCAGGGGCAGGAGGTCAGCTGAGTCCTTGTGTGTGAACTGGGTGGCCTGCTTCAGCCGCCTCTGCTGGTGCAGGATGGCTTTATCCCGGATGGCTAGCTCACCTTTCTTCGCCTCGCTCATGGTCTCGGACTATGAAGCAGTTTTCTGTGGTGAGACTGTAACCTCGCAGCAGCAGCAGCAGCAGCAGCAGCAGCAGCGGGAGCTCTCTGCAGGCAGCAAGAAACAGAGTGGATGTCCGTGTGCAGAGAGGAGGAGAAACCCCCAAAAGGCAGCTTTTTAAGGATTGCTGTTTAGGTCGTTATTAAGGCAACAGAATCAACCTGCTCTTCCACCCTGTTTAGCCCTTTCTGAAATGCTGCTGTCCTTCCCTCTGGGCTTGCTGTACTCTCTCTCTCTCTCTCTCTGTTTGTAGTCCTTGGCATGTATTTTGTCTCAGCAGCTTTAGGAGCTATCGTCCTGTCCTGGATGCTCCTCTGATGTAGACATGCATCTTCCTCACAACGTCAAGGTCTGTTCTGTCTCTTGCAGAGGCTGTGTGAGGCTGTGGAGTAGGTGTGACTGAGTGTGTGTTTTCCCCTCCCCGTCCTTGGATCTCTCTCTCTCTCTCTGTATTACTCTATATCTGCTGTCAGGAGTGTAGTCTCTCTCTCACTCTCTCTCTCTCTCTCTCCCCTCCTCTTTCCGTCACACACTCGACACAGACGCATGCTCACCTCTGAATACAGACCACATTTTTCTCACTTGACTCCCAGCTGAGGAAACACAGAGAAAAACACTCTTTATACAGTATATCACACATATGCACACCACTTTAGATCTACAAAACCCCCTGTCAGTTATGTAGCTTCAACTCAACATCCGATTCTCTACATCAAATCGCCTTAGAAGTGATGTTGCAACACACACACACAGTCTGTCACTCTGTGTCTTGTTTCTAAGCCACATACAGTTTGCAGTATTAGTCCCTTGAGCTGTGATTGGCCTTTGCGGCCCCCCGCTGTGGAGGTGTGAGAGAGATCCCTGTGATCTGACCCAACACACAGGATCAATCTGGACCACTGATGGCAGTGATTGATTTCCTCTGCCTCCCCTGTGGCAGCCGCCACGAATTAAAGAACCCAATTCCTACCATCCGTCCATCCGTCCGCACAAACAAAAGCTAAAAATATCACATCCATCGTGTTCGTGACCTCTAGGTGATGACACATTTGTATAGCAGTGATGATTCAGCCTACAGGTAGGGAAGGTCTCATGTGACACAACAAACTGTTGATTTTTAATATTTCACGGCATTTAGGGAGTGTATTATTTAAGAAGATGCACTTTAACATCAAAAGAAAGAGCTAAAATGGAAGAATTTATTTAAAATATATAATATTTATTTAAAGGAGGGAGTCCTTGTGAAGGTGAAGTGGAAAATACTGTAAGCCTGCTGAGATATTTAATGTTTAAAGAGCATGTGCTGCCCCCTGCTGGTCGCCTCTTCTCTGTTGTGTTTTAGTCTGAGCTGCAACAGTGATACAGTATCATTTAAAGACTTTTATTTATTTATTTATTTATTTTATAGATGATATAATCTTGGTCAACTTTCTTGGAAAATATTTAAACATTGCTGACTATAAATATTCCCAAAAGAGAAATATATGAAGGCATATTAGATGATGTGGGAGGGTATTGTGATAAGTTAAAGTACCCAACAGTTTATACAAGCACAGCTGAAACTATTAATTTATCAATTGACTGAAAATTAATTGGTAATTTTTTATGCTGAACATTTCATGGTTCCAGCTTCTCAAATGTAAGGATTTGCTGCTTTTTCTTTTAATTATTTTAATAAGTTAGAGGTTTGGACTAAAGGCATATTCTCACTATTTTCAGAATTTTTACCAACCAAACAATTTATGGATTATTGGAGAAAATAATCAGCAGATTAATCCATAATAAAAATAATTATTTGTTTCAGTCAAATACTAAATAGTTCAAAATGAGCTCCACCTCAGCCAACTACAACAGTAAAATCCTGCTTTTACATTAATGCACGAGTAATAATAATCTATTGATAGAATATATAATAGTACAACAGTCACAGGGGACATTTTTCTTGTGCTTTTTAACTACATTTTCCTGATTGTACAAACATACTTTTACTTAAATAACATTTTAAATGCAGGACTGTACTTGTAATTGAGTATTTTTACGGTGTGCTATTAGTACTTTTACTTAAGTAAACTGACATTTAGCCGCTTCAGTTTCAGGGTCCTGGTGTTGTGAATGCTGGCTCACTGTCACACATTAATGTTATTAGTAACACCTGCGGTTTCCCTGCTGTGACAAGTCAAAATGTCTGCTGTGAAAAAAACTATATATAGAGAGATAACACAATATACACCGATGAATTAAAGGACCAACAGCAGAACAGACCCCTGAACATCGTCTTTATTATCATGACCTAAATTTCCAAACTGTCAAACAAACAAGTAATGCAGAGAGAATCTGAAATCCACCAAATCAAACAAAACAAGTGCTGCATTTAAGACTTCAAGAGTTTCAGAAATAAATTTTGCTTTGAGGCTCATTTCTCAAGTCTGCACACCCCCAACATTTAATCGAGGAACTGAAAAGTACCTTAATGAAAACAAAATCTGCTTTAGCAGAAAGGGAAAAAAATTCAACACAGCAGTTTTGGTCAGTTGCTGGCAATGTAACACAGTCTTGCATTTTGTGCTTTTTTTTTTTGTATCTAGTTCCTATGAACTGAGGTTGCAGAAGGCACATGTGCATCGTTCATTTCATGGAATTGCGCTTTAAGCTTAGCTTGGTGTATCTCTGGAAAATAAGACTGTGCAAGTGAACATACAACACATTAAGCTCCCTCTGAGCCACTTCTCATCCCAAACAATAACTTTCAAGGGATGTCAAATTCCCATAAAACTGGCAGTGTAAAACCAAAGCCATTATTTGTGATTATCTGCTATGTACAGTACATAAAGACGACAAATGTGTTTCTGAGATATTTTAAGGTTTGTAGTGAATTATGGATAAACATGTAAGCCAATGCCATATTTGGAGTGTAAACATCAAGAATACTGTGGCCCACAGATTTATAAGCATGCTGTCATGTAGCCTCAGTTTGTGCTTCTCATGTATTAGCATCACATTCGAGTCACGGATGTAAACATCCGTCTTTACGAGAAATAAATACTCAACGATGTTTTTAAAAACGCAGAAGGTCATAACACAACACTTACCACTGTTATGAAGAAATTTCCAGAACCCTAAAAGACTCTTTTAACCATCTGGATGGAAAAATATTCTGTCTGCTGCACATTTCAAACGGTCACCTGGGCAGGAAATGAGTCGCAAATTGGGAAACAAGTTAAAAATTGTTTTAATAGAGCAGCAGATGAAGTATTTTATCATCCAGACGGTTAAGAGGGTGTTTTAGGATTCTGGTAATACCTTCAGAACAGAAGTAAGTGTTTTTTAACGACCTTCTGGCTTTCTCAAACTTTCCAGATAATTATTTCTCAGAGAAATTACCACTGTGGCTTGAATGTGACCTCATTGTTAATACATGAGGGGCACAAACTGGCACTAGCTGTTATGATGCAGTTGACCTACGGGCCATGGCGCTTCATCACTTTCATTCTTGCCATTGTAGCTTTTGGATTTGCATCCACAGCAGTATGTAGTGCGTTTTTTTTTTTTTCTTTTGAGGCACAGCGATCACGAGGCGTTGAACCTGGCAACCAGACACTGTTTCCAATAATGCCGCAGAGCCCCATTCTGTGCAAGAACAAGCAAGCCACACGCTGGCCTATATTAATGCTGCATGGGCTCCACCTTTTGTTAGTGTTCACTCTTTCCCCATCAACCCTCTCAATCATAGCAGGTTGGGGAGGTAAAGCGAGCAGAGCAACATGTTCTGTCCCAGAGCCGGGAAGCGCCTGAAGGCCTCCCAGGCGTCAGAGAAGATGTTGTACTTGAGAAAGACGCGGTGCTCCAGGCTGGTGGGCAGGCTGACGTCCCGGCTCATGATGTACACGCCGTCGTTGTGCAGCGTGCACGTCAGGTTCAGGCCCGACTTGGACGTGTTCTCTTTCAGCTGGATCCACTCCCCCGTGGTGACGTTGTAGGACTGCACCGTCAGCACGTCCTCAGTCTGGCTGGGACGCCGCTGCCGCCGGCCCGCCTCCAGCTCGTGGGTGTAGCCGCCCACCAGGTAGATGGTGTCCTCCACCGAGAGCATCTGCTGCTTGCGGATGTGCGCCGAACAGGACCGAAACACCGTCCAGGTGTCAGAGGTGGGGCAGTAGCGCAGGACATTTGTGTTCCTGTCTAACAGACACAGAAAAAACCTGTTGAACTCAAAGGAAGCAAGACCGAAAGAACTTGTTTCTTTCTTACTAACATGTAAGAAAACAAAAAGCCATCAGGAGGAGGTGGAAAGATCCTGCAGACGGCTGTGGATCAAACTGTGTTTACTGGGAAACAAGCCATGGCTTGATCAGCTCTGGTTACATCATCATGATGTGACCCAGAAGATGTATGTTACAAACAAAATAAAATCACAAAATTATTAAAGATTATCCATGAATTGCTTCATTAGTAATTCACATCCCTTTTAGTTTCCTAGATATAAACAAAAGCCCTGTCCTTCACTGCCTGGATGTTCAGTTCCAATGTCCAAAGAAGAATATTAACATAGTGCCTGCAGTCTTCCTGTCCTCCACAATTACAAATTACCCTGTATGTAGCCTGAGAGGCAAAACGCAGGGCAAAACAAAACAAACGTGTACATGTTGACTTGAGAGCAACCATTAAAAAAAGTGCCTTGAATCCTTAAGTTATACCAACCTCTTGCAGTGTATCCACCCATGACGTAGATCATCCCCTGGCATTCACAGGCAGAGAACTCCGCCAGCGGATCGGGCATCGAGGACACACAGGTCCACCAGTCCTGCTCCGGGCTGTAACACTCCACTGTGCCCAGACACTGGCCTCCTACAGCGTACAGCTTCCCTTGTACTGCCAGCAGCTTGAAGTTGGACCTGATGGAGAGGAGACAGCGGGTGAAACATGACAGCAGCGACTGATACATTCAAGAGGAAATGTGTAGATGTGGTTTTACCTCTTCTGGTTGAGCGGAGCCACCTGGTTCCACTCGTTCCTGCAGGGGTTGTAGCAGTGCACCGCAGAGATCTCCTGACTCGTCATCCTGTATCCACCGACTATGAACAGGTAGTTGTCCAGGACGGCCGAGCCGTATCCTCTGACGTTGATCATATCTGGAGGCAGGTTGTTTGCGAGTGGCTTCCAGCGCTGCTCCACCTCTCCATACCTCAGCATGGACCAGGGCTCATCCTGATCGGGCACATCCTGGGACAGACAGGTGAAGTCTCCGATGGCTACCAGCGTGGCGGTGCCTTTCATGCGCATCTCCCTGACTTGGTCTCTGACAGCAGAGGGGAGGCTGCTGAACTCCGGCCGCCTCAGCATGGGGTGATAGTGGCAGCTCATGTATTTGAGGCAGGCATTGCGCAGATCGTGAGTCCCGTACACTTCAGAGAGGCTGTACAGCTCCACGCAGTTGTCCAGCCGGATCTCCGAGGTGAGGAGCTTGAGGATGGAGGTGACCTGTAGGAAGGAGGCGGTCTCAATCAGGTCCTCCAGGGTCTCGTTGACAACCTGAACCTTGGAGGTGTTGATGAACTCCAGGACCAGCTCCAGGCCGGGGACGCTGAGCCCCTGCAGCTGCACAGAGTCCTCTGTGGACTCCCTCATGCCGGAGCTGTACAACGCACGGAAGTAGTCGCTCTTCTCTATCAGCTTCTTTTTATTCACCTCGTAGATTTTGTCCTCCATGACGATGGCAATAATCTGGTCGGACGACATGGCGAAGCTGGCGTGTTTCTCCCTCCAGGCTGAGTTTTTGTTTTCCCCTTGCCCTTTAGTCGGCCTCCGCGGCGAGTCACCGTTTACATTTCACCGGCGAGGGAGCTCTGCGGCCGGTCTATATATGGTAATGTTCAGCCCATAGATCGCCATGGAGCAACTTTCGTTAGCCGTGGGAGCTAACCGGCTAGTTACACAGAGAAGAGCTGCGGCGGCTAAACGAGCCAAAAGAACCGTTTCCTCTGATTGGCATTCCTCGACAGTCCGATAAAAAGTCGCCCCAGTATCCCGAGACCTTGGCTAAATAATGTACTTTATTTCTGACACTGGCAGTAACATGTTTCATTGCAGTTTGGGAGCCTTTTGCGGGACGATGCCGAGCTGTCAAATGTTAACTGTTTTGATTCTGCACCATACGTCACTTCCGGGTTCTGTTCTTCTTCGTGGGGATATTTTGTCGTAGCGCTGTTGCGCGCTGCTGCCACCTGCTGGTAAACGGATGAATGGCGCCTCATCGATTTGATTTTATTCTCATAAAACAATTCATAAAACCAAGAAAAAAATAAAACCAAATAAAGAACACATACATATATATATATAAGTTCTATGTGTGTGTAGCATGAAGGGACTACTGTTTACATTTCATCGTAGAACCATGTGCTGTAAAATGACAAAAGAATTCACCTTGAAACTAGCTTTAAAAAATCTTTAATTTCCATTTCCATAGTGGTCAACAAAGACTTGTGCACTGTATTACAGGCTTAAATTGTAATAATTAATAATTAATTTATTTTTACTATACTTATACAAGGACTAAAAAAAATACACCTTAAAAGAAACAGAATAATAGATACCACAAGAAAGTTAAAAAAGTGTGTATATATATATATCATAGTGCCATAGGCTGCCTTAGAAAAGAGTTTGGAACTGTTTCACCATAAATGCATCAGGACTTTCTGTGCACTGGTGCCCCAAGGCATGCAGCTGGTGCCCTTTTTATTTTTTTCGCCCCTGCCCCTCAGACAGCCACTGCATGAATGCATTATTTTGAGAATCCACTGGTCTGACAGTCAACTGGTTTGACTCAGAAACAGGGAATCCTCTCTTCAAAATGAAAATGTTTTCATTCTAAAAATACCAGAAATATACCACCTCTTTGTCTTTAATTCTAAACATAGAATACTAATAACTTACATACAGACAATTAACTTATACATATATCATTGTTTTTAAATATATCTGAACATGGATTCATACTTAAAATATTTAAATCATCCACTCCTTTTTAAACTAAACTACTTTGTCTTGCCAGTGATTGCAGTGTTACTGTTGAGCTCCTACACCTCTGTCGGTGCAGAGTTATAATAAGCTCTGCAGCCCGCAGGCCTGTTGTCTCTCTCCAGCTGTCAATCAAGATAACGCTGGTTATCACACTCTGGCGTCACTGTCTGAGTGCAGCTTTAATACCGAGAGAAAAAATAAAACCACCCACAATTAAACACACTGGAGCAGGCGGTGGTGCCTTCAAAATAAAAGCATAGAGCTTGTGATAGACTGTTCTGTGCAGAGAGTTTCCTCAACAGCTGCACTGGAGTCAGTGTGCTGGATCTGGGATAAAACATAAAAGAGCCACTAACCCATTTTTATCACTAACAGTATGTAGGTTTTAGTTTCCATTTTTAGAGTTACTTCTGGGTCTAATAATGCAGTTTCTGGGAGTAAATATATTCTCAGCCTATGTACTAGAAATGTGTATATGTGTGTAGTGAGCTTAAAGTTAACTCTGGTACAATACATCACATGGTAACATTCATTTTAATGTTGTATATTGTCTCTTAATAAAATAAAGATTAATATATTTGAATTTGACAAAAGTCTGCTGTGAGGATAAGGGCTACAATAAGTGATTTTTTCCATTTTTGATTAAAAATGAGGATTATTCGCTTGTTTTTCATTGATTAATTGATTAGTCAGAAAATAGTGAAAAATGCCAGCTATAAATTCCCAGAGCACAAGATGAGTTACTTGAATTACTTGTTTTATCTTGTCCAAAACTCAAAGATATTCACTATCATAAATGAAGAAAAATCTAATTTTCACAATTTGTGGCGCTTATAATTTTCCATCAGATAATTGATAAATCAGATATTTATTATTGTTAGTACTGAGCAACAAAAAAAACATTCAAATCAAATTCTCACTGAAAGTAAGAGGAATAAGAAGAATATAAATGAGAATATTACCATGTTTGTACATCTTAAACAATGTTTATACGTTGCAAAAGCTTTCAGAATAAAAGAGGGAATATTAGGAACTAAATCAAACTGTGCCACATCTTCGTTGGTTTATTTCAAATCTTTATTCTCACTTTATTCTAAGGACAGCAGGTGTTTTAGTTTGAAAGCCTGGGCCGGAAGACCGTGCCGGTGTTGGCGGTGCTGGGGGCGGAGGGAGAGCGAGGGACGGCCGGGCAGGAGGCACCGATGACAGGGACCCCGCCGCTCCAACACTCCCCGCTCGGCCTGTTTCATGCGTGTGGCTGCGGGCAGCGGACGGCCGGCTGTTTGTGATCCGAGCTGAGGATGCGGGAGCAGGTGTGGGCCTCCTGGTTCCCCCGCTGCCTTTTACTCATCATCACATCCTCAGCGTCCGCAGACAGAGAGCTGCGGCCGTGCGATGAGGTGAGTGCGCTCCACTGTTATTATTACCACCATCATTATTATTATTATTATTATTATCTCCTAATATCCTGAAGCTGCTTCCACACACGAGAGGCCAAAAACAAACACCTAATGGTTATTTTTTTTTAATCATTATTCTCATCTAGAAATAACAATTGCGGTGATCAAGTCAAGTAAAATGGCCATGCATGCAGAAATAAACAACCACATCGCAGCCAAAAGGCTTCCCCTGATGCACGATGATGAAATTAAATAAACGCTAATATTGCAGGACGGTTTCCGGCTTTATATTGTCCTCTCTGCGGGAACACACGGTCCCCTTCACGCCGCTGATCGGCTTAAAATGCGGTTCATGTTGAGTATAAACGCGCTCCACGACACGACGCTGCCTGCCGGCCTGCATCCCTCCTCCGAGCAGCCCCTGTGTCAGAATAATATATATTATATTATTATAGGCAAGTGTAATCATTTTAACTGCTGTATAGTATATATGAATTCCCTCCTGGGGATCAATAAAGTTTTATTTTAATTTATAACATCACATCTGCATTTATTTGTTGATCATATTTTCACTAAGCTGAATCTGCAAAGGAACAAAAGTTGTCAGATAAATGAAGTGGAGTAAACAGTAAAATTTTTGCCTCTGAAATGTGGTGGAGTAGAAAGTAGAAAGTAGCAGAAAATGAAAATACTCAAGTAGAGTACAAGTACTTCTAAACTGTACTTAAGCACAGCACTTCAATTAATCAATTTAGTATCTTTCCACCGCACTGATGATAAAGCTTGTGGAGTAAAGAAGAGAACAGTATGGAGGTGTGTTTGTCGTGCTGTTGCTGACAACCTATGGAAATACTGGATTTAAATGTTGGTTTTGTCCGGGCAAAAGATGCTCTCATCCCAGGTAGAAAGTAAACACCTGTCGGATCCAGATAATACCTTCTGAAGATGCAAACCACCGCTGGATGAAAGGTTAAATAAAAGAAATAACATTTGTATCTCCCCACTAAGGTTTTTGCTGAGAAGATAGAGAGACTAATGGACCAAGTTGTCACAAATGGAGCTAAGTAGCTTCATACTTAATGGACAGATAATAAAGTGATGTAGATCTTTTCATCTAACTCTATGAGCGTCTTCCCCAAGATGTCAAACTATTCCTTTAATATCCTGCTCCAGTTTAATGCAGAGGGACACATAACACTCTCCCACCAGTCACCTCTGATAGTATCTAGGTGTAAACTATTAAAAAAAAAAACTAATAAAGAGCGAAATTCAGGAATCATTAATGGAGTGATCAGTTAAATCACCAATCATTCATTGTGGTGATATATACAATCCGATTTCAGGGTGAATTCTTGTAGTTTTCTGGATGTTTTAAAGGAGCTTTTGGCATCAAACATTTAACAGGTTAGTGTCCATCTTTCCTGCTGTCCACTCGGATCCCAAAAATCCTCCAGTCCCACAGCGTCCTGACTCAGAGGATGACTTGTCACGCCGCTGAAAATTTTATCCCCATGTCCCCCCCCGCTCTTATTCTCATCCGTCTCCATGACAACCAGGATGAGTCACCCGGGAGACCAGCGAAACACATTAGCCCATGTCCTTTTTTTTTTTTTTTAATCAGCCTCACCTCCCCCCCCACCACCACTGTCAACACATTAGCACCAGCACCCGCTCTCTTGTTTGTCCCTCTACAGAGAGAGCAGGTGAGTCTCAGTGCAGGTCGCTACATGATAATGAAGTGGTCGGCCTCTCGCATGCCAATCCACAATTTGTGTAAGTGTGTGTTGAGGGAGGAGAGAGCGCAGCATGAATGGCCTTTTTTTTTAGGATTAGGGGGTGGGGGGGGGGGTTGTTGCAGAGAGGTGATTAGTCATTTAAAGGAGTTCAAGCTTATCTGCACCGCGCACACACACACACACACACACTTTCTGCATCCAATCTCCATCTCTGATTAATTGCCCCCGTACACACACATCGCAGGTCAGTCCTGCGATTGTTCCAGTTTAATTAGCTGCTGCATCCAGCTGCCTGCGCGCTCTGCTGACAGCAGGTTTCGGGGGAGGAGGTGGAGGCTGCCAGAGCGAGGCTGTGGACTCAAAGGAAGTCGTTTTAAAAGTACAAAGAAAGCCCTACTCACTGGTTTTTGCGGCCTTAATTCTGCAAGAATTGCATAGAGTAGAAAACTGATTTAAAGACTTTGACCTTTAGATATTCAAAGGTGAAATGATTGAGAGAAGACTTTGAATATCAATATTAAACCTGCTTGCTGTGCTCCTTTATCCACGTCTGAATACCACTATGGCTAAAAATATTTGATATCAATTTAACACAGTATTCTGGTCTAAATGATAATCCAGATGAAGGTTGTTTTGACCAAAATGTTGTATTAATTAAATATGATGACCAAACCAAGCAAACATGTACAAAGTCAGTCTGGGAAAAAAATAAATGCTGCAACCAGCAAGTCTATAGTCTGTAATGTAGGTGTTGTTAGGGTTAATAGGTTGAAAAATAATAAAAAACAAAAGACGATGTCATGTTGCTCTTGATGCTGCGGAGCTTCGAAGCACTCATCATAAGTTGATTTGGACAAAATGTTCTTCTGAATGAATGTTCAATCAGTTCAACTGATGAGCATAATGTCCCGAGCAGCCGCCCTTGGAAAGAAGCGACAGCGTGGATGACCTGCTGTCGCTCTCCTAATGGACCATTAGTGCTCCAGCGGTTGGTTGCCTTGGCGATCGGGGTCAGCCGCCACTTTTACCCTGGACACCCTCCCACCCGTCCAATGTTCTCCTTTTTTTTTTTTTTTTTCAGCTTTTGTTTTCATATGAAACCGGCTTCGATTGATCCTGAGGGCGTTTGATGAATGTCTGTATTCAATTTCATGGCAATCCATCCAGTAGTTGTCAAGATGTGTCAACTACATGGTGGTGCTGGAGGAAAAATCACCAATAATCAGAAGACTTTAGTTGCTGAGATATTTCATGGACCATCCATATCGCCCTGTATTGATCTTTATCTGTATCTGTATGTGTGTTTTGCAGACAGACTACTACTACCAGTACACAGAGTGTGACAGCACAGGGTCACGATGGAGGGTCGCCATCCCCCTCAATCCAGGCTCCTGCTCAGACCTCCCACCTCCGACCAGAGGAACAGACTGCTGTAAGGACCGCCCGTCTGTGTGTGTGTGTGTGTGTGTGTGTGTGTGTGTGTGTGTGTTCACATCTGTGTGTTAATATGACCCCTCTCTCCCCTCGCTGCCTCTCAGCTTTCTCCTGTCCGGCTGGGAAGTTTTTAGAGATGACCACGCAGCAGTGCACACCATGTGCCGCCGGCTCCTATTCTCTGGGCAGCGGCCTCCGTTTTGACCAGTGGGACGCCATCCCTGCTGGCTTCACCAGCGTGGCCAGCTTCTTGGACCCCGGGCCAAATGGCGAGGACGTTCAGGCCTGCAACGGGTAACGCAGACACACTCTAAAACAAACAACCGTCCCCACAGGTTATTCACACATGCACAGGGTTTTGCGCAGATGTGTAATTTAGTGTGTTTTGTCCGTGCTGCAGTTCATCGTGGACGCCACAGGGTGTGTATCTGGAGTCGAACCGCGATGAGTGCACAGTGTCTTTGGTTTACGCCGTCCATCTGGAGAAACAGGGCTCCGTCTCCTTCACCTACCAGTATCCCGACAACAACATCTTCTTTGAGTTCTATGTAAGCACCTGTATCTGCCTCCTACAGTATAATATATTCTGATATATTCATTTGCCAATATATGAGGCTAATATTGGCTTAGTAAATAGGGTTTTATTATTACTTTTATGCCACAGAAATCAATCCGGATTTTCCTTAATAGTCTAAGAGTTTTGAGATGTATTCATTGCCTAAATGCTATTTCAGAAGCTTTTTAATCTTAAAAGAAAGAATACAATAAAGAAATAGACATTTTAGGCAATTAACTGATAGCACTCTCTGTTAAACTATTCTTAGATAGGACATTTTGAGCTAATAGTGTCTTTTTTGAAGCATAAAACATTAAAAATATCCTCCATCTGCAGGTTCTTTCCAAAGCTCATTCTGTTCAACAGCTCCATATATACCCCAGGTTGTTCTGAAAACATGTTTTTGTGTGTTTTGTGTTCAGGTCCAGAACGAACAGTGCCAGGAAATGGCCCAGACTGATGACCAAAAGTGGATTAAAGTCACTAACAACGGAGAATGGGACACCCACACAGTAAGCGTCTGATTCTGCTTGAGTTCTGAGAGACAGCATTATGTTTGTGTGCTTCTTCACCGTGTGCATGTCCTTTTGTTTGTAGGTGAATCTGAAGTCCGGCACGAACATCCTGTACTGGAGAACCACTGGCATCCTGGTGGGAGTGAAGATGGTCAAACCTGTGCTGCTCAAGAACATCCAGATAGAGGGTAAAAGATAACTCAAACACACAATAAGGCATTCAGGAACTTGACAATACGATTTTACATTTGCAACAGATGTGATAAGTGGAGATAAATGCCACATTACTCTTCGCTTTCAGTCCGAAAGGAAAAGAATGACTTTTGTGTGTGTGTGTGTGTGTGTGTGCTGCTGCTTTATGTCCACACAGGTGTAGCCTACACATCAGAGTGTTTCCCGTGCCGGCCCGGCTGGTTCAGCTCGGCCCCCGGCTCCTCGTCCTGTCAGCCCTGTCCCAGCAACACCTTCTCCATAAAGGACGCGTCGTCCTGTACCCCCTGCCCCGAACACCACTACTCACGTATGTACACGTGTAACAACAGCATGCAACTCAAACTACCTCTCTCAATGTCTGCACTTAATTAAACCCAGAGAGAAGCAGTAAAGAATACCTAGTAAGATATAATGACAAAAGTAAATTTAGCTTTAAAAACATTATTTTTGTGTCATAGCTGGTGTTTTATGGGATTTTTTAAGCTAATACCAAGCTGATATTTGAGAGTACACTTAACTTATAAGCACAACTTTTTATAAAATCCCTCAAATTTAATTTAATTAAAATGTTTGTGACAAATATATATTCTATGGGAGGTTGTTTTATAATTCAATATTAGTGTTTGCTATCAAATTATGACAGTAGGTCAATGTTCGACTTTATTGTCAGTACACAATACAGGATTGCACAATGAAATGCATTGTAAATATATAGACAAATGTAGAATAAAACAATAAAATGGGCAATACATTTGAACAAAGTATATATAAAACAACTCAATGTTTTATTAAATCAAAACAACTGTAAATATAACATTTTAGGAAGCTAAAGTAAAACCACAAATATTTGCATAAAAAGATAAAGCCTTTAAAACATCAAAGCATCAAAAAGGTTTAAAATTCAAAAGACCTTGTGTTGCCTTTAAAAGCTTTACATTCTCTTCTGTAAAGTGAAAAAGTGTCTTTGTCTCTGCGTCACCGTGTGCTGGATCATGACTCTCTCAGATGAGGGATGGGCTGAGTGTAAGACGAGGCCGCCGTGCTCCGAGAAGGATTACTTCCAGATCCACACGGCCTGCGACAGCGAAGGGAAGGTCAGCAGCATCCACACGCTTCGCACTTCACTCACATCCTCACCTTTTTACTACACAAGGACAATTGACAATTTAGTTGTTTTTAAAGCAAAATAATCCGATTGAAACTACACAATTTGGAAATATGTAGACTTCTGACTATATTCATACAAGATAAGAACACCCATGATTGGTTTTATATTTAATAAATGTTTATCTTTCATTTTTTCTGATGTTTACACTATAATATAATAAATGATGCTGTTTTAATTTATCCCACTGCTGATTGATCCTGGAGGATAATGCTGCCGGTTCTGTGTTTGTCTGCATTACATTTAAATTGGTTTTAAACAGTGGAGACGTTTTGTCAGCTAATGCAGATCATTGTGTTTGAAACTAGAGAAGTCACACAATGTGATGAGAAAGGAAATGATGAAAAGCTTAGTGAGCGTCATCTGATCCAGAATCACCTTCCTTGGTACTCGTCCGTGACCTTGGCCTGTTTGGATTCACATTTCTGAAAGTGCTGAGTAACAGTTGATTGTTAAAGAAACACATCCCTCTAATGTTGGTTTGTTATTATTTTAAGCTTTATCCCCCTTTTTTTCCCTCGTATCTATTTTTTTTTTATTACTCCAGTTACATTTGCATTTCCTCATATCCAGATCACTTTCGTATTCGGATCATAACCTCTGTGGCTTTGTCGGTTGCAGACGCAGGTGTTGTATCGTTGGGTGGAGCCGAAGATCTGCGTGGAGAACATCAAGGGGGCCGTGGAGCTGCCTGCAACGGGGCAGAGAGAGCCCTGCCCTCCCTGCAACCCCGGCTACTACAACAGCAACGACTCCACCTGTTTGCCCTGCCCACCTGGAACCCACTCAGACGGCACCTACGGTAAACCGGCCCACACCTGTCCACACCTGGCATGTATTGTTACCAAGCCACTGGTGCTGGATTGATATAACTGAAGCTTTTTAACTTGTATTTATCTAAGGAGAGTCGATTATCTATGGCTTCCTTTTCATAAAGTTCCACACATTCAGACATGGGAGATGGTTGCGTTGATTATCAGTTATTTTAGGGACACACAGTCGTACTAATAGGTGTGCAAAAGTCACATGAATCCCTCATAACTGGCAAACATTATTTTTATATTTTAATTCATTTTATATAAAGACAAATACAGAACACAATGATAAAAACATGCAGAACAAAAAAAAAGATATGCATAAACACACATACTTGGAATGATTTATTCAGTATGTATATGTGCACACACACTGTACCTATGCACAGATACGGTATTAGTGGTGTGAATTGATTGTTGAAGCTCTACATTGCACCCAATACTGAGGTCTATTTTATGACATATTCTATTCAAAGTCTGGACTTCCTGTTAAACAACTTCCCAGTATCAATCAAATTCATAGTAGTAAAATACTCCAAAAAGCGCCTCCATCTGGTCACATGATGATGTGACGCCCTGTCCGTCATGCTTAATGAAATTTGTTTAAAAGAGGCGACTCAGCTGGATAATCCACTCCTGAACAGATGGTTCTTGTGCAAACATGATGTTTTAAGGAGGAAAATGTCATTGTTGTATCTAAATGAAGCTTTTGTGTGTGTGTGTGTGTGTGTGTGTGTGTGTGTGTGTGTGTGTGTGTGTGTGTGTACCAGTGTGCACTAAGTGCCCTGCAGGAACAGAGCCAGTGTTAGGTTACGAGTATAAATGGTGGAACGTGCTGCCGTCAAACATGAAGACTTCCTGTTTCAACGTGGGCAACTCCAAATGTGACGACATGAACGGTGAGCGCATTAACAGCTGCGTTACAGAGGCACGAGGGAAATGTTCACACCTCACAAAACAATTTACAATCCAGCTAGAATGAAGTTTGTGAAGTGCGACGGATTTTACTGTCCCCAAGGAGGAACTGTGTTTCCACAGTGTGTGCTTGAAGAAGATAGACACATCCATACAGTACCCCCACCCAGAGAAACATATATTAAAACATCCATGTATTCTGTATACAAACTATATGAATGTAGCTGCCTCTCAGGTGCCAAATTTACTGTATTTGAACCTTTTAGGGGTTTGGATATATAGATTGTATGTGGTTTTCTGCACCTATGCATTTTTAAGTCATGTATTTGGTGTATTTTTGCATTATTTCTTTATTTTTTTTTGGATAATCTAATCCAGAATCAATGAGGTGTAATGTGTTTGCATCATGTCTGTTGTTCGTCAGGATGGGAGGTTGCGGGAGACCACATTCGCAGTGGAGCAAGCAGTTCAGATAATGACTACCTCATCCTCAGCCTGCATGTGCCTGGCTTCAAGTAAGTAGTACTGAGTAGGAGGCTGTGTGGGAAGTACTTACCTGCTAAAATCCACTTTAGCAATACGGTATTTCTAAGTGATCGCAGTGAATATGTTTTGTGGGTTCATGTTGAAAGTGTATCGTCTAAATCTCCGCCTGTGTTTGTGTTTTTGTGGCAGGGTCCCAGCCTCTCTTTCGGGGATGACCGGTACTGAGTTCGGCCAGATAACCTTCGTGTTTGAGACCATCTGCTCCGCCGACTGTGAGCTCTACTTCATGATGGTGTGTGCTCGAGTGTGTGTGATTGTGTGTTTTTTTGGGAGCAGAAGGTAGTCATCAGGTGGCCGATTTTTACCAGCAAGTCTTAGAATAGAATAGATTATTACAATGTTCGTTGTTGTTCGGTAAGCCAATGCATATTTCCCCATCTAAACTTTTACCTGCGACGCCCCCTGCAGGATGTGAACAGGAAGAGCACCACAGTGGTGGAGTCCTGGGAAGGCAGTAAGGGGAAACAGTCGTACTCGCACAGCATGACCAGGAACGACTCTGTCACGTACACATGGGCCTTCCAGAGGACCAACCATGCTGTGGACGTAAGTAAACACAATACGTGATTGAATGTGCAGGTCATACTCAGTATTCATTTCTTCTTTTCGGCTATTCTAATATATATATAAGAATTAATATTTTTTTTAATATTTTGTGTTGTTTAACATAAAAGAACTGACAATTCTTGTACTAAAATATACACTTTCATTGTATGCATATGAAGATAAATGGTGTGATAAATCATTACTACTGCAAAATTTGACAATAAATGCACTTTAATTAAATGCCAAGAGCATATTTATACCTCAGCATATGTTTCTATCCTTGTTCTGTGTGTTTGTAGATGCGTCGTTATGTCGGCGACATGGTGAAGCTGTACTCCATCACTGTGACAAACGTCCTGGACGGGGTGGCGTCGGCATGCCGGGCCTGCGCTCTGGTACCCCAGAACTCCCAGCGGGCCGGCTCCTCCTGCGTTCCCTGCCCCGCTGGTTTTTACATCGACAGAGACACCAACCGATGCCAGGAGTGCCCGCCCAACACACACCTGGCGGGGCGCCACACCTACGGCCAGGACGCGTGTGTCGCCTGTGGGCCTGGAAGCATAAGCAACAAGGTGGAGACGTCCTCTGGGTGCTGATATGATGTCTGAGTTTTATTATTGGTTCCAAAACAATACTTTTTGCTATACCTTACTTTGAGAAATATAAGTGTTTTTCTACAGAATACTTTTTTTTTTATTACACAAACTAAATTTTACTAAATGAGTGGTGATTTGTTTAAGCCTACTAAGACCAATATATTAGCATTTGTTTGATTTGTTTTCATATTATAATTCCTAGATGAACCATTTGGAGTTTTCTCCATGATTCTGAAAACAAAATACAAAAGATATACATTAAAACTCAAACTTATTAAGAAATCACAACATGCTTGCTAAAGAAATGTGATATTGCAAATCAATAATTAAATACCTGCTTTATATTTGTTATTTTATTTATCATTAGTTATAGAACTGTCCATAGTACTTGTATGTGGTTTATGTTGAGACTTCATGTATGTTTGTTATCTTTCAGGAACACTCTCGGTGCTACAGCGACTGCTCCTTCATCCACACGGAGAACAACCGTACGCTGACCTTTGACCTCAGCCCCCTCAGCGACGTGGCCTCGGTGACCATCGGCCCGAGTTTCACCTCCAAAGGCACAAAGTACCTTCACCTGTTCAACATCAGCCTGTGTGGCCACGAGGTAATTCACACGTACGAAGTTACTGTACAGTTGCTGATCTAAGAACTGAGACTTTATCTTAATTTGTCTTGTATGAAAGCAACACTTCAAAATTAAACATATTTAATTTCTCAGCATATGCCTTAAATATTTATATCTTTTAATGACACTAAACCATTAATTTTCAGTGATATCAGTGGCATTCAATGGCTGATTCTTCATACAAAACAAAGCATATAAATGCCTAAAATTGAAAATGTATGGTGAATGAGAAGGGATTTTTAATGTTGGATTTATTGTTTATTTTGATTATATTATATTTTGCTTGAAAATTAGGTTTTTAACCTGTTGTGTCTAGATTGATTTAACTTTTTGTCTTCACTAGCTCTTTACAAATATTGTGTCTGTATTTCCACCAGACTTCATTAAGTATTCCAGCTACGATACAAACTGACAATTTCCATATCTTGTTTTGATTTATTCTCATTGTGAAAAGAAATCAAATGTTTTCACATGAAGGCTTGTCACCGCCACGTGATGAAAAGATTAGAGAAAAAGCTGCAGGGAAACATCAAGCGTAACCATAGCAACTGACAGATAATTTCCATGCGATTTGCATGGACGTGTCTTGCGACAGGGGAAGAGAGCTGCCATCTGCACGGATAACGTCACCGACGTGTCCAGCAAGGACGACCAGAGCGACTCGGCTCAGTTCGTCAACTCAGTGGACAGCTTCGTCTGCCAATCAACCATCATCCCGGCGGATGGGCGCGGTTTCAGGATGGCCATTTCCTCCCAGTCCATCAGCCTCGCAGACACTTTCATCGGTATGACGCTCTGTTAAATGGCGTGGCTCTGTGATCATGAGCTGGTAAAGTTGGCTGAGATATTCATGTCTCTGTTTCTGTCCAGGAGCAACAGTAGACACCGTCCTGGATGGCGTGAACGCTAAACCAGATCTGTTTCCTGAGAACTCAAAGGATGTTCCAGACATCAACTTCTTCTACAGGTGCAATAAGAAAGACAGAGGCAGAGAGTGTGTGTGCGTGTTTTTGTTGTGTTCAAGTCCTAACTGTGTCCTTATTTTCTTTCAGGTCAACGCAGGCAACGGCCTCATGTGATCAGGGTCGCAG
Organism: Lateolabrax maculatus; assembly: GCA_031216445.1. Lineage (NCBI taxonomy): Eukaryota > Metazoa > Chordata > Actinopteri > Acropomatiformes > Lateolabracidae > Lateolabrax > Lateolabrax maculatus. The sequence goes on from CM062211.1 coordinate 16,382,289, forward strand.
CTCAGTCATCACCGTTCGCTGTAACCCCGAGAAGTCCGAGCGAGGAGAACTCTCTGTGCCCAGGTAGGTGATCATGAACTCTATGTATGAGATTTTAATACTTTGGTTAGATGAGTTAATGTGAGTGTAAATATGATACAACCAAACCAGAACACAAGGCCTTCTATCATGTAAGAAAAATAAATGAGATTGTCTGTGTGTGTTTGTGCAGCTCCTGTCCTGCAGGAACATGTGACGGATGTACGTTCCACTTTCTGTGGGAGAGCGCCGGCGCCTGTCCACGCTGCGCCGAGGACGACTACCACCAGATAGATGGAGCGTGCAAGGGAGGCGTCCAGGTAACACACACACACACCGTGTAACATTACTCTAACCTAAAACTAATCCAATCAGGATTGTGTTATAATAGTTCCATTTGCAATCAGTTACACATTGGTGAAATACATCTTTATTGAATTTAAGGAGTCGCCAAATAGATTTGATAAGGGATTCAAAAGGATTTTGGATTTGGTTTGACTGGATTTTACTGCATTATTAGTTGCATCATCCAGTTTAGACTCATAGTACAACCTGACAAACAAAACAAATCAAAACTGCATGATTTAAATAAGACTTAAGACTGATGTTTGTTAAGACTAAAACTAAAACAAGCCAAACCTTCCATCTGTCACCCTGCGCTCTGATCAGGAAACCCTGTACGTGTGGAACGAGCCAAAGCTGTGCACCAAAGGTGTAGCGCTGCCTCCCAGACGCTCGTCCCCGTGTGAGGCCATCGCCCTGTGGCTGAAGGTCGGGGTCGGTGGCGGAGCCTTCGTGGCCGTGCTGCTCATCTCTCTCACCTGCTATTTCTGGAAGAAAAACAAGAGGTAAGAGGCACCTGCCAGTCGGCCACCACCACCAGTCTCAGTCAGGGCCAACGTACTCATTAAGATCACTTGAAGTGTTATTTAAAGGTAGAGACATCAGCAGCTGTTTGTCGGCGGCAGTAAAGGCTCAGACTCTTTCAAGTAGTACACAGTATCAGAAACATTATTATTGAATCAGGTTTTCACTTTACTTTTACTTGATTTGTTTTTACTTTAGACATATAATCTTGCTTTTAAAGAATTATTGAGCTACCAAACCAGTTATTTTTTCTTATTAAATTGTGTCATTTGAAGGGGTTTTAGAGGAAATCTTTTAGAAAAGTGAGGAAAAAAATGAAAACACTTTTTATACTTTACTATCTATTTCATCCCCTTGATCATCATTTGACTGCTCGGATTTATCTTTGCCTAAACGTTATTATATAAGAACAAACATTTGGTAGAAACACTTATCAGTGAACAGGTTTTCCGGTTTTAAAAAAAAGTATTAGTGTTCACCTTCAAACACCTACACACTGGATGTTGTCTATGCCAAATAATATGTTGTCTCATGATGACGGTGTCTCTGTGGTTTGCGGTCAGACTGGAGTACAAGTACTCTCGTCTGGTGATGTCTGCCAACAAGGAGTGCGAGCTGCCAGCTGCAGACAGCTGTGGCCTGGCTGAAGGGGAGGAACCTGACGACGACGTGGTCTACACCCAGAAGCCCTCCCTGCTCGGGAAACTCCGGGCCATCGCTAACAAGGTGTGTCTCTGACTTATGTTGAGCCTTTTTTTAAGGTTGACTGAGTATGTGCTGCATGCTTCTTTCAAATAATGTCTACTACTTCACCGATTTTAGTAGTCGTTTTAGTTAAAATTCCTACTTGTTGTAGTATCAAAAAACTAACAAATGTTAACCTCATGGTGGCGCTACAGGAAAGGTCAGGAGATCACTAAAGTCTTTAGGATTCATCCTCTGTGCACCATGAATTTCTGTACAAAAGTGTGATAACCCACCAATCTGGCAACGCTTCTCCAGGGCCACACCGGTCAAACATGCAGGTTTTGTATTGTAGTAGATTTCCCAAATAACATCTGTAACATCTGTGTCCTTCAGCACGAGGATGGAGAGAGCAGCGAGTCTGTGCAGCTGAAGTCCTCCCAGTCTGATCGATGGATCCTGGGATAAACAGACGGCAACAGAGCGAGAGAGAGAGAGTTAAATAGTGGAGGAACAGTCGGTCAGTGGCAGCGTTACTGCCCTCCTCCTTATCGCCCCCTTCACTGTGGGGGGGGGCACCACTACAGACCCCAGTACTCACTGGAAAATGGTTGCCACTCGGATGCTGGCACTAACCGGACAATGGCTTTTACTCCTCGACCCTAGAATACACATGAAGACACGCTGCTGCTGCTTTCATGCCATGGATGCTCCAGGGCGGCAACTAAAAGAGAAACATGCTTTTAATGTTTGTTTTTTTTTGTATGTTTTGTATTTTTATTTGGTATTTTCTGTTCAGAGTCATGTATTTATATCAATGTTATAATGATGAACCTTTATTAAAGTCTTATTTGAGTTTGGGATTTTTTTCTTGAAAAACATCATGAATTTTTCCATTAAAATATTTAGACAGAAATAGGAGAAGCACTTTAATCCAATATAAAGGAATGTGTCCTAATTTTGTCTAGTTTAATGATACATTTTGGTATTGATCTGGAGTCACTGCATGGAAGCTATTGAAAAACAATGATGACTTGTCTATAGAAATACTTATATAAAATAGAGAAGCACTAAAATCCGATATGAAGAGATGTGTCCTATTTGTTCAGTGTAGTCATAATATCTGGTATTGATCGGGAGTCACTGCCTCATGTTACATGGAAGCTATTGGGGGAAAAAATCATGAATTTTCCATTAAAATAATTAGAATATTATTTTTTATTATTAATCTTTATTTAAAAAAAAGTAAAAGTATCACTGTGGCCTGTGTAGTGAAACATTTTGGTATTGATTTGGAGTCACTGGGTCACATTACATGGAAGCTATTATAATTTTTTTATTAAAATATTTATTTAAAATAAATAAATTACACATTAGCAATCAAAATAAGTGTGCTGCATGAAATGTTTTTTTTTTTTTCATAATTTCCACTAATATTTTTAAATATGAAGGTATTGAAATAAGGTTTTGTGTTAAACAGTAATTTATTGACGGTCCCTAAGTTAACCGCGGGGTTCTGGAGGTGAGCTGGCCGACCTCCTGCTGCCATCTCCGGGGGGAAACTGAGTGAGAGGACGCCGCCGGGTCCGGAGCGAATGTCGGTCGAATATCCACCTTTAAAAAAAAAAACTTGTGGCAAATATAAAATATAACACAAATAAGTGGCAGATTTCTAACCGCCATATTTACACAACCGGGGTCTTTGCCCGGCCGGTCCCGACTCCCCGAGCCTCTCCAGCCCCGGGAGTCACGCCTCCTCCCCGGGTCCGTCCGCCGCGGTGCTCCGCCCTCCCTAAAGAGGATCCCCACCTCCTCCTCCTCCTCCTCCACCTCCTCCTCTTCTCCAGCCATCGACAGAAAACTTCAGAGCCCACTTCGGGAGTTTACCACCGTCGGATTCGCGTTTCCACGCCGGAGACGCGTTGAGGGGAAGCGGCGGCATGTGAAACTTTCTGCGGCCCGAACTCGAGACGTTAGCGGCAAGATGAGCTCCGGTTTGTAGCCAACGGTAAGAAAACTGCCCCGCTTCTGTCTCCCTGCGACGGGCACGGCGAACAGTCACGGCCGCGGGGGTTTCACGTTCACCGTGTTGGAGGCGAACATCGACCCGTGTTTTTTAATCACAAAAAAATACCGAGAATTTGCGGGTTTTTTTGCGGTCACGATGGCGCTTATTTTACGTTTTTGTTTTTTTTGCGCAAACTTCTGTTAAAACCGCAAACTGAAGTTCAGTCCAGTGACGTCACGTCGAGACGTTGGAGAGAAAGGAGATAAAATAAATAAATAAATATTATAATAAGGATAATAAAATAAAGTTATGTGCTTTAATGCACGCTAATAAACCAGTCCAGTAATTATTATAATTCATTTTAAATTAAAAAAAAAGTAATAAGAGATTCCTGTGTGCTGTGGAAAGTAACTACATTTACTTAAGTACAGTACTGAAGTACACATTTGTAAAAGTACCTGTACTTTATTTGAGTATTTTCATTTTATCTGAGTGTATATTTCTAGGCAGATGTTTGTGTGACAGCTGTAGTTACTTTTCAGATTAAGATTTTTTATGTATCTCCAAATGTTGTGATTTTTCTGATGCACTGCTGTAGAGTTTAGTATCTACAGATTGAAACCACAGAAATATTAATCCAAAAACATCATATACTGTATATTAGTAAAACACTGACAGGGATGAGTGCTTTCACTTTTGATTCTTAAAGTGCATTTTGCTAATAACACTTACATGCTTTTACTTAAATAAGGTTTTGATTGCAGGACTTTTACTTGTAGTGGAGTATTTTCACCGTACTTTTACATAAGTAAAGGATCTGAATACATCTTATGCTGAATATAAAACAACAGTTACACTTCATATGATATGTTAAAGGACAAATACTGTTTCTTTTACAGAAACTACACAAGTATAAGTGAAGCGTTTGACCTATAGACGTCTGTATAAATAGATAATAGGACCTAGATTGACTTAAAAGGCATCTATAGGTCAAACGCTTCACTTATATGTGTAGTTTCCATTCCAGTATGTAGTGTGATAATATACTGTACCACGTATATGTTGGCTGATGCAGTACAAAAATGTCCAATATATGTTTGAGATAATGTAGAAATAGTGTTCAGTGTGTGTTTATTTTGTCTCCATCAACTAGGTGTAGCATCTAGTTGATTATTCGATTGTTTTGATAACAGATTAGGTTAATTTCCAAACATATTCTGGTCTCAGCTTCTCAGATGTGAGGATTTGCAGATTTCCCCTGTTTTATATTGATGTAAATTGAATGTATTGTTGGGTTTTGGACTGTTAATTATATTAAACAAGCAATCTAAAAAGATGCAATTTGGGCTTTGGAAAATAATGATTTTTACCTATTTATAGACCAAACAACTAATCAGTGAATTAAGAGTTGCTGATAAAAATAACTGTTAGTTGTAGCCTTACTTCTGTGTTTACCAAAACTATTGAAGGATTGTGTAGTGGGCCTCACATTTAGAGCATTTTCTGCTCAGTAATGTCACTTCCCAGTCCTGTGTTTTGAATTAAAATGACCGTGGTGAGTAATGTCCACGGTGGGTTTTATCTGTAGATCTGAAGCGTCACTTTCAGTGTTGACTTGTACACAACATACAGTACCGGTTAAATGTTTGTGTGCAGGTTGACCACCAGAGCTTCTCCGTTCTTCTGCTAGTTGAAGTGGTAAGTTGATTTCCTCCTCCTTGTGATGTGGTTTCAGCATGACTCACCATGGAGAACAAAATGTTTACAGATAATGTGATGTTACGGGGGAAAAAAAGATTGGTTAACTACGGTATGATGTTTGGTTTGTGATCATGGTGACACAAACAACCTCCAACAGATGAAAGAAAGTTGCAAAAAAAGTCCATATTAGTCCTAAAATTTTGCATTTATTCCTTGCTTTTATGTGCAACTCAACTCTTTATCATCAAGAGACTTTATCATACAGTGATACCTTTTAATAAACTTAAGTATTGTCTCTTTATGGTTTCTTTTTAAATCTTTTTTTTTTTTTTTTTGCAGCGCCTGTCGAATCACAGTCATGGCTCGCGGTTGCATCTGCTGCGTTAAATACATGCTCTTCCTCTTCAACCTGCTTTTCTGGGTAATTACTGCACACACACTGAGTCAGAAAACCTTTTTTAGATGTTAACCGTTAATCTGTAGTAAGATCAAAAAACCAATCAAAGTGTTTCATAATCATTAGATCTGCAGGAAGTGTCTGAGTTTCCTGTGTGTGTTTCAGCTGGGCGGGTGTGGACTGTTGGGGGTCGGTGTGTGGCTGTCGGTGTCTCAGGGCAGCTTCGCCACCCTGTCGCCCTCCTTCCCGTCGCTCTCCGCCGCCAACGTCATCATCACCCTCGGCACCGTCGTCATGGTGACAGGATTCCTGGGTTGCCTGGGTGCCATCAAGGAGAACAAGTGCCTGCTGCTGAGTGTGAGTATACTACAACACCCATCATGCATCAGGGAAGGGATTTCAGAGTAGCGGGAGGAGAGAGGACGGGAGGAAGGATAAGTGGGCTTAATGACAAGCACCCACAGACTGACAGGTAACTCGTTGATTGGGCAGTTTTGGCGTCATCAGGACCCACCTGAGGAAATCAGATCTGTTTGGTCCGCACCGGGGTTCGATTCACAGATTTCACAGCAGCCCAAGTGAACCGTACTAACCGGGGAAACGGACCTGACTCTGTTTTAACCGAACAGGTTAGGTGTGAAAGGACCTTTAGAAGACATATATAAAAAATATATGTATACATTTAAACTTAAGTTTTATTGTGCTGGTAATATAAGAAAAGTCAGGATTCACCAAGTTTATGTTTTAAAAGCTCAAATTAAGTTTATTTTTAGTAGGAAGCTCATATTTACAATACTCTGCTTTGACATGAATGCAACATTAGTTTATCCTTCATGTTTCTGCCTTTTCATCTTCTTTTTCTTACGATTTTCTTCAGTTTTTCATCGTTCTGTTGATCATCCTCTTGGCCGAGCTCATCCTCCTCATCCTGTTCTTTGTCTACACCGACAAGGTAAGACTGTAAAAAACATTCATATTTACTAATGGTCCTCTCCTGCTGTAGGTGAGTGTGACTACATATCCCATGATCCACCTCTTCTCCTCTCTGTTTGCCCAGGTGAGTGAAAATGCCAGACGGGACCTGAAAGAAGGGCTGGTGCTGTACAACACAGATAACAACGCCGGCCTGAGGGATGCATGGAACACCATACAGGGAGAGGTACACACACACAAACACACACACACACATATCACACATATATCACATTAAAGTCCTTTTTAGGCTTGGAAGAGTGATATTTAGTAATTAAGTTAGTTGCAGGTGTTTGAAGTCGTGTTTTTAATATATTATCCTGTAATGCAATTTGTAACCTCCACATTTTTTTTTTAAACAATTGATTAAATAATAATAATTTCCTTCTGTCCTGCCTGTGCACCAGTGGCGATGTTGTGGAGTGATAAACCACAATGACTGGTACACTGCCCTGCATGACAACGTGGTTCCTGACCGCTGCTGCCAGCAGTTTTACCAGGGCTGCGGACGCAACGCCTCCAACACCTTCTGGACACGGGTCAGTGTGTGTGTATGTGTATGTGTATGTGTAGTACTGAAGTCTTGAAAATGTATTTTGGGAAATACACTTATTTGCCTTTGATACCGTTCTCATCCCTGTACGCTAAGGAAAAAAGGAAGTCATGGATTGTCACTTTAGAATGTCATTTTTTATTTTATTCAGCATTAAACAAAATTAACAACATTAAAAGTCTGCAGTTTAACGTTTTGAAAATGAAAAATGTTTTTGTCTGTGTGTATATATATCTTCTGCTGTACTTTTCCTAATTACTGTTGTGTTTGTGTGTGTTTGTGTGTGTGTGTGTGTGTGTGTGTGTGTGTGTGTGTGTGTGTGTTTTCAGGGTTGCTATGAGAAGGTAGAGGAGTGGCTGGATGACAACAAACACCTTCTGGGAACCATCGCCATGTGTGTGTTGGTCATACAGGTAAAGCGATCTTTATGCAGCACTTAATAAACTCTCAAACTGCACCAATTTATCCTTTTTCAACATGTCTGTCTGTCTGTTTTCCCAGCTCCTTGGTATGGCTTTCTCTATGACGCTTTACCAACAGATCCACCGAGCAGGGAAGAAGTATGAAGCCTGAGGGGACTAACAAGGTCATTTCAAACTGTTAATATTGGGTACATGAAATACGTCACCTTCTGCCCAATCTCACCTATTGTTTATAGTCAAATTAAGCCAGTTATCGTGTGCCACTACAGTCTTTTATCTCACATTTCTTCATTTATCCACCCATTTATTGTTGTGAATAGCATATGAACTAGTTTTTTTTTTTGTAGTGTTACCTTTTTAAAATCACACTAAAATGCTTGTTTTTTTGTAAGGATTTTCACATATATGTGATCTGAGGGAAAAGAGTGAGGAGAGTAGTGTTTCTTTGGTTGTTAAGAGCCATGCCTGTGGAAAAATATAATGTATGGATCCATTTAGATAAAACCAGCATTGTGTACTAACATGTTGAATAAAAGCACTCTTTACAAAAGGTGATGATGTTTTGTTTCAGGCTCACAGATATTTACTGACCTCATTACTCTTGTTTTCTTTACTCTGTAGTTTCAGTATCTGCTTTCAACCTGACGGTCGAACACCAGCAGCTTTTTGATTATACAGATAGAAACAGGGTGAGCGACGGGGCATTGCAAACTTTTAACAAGGGTCAGATCATCGCAATCAATGAAGTGTTTGATCCCCTGAGGTGTGAAATGTTTTACCTGTTTCTGAGGTGATAATGAAATTCCTGCTTGCTGTTGTTACTGAATAACTTGACTTAAAATGATAAAAGTTTCTGTTTCTGTGCAGGTACAGAAACAGACTGTGCAGATAGTAATTGATTCATTGGCCTCGGTCACATTCTTTGACAGGCAGCTGATCTTTAGCATAATATTAACAAAGAAACAGTTTGACAGTTTGGAAACTACAATACGGCTTCATAAAACGTTCCCAATGTGTTAGATAGAAGCTGCTGCCAGGTAATGCCAGAAATCTAGGTCGAAGTTTTCCCATAAAATCTCAGATATCAGTATTATTAGTAACTTCTTGACTAGTCTGAATCAGTCAGCAGTTCTGTTCTGATTATAAGTCCACGGTTTTGTCGTTATCAACCACGACGTTTCCTTTAATGACGACGTAACGGATCAGTTCCTGATGTCCTCCCAGCTGGTAGATCAGATGCTCCCATCTGCAATAAAACACACTTATTAATAACAACAGTCAACAGAACCTCCTATAAATTGTGTACCATTCATTGTTTCTGCAATCAATAAGAATGTCAATTATTATTCAATCTGCATGGTTAAATCATGCAAACACCCAATTGACAAAGCTAGAGCTTTGTGAAGCTGCAATGTAGGAAGTAAATTTGCAATCTAAAAAATGAACTAGTATAAAGCACAGTACTGCCCTCTGAAATGTAGAGGAACTACAGGGAACCATAGGACTATAAAGTAACATAAAATAGGAATACTCGAGTAAAATACAAGTGTCTAAGCATTTTACAGTAGTTGATCTAATGTACTTAAACCCAGACACACATGGGACATAGATCTTCTTCTGTCCTGATTTACCGTGTGGTGTTGAGGACCAGCAGGTCTCCGTGCTTGTTGACCTCCAGGGAGCCGTGCGTGTGGGAGCGCCCGAGGGCGTAGGCTGCGTTGATGGTGGCCGCAGCCAAAGCCTCGGGCATGGACATCCTCATATTGACACAGGCCAGGTGCATGACTATTGGCTGAGGAGGGACAACACAAATAAACAGGAGGACACAGATGAGGGGTGAGTTGTAACCATCAGGCAGCACTCCTCACCATGGAGCAGCAGTAGGCGTTGGGGTTGAAGTCGCTGCCGAGGGCGACGATTACTCCGGCTTCCAACATGTCTCTGGCCCGAGGCTGGGGCAGCCTGAACACACACACACACAAACACACACACACACACAAACACACACAAACACACACAAACACACACACACATATTATTAGACAACTCACAGCTATTACAAGTAAAAGTCCTGCGTTTTAAAATCTTACTTTAGTAGAAGTATGTGAGTATAAACAAGAAAAATAAACTTAAAAGTAGTAAAAGTACTCATGCAGAAAAATGCTGTGGCTGATAGATGATAATATGCTATAACATATATTAAAATAATCAAAAGGAAAAGCAAAATCTCTTCAAGCTGGAACCATGAAATGTTTCTCATTGTTGCATGAAAAATGACTTAAATTATTATCAAAAATAAAATGATTATCAACTAATAGTTTCAGTTCTTCTGGTATAAACTGTTGGGTCCTTTAATTTGTAACAAATCACCATATTTTATAAGCTCTTTGTAAAAAAAATATATATATTTGTAAAGTGAGTAAAGCTGTCAGTCAATTGTAGTGCAGTAAAAAGTACAAAATATCCCTCTAAAATGTAGTGGAGTCGAAGTAACAAAACACTCAAGTAATACACAAGTACCTCCATTTTGTACTTAAGTGAATGTACTAGTACTAGTGTTACAGTACCGGAGGATGTAGGCTGTAGTCGGCAGAAGGACGGCCGCGGTTTTTGCTGTTGCCATGGCAGCGATCCCCTCATCTGTGACCTCCTCCAGGTGACTGACGGCTAAAGCTCCCAGCTCTGCACCCAACTGACACACACACACACAAATAAGTAAGTAGTCAATTCATTGATTATATATTTTAATAATTGATTAATCATTTAGCTCATTTATCAAGCCAAAATTGGATCATCTCAAATGTGAAGATTTGCTGCTTTTTTCTGTTTTATACAACTGTAAATGAAACAATTTGGACTTTTATTCAAACTACACAAAACGTCACCTTGGACTGGAAAATAGTGACTGACTTTTTATACAAAACTGCAGCTTGTGTCGCAGTAGAACAGGTGTCTCTAAACTTCAGTCTACCCTCGCTGATATAGATGGGCCGGACAAAAGCTTGGTCAGACGTGGCTGTTCTTCAGCTCACTGTGGCGTTAGGAGCATGTGGTACCTGAGCAGAGTTCATGGGATGGAGCTCATCTCCGTGGAAGTTGATGTTGAGTCCCATGTCTTTGCCGGCCTGCAGGATGCAGCGAGTGGAGCTGAGGTCAAACACTCCCTGCTCGCAGAACACGTCGATGTTGTCGACCCCGAGAGTCCCAGCAGACATCTGTTCTTTCAGCCGTGGCAGCTGAACCTGCAGGATGTCCTTGGTGGCTTCTGCAACTGTCTTCCCTCTGAATAAAGGACAGAAAAGCACAGCAAAGGTCACTTCTCAGGATGGGATGTGAAATGAGATACTGTAATTTAAAGGACGGTGCGTACTTGGGCACTGCGTGGGCTCCACAGTAGGTGGAGGAGATGTTGATGGGCAGGGTGCGCCGGGCCTCCTCGATCACCTCCAGCATCTTCAGCTCAGTCTGCAGCTCCAGGCCGTAGCCGCTCTTACACTCCACCAGTGTGGTACCCGCTCGCTGCATCCGAACCAGCCTGCCGCTGAGGGAGGCCAGCAGCTCCGAGGACCCGGCGGCTCGAGTGTGCTCCACCGTGAAGTGGATCCCCCCTCCGGCCCGGTGCACGTCCATGTAGGTGGCACCTGCCAGCTGCAGGAGTAACATGCATTTCATCTGTATTTGAGCCGCAGTTGTGCAAGTAAAGTCAACAAAGCAGTCAGAGCATATTTACCTTCATCGCAAATTCATGCACCCTGTCACCGGCCCAGACTGGATGGGTGTGGGCGTCAACCAGCCCTAAAACCAGAAGGCTGTTACTAATCAGTGACATTATGTAGTTGTATTGACAGTCCATGTAGGCCTCCGCTGAGCTGAAACCATACAAATCACAGCTGATACTCACCAGGCAGGACACACATTCCTGTAGCATCGATCACTTTATCAAAGGACGCCTCTGAATACTGAGATCTGATGACTTCAGCAGGCCCCACAGCTTTAATCAGCCCATCACTGGATGAAGACATGAGTTACTTTAATGTCGACATTCACGTGGAACTGAACCTACGGTCGAGGTTGACAGAGTACAGCTTAGAATGAAAGCTGAGTCTGAGATGTTCTAAAACCTTTCCTCTGGAGCCACCCTCAGGCCAAACTATACAGGTTTGCCCCATTAGAGGTAAGAAAATAGGAATAGTAATAAATAAAACATTAGAGTAATTGTCCACATGGTGGAATGTAACTAAGAACATTTACTCATATCAAGTACTGTACTTAAGTAAACTTTACTTGAGTATTTCTATTTTATTCAACTTAATAATTCTACTTCACTACATCTCAGAGGGAAATATTGTACTTTTTACTCCACTACATTTGTCTGACAGCTTTAGTTGCTTTTCAGATTTGTCTTAAAACCCTCTTGGATCAGCTGGAAAAAGCATTGTTTTTGCTGTTTTTCTCATGAAAATGTAACTTTTTAGAGATACGTGTTTCTCACAGGACAGAGACACTACAAACATATGATGATCTTATAGACCATGATGCCTTGCTGTAGGTAAAACCACCCAACAGTATATAAATGAGTTAAAATGAGCTCAACCTTAAACGTCTTAAATGCAACACACACATTAATGCAGCAGGAATATTAATCCAGAAACATCAGATATAAAAGGAAAACACTGACAGGGAACATTTAAGGAAATGTTCTGAAGTAAGGTTTTATATGCAGGACTTTTACTTGTAGTGGAGTATTTTCACAGTGTGTTTAGTACTTTTACTTAAGTAGGGGATCTAAATACTTCCTCCACCACTGCCAATACTTTAAGAGAAGAAAGTAAAAGTAAAAAATGGAAATAGCAAGTGGTAATTTCATAATATATTTTTTGTACATGTGAAAAATGCTTCCCCACTTTTAAGGAAATAAAATTATATTAATAAAATAAATACTAATGTAAAATTAGTTTTTATCCATCCAGTAGTTTCGTTTTGACGTAGTGACCCACTGCAGCATGTAGGGGGCACCACTGTGCATTATTTTCCACAAGTCATGAGCTGCAGTAGAATGTGTCCTTTAGCTTTTACACAAGAAACCTTCCTGACCTGCAGATCCACTAAACCTGTGCAGATATTCACTCCACAGATTTGAACAGCAGCTATATAAGTGAGAACTAAAGCTGGTTGTGTCACATTTCTTCACAAACTGATTCAACATTTTTTAAATAGTCACGATTGATTTGAGTTCATACCAAGATTCTCACATGGTATGAAGTGCTCTCTGACGCCCATCTTAAATAACGGTTTAGAAAACTCACCTTCCTATCACTACGCTCCCATTTTCAATCACACAAAGATTTTGCATCCCACGTTTGGTCATGTACTTCTCTCCATTGTTGCAGATCAGAACCACCTGTGTGGCATTCTTCACCAGCAGTCTGTATTTACTGGACATTTTGATTCTTCCAAAAGCAGAGACACTTACTTCACAGTGGCTGGTTTTCAACTAGTTTGGGAACAAGGCAAATATTTGTCTAGGAGAGCAGAGTTTAAAGTGCACAGAGAGGGGCGGTGCTTCTGCCATAGACATATTTAACTTCTCTGTAATTAAAAGAGGAATTTACGCGTGCTACTTTTATTAGATATCACATGCAAAGCCGACAAAAATAAATAAAATCAGGGTTAAGAAAGGGTATAATCATTTATTGTGTCTGTATCACAATGTCACAACATAAAATTGGCCTCACATACAGTAAAAAAAAAAAAAAAAAACAAAGAAAAAGAAATCATTTTCAAAACTGCTTGAAAAATAACCGAAACAAAACCCCCCCCACACGTTCATTTGTTTCACATGGTGAAACCACAAACACACATCAACTCAACAGGCTGAGTCCTCTTCGCCAGCATCACTCCCTCATTTCCCCGTCTTCCTCCTCTTCTTCTACACCTCTGATGTACAAGACGTTATTGCACCTGCGGGTATGAAACACACCTGTTAGAGTACTGCAGGGAAGAAAAAAAAAAAAACACACAAGCACAATCATGTAGTGCCTCTTTTGCTTCCACCACTGATTTCTTAGAAAAATGACACGTTAATTATTAACACGGGTTAGTTAAGGTAGTTAGTTATCTTAAGGCAGTAAAAATAAACTCTGTATTATTTAGTCAAAAACTGTATAACTAGACTTGTTTGTGTGATGTCTACCGACAAAGTCCCCTAAAAAAAACCATTAGTCTTATTTTAGATATCCTCGTTAAACAGCCGTAAATGTAAAAAAGTAAGTAAGTAAGAAGAAGCCTCTACTGAACTAGATATGGAATAAAAGATGAAAATATGTTTTAGGTTTATAAACATACCTGATAAGCACTTCACCAAGATGACCCGCCAACGCTCCATCCACATACTCTTCTGTGTTTGCCAGCTGTCAGGAAAACATGTAAATATAAAAAGGGGTAAATAGATTACACAAACGGGTGTATATGCACGGTTAAATCAAATTTAGTAATAATGATGTCCCAAAAATATGAAGGTGGATACTTGGGACAGAGAAGAAAGCTTTCACAGTTTATACTGCAGAACAAGAGATGCTGGCAACTGCGAACACAAACACTTTTGTTTTAATAAGTTGTCTTGTAAAAAACACTCTTTGACTCTGTAAAATCTCTCTGTGCAAGCAAGTGTGGCACATATTAGGGTTGTTAAACAGCGTTTTTATTGGAATAATACATACAAAACAATGAGTTACAATTAATTACCTGCATATTCATGTACCCATCCACAGACACCAGGTAGCCCTTGTACTCCATACCCCACTTCAGTTTCACCATCACTGGTTTGCCTGTCAGGCCGTTCAGGAATGGCTTTGGGTTCAGAGGTAAACTCTATGGAGAGAAAAAATAATGCAGGTTAATATACACACACACACACACACACACACACACACACACACACTTCACTATATAATACCGTTTGGCTGTATTAGATAACTATACATATGTACTGTGACATCATTATCCAGATCATTACTTATTGTCACAAAGAAAGTTATTCTTCTCTACATAGTGAAGCTCATGCCAAATTTAGTTTTTAAAAACTGCCAAGTAATTGTGGCTTAGGATATCACCAACATGTCAAATGAAAACATGAATCTAGTGGCTTTTCTGATGTGTGATGTTATAATAGTGAATTCGGCACAAAACACGTTACCAGTTGCTCTTATTTCAGGTATAAACACACATTGCTCTGAAGTTGATGCATGGCTGTAAACATGAACGTTGTGTAAATTATTTCTGAGTAAATATCCTCGTGTGTTGCTGCTGGTGTAACCTGCATCCTACCACTCACAAAATACTTTGAGAAATTATAGTTATTCTTGGCGCTATTATGTTTATAGAAGGTGTGCGTTTTTCCTAAAAGCAGGCAAAACACACAAGCAACAATGTTTATGCGGGTAGAAGATAAATAAATAAAGCTATGGGTTTATGAAGAGCACGTTTCACTGAGAATAAAACGCACTGTTTGTCGGTACGGATGTACTCGCTAAATTAGAGGATCTTTGAACGGAGTTTGGCGTGAATTTCTCTGCACAGAAATCCGGCGAAACTCAAACAAAACGCGGCACATTTCCATTTACAACTGAGGGAGCGCATTATAATTATTGGTGTTTAACTAAATAAAACACCCCGTGCCACACTGCCTTTGTGCGTAAATGTGAGAGATTCATTCATTCATTCACTTGAAATCATGAATGAGAAGCTAACGCAGCTAATGCTAACAAACCAAAAGAAAAGGCTTTTATCTTTGCGCGGTGACGTCATAAACAATCCCGCAAACCGTCCAGTAAGTTTATAATAAACATCAAGGAGACAAACTCACCATCTCTGCTCTGTTTAATGCTCTCTGGGAATTAACAAGCTCGGTATCTTTTCGTCACAATAACGTTTGAGCTTCGCTAAAAGAGAACACGCTTTGCCGCCGAGCAGGAAGTGAACCGCTTGTGACCTTTGACCCAAAGAGGAGGCGTCACGTTTTCTCGCTGCGCCCCCTGGAGGCGGGAGGGTGCCACTGCAGGTTCCCCCCGCCGCCACTGAAACGTGGGTTCTGCTTAAAAAATACTCCACTGCAAGTTAAAAGTCCTGCAATTAAATCTGATTTAAGTAGAAGTATGTAAGTATAATCATGAAAATGTACTTTAAGTATTAAAATTATAAGTTTTCATGCAGAAAAATGTCCTCTGTGACTGTTCTACTATATATATACTATACTATATATATCATTAGATTATTACTTTTTTTTGTGTATGACTGCAACTAATGATTATTTTCATAATGGATTATTTTGCAGATTATTTTCTCCATTAATCAATCAATTCTTTGGGCAATTCTCAGTATTTTCAGATTTATTACAAACCAATGTGACACCTTCACAATACTTTTTTCTTTTTGTCCAACCAACAGTCCAAACCTCAAAATTATTAAAAGCGGCAAATCCTCACATTTGAGAAGCTGTTGCTGATTATTTTTCTAACCGATTAATTGACCATGATCATTTTTAGCTGGAACAACTTAAAGTGAGTTTGTGTTCCTCAGATCCTTATCAGTGACATTCAATTACTGAATGATGTGTGTTATTCCCTCGTAATATACTTGAAATGACATTGTTTTAAGATTTGTTATACAATTACTGTGAGGTTAGGTCAAATTAAATCATATTTTTTTCTTCTTAAGTATATCCAGCATCACTGTCTGTCCATATACCTGCCCTGATTTGAACTATACTGTGTGTGCAAAACCTGCTTAATGAAATTTTTCGCATTAATATGAACCCTGTTAAAGAAATATTCAGTAATTGGAGACTCTGACCTGTTTAGGAGCAAAACATGAGATGACAGTCAGATCTGGGTCGTGCCGGCTCTTTGTCTGGGCAGCTATTTTCTCTCCAGGCACAAATAGTCTGAAGTTTTCACTCATTTTTCTGTGCTGAAGTGTTCAACTGTTACTAAAACATCTGACAAGTTCAAACCTGATACTTTGATAAAATTAAAATCTGACTTCCTACAGTATAAAGGGTTGGGTTCTGTCAGAAAATTCCTCTGAGATTGCACTGGAGCTTACTTTGCATGTTTGAAATGCTCATGTCCTTACATCACTTAGCCTATTTTTCTTCCCTCTCCTTCTGAGTTGCCCTCTGTGTAATTAACCAATCCCTCAGTCAGTCACCGTGTCAGTCGTGGCATGATAACAATGTGTGTGTGGGTGTATGTTGAGAGCCGGGGTAGGGTCGGGGGGGTGTCCAGGGGTGGCACTGGTCCCTCCTGGAACCTAACCTTATTATCAGAATCTGGAAAGTCAATCAAACAACCATAAAGAGATGCAAAACCACCACAAAGACAAGCAGAACTATTACCAAGACATAAAAAACAACCATAAAGAGACACAATATGTCCACAAAGAGACACAGAATGACTACAAAGAAACAAAATGATCACAAAGTAATGAAAATTGACCACAAAGAGACAAAATATGACCAGAAAGAGATGAAAAAAGACCACAAGCAGACAAAAAATGACCACAAAGTGATACAAAATTACCAAAAAGATACAAAAATGACTACAAAGAAACGCAAAAAGACCACACAGTGATGCAAAAAGAGAGTGTAAGTGTCTTGCTCCTATGTAGGAGGGGTCCACCCCCCCTCCCTCCTGCTGCGGCCTTTTACTTGTTGGTATCTTCATCATCATTTGGAGGAAGACGGCTGTGTTGAAGAAGCCAGTCGGATCATTCCAGTCTGATGCCAAACAGCCCTTTGAAGTCTGCAGACAGCTGAGAGACAAAAGTTAACTGGGCCTGTGGAGTGGATGGACAGCAGGAAGTGTAAAGCATGGGACCCACAAACCTCCCCAACTGTGTGCAAAAGTCCACCGTTGGGCAGGCAACTTTAACTCATAAGAGACATAAAATGCCAACAGCATGGCTCTATGGAAAAGACTGGAAACAAAAGGTTGAACGAGTTTAAATCTCCGAGAAAGATCCCAGTTTTCTCCTTCACAGAGCTGCAGGGCCGGTGACTGAACCTGGATAAACAGACCAAAGTGAACAGGTGAGATAGTTTCGTTTGGCTCACTGCTTATTGGACACGGGTCAGATGCACAGAAAGCAGGTCATGGTCCGATTACACAGCAGACAGAGAAGCCAAAGCCATGCTGTGTTCAGTGGAGCTTGACCCAAACGGGCCGGAGCGGAAAGAACAGTTTTCCAACATCTATTTCCTACCCACAAACGCTTCTGTTTTTTGGGTTTCTTTGTACCGTGACTGAGCACAGGGGGGCACACTGCAGCCTGCATGAACAGTGTGAGTCAACAGTGTGCAGGTCACTATCATAATCTGAATTTTTAAAGCATTAAATTGCTCCTGGGCATTTATCCCGTCGCTCCTTCTTTTTATGGGTTACTAAGCAGCCATTGTTGGGAGTAGACGGCCATGTGGAAAGCAGAACTGGAATTAAAAAGCAATTTATTGGCTTGCATATTCCACTGGTTTTGTATGGACACCAACAATGTTGTCAACAAAGGCCGCGGCCGGTTTCAGCCGAGCAACCAATCGGTGTAATTCAAAGTGCGTCAGCAGCTCATCCAGCGTCACTTTGTGTGTGTGCTTTCTCCATCCAAAGCCAATTAGTCAGTAATGTGGATATGAGCACTCATTTACGCCCCACATCAGCTTTTCATCAGACTCCACGTGGTCTGCACGGGGGGTCCCACACTTTGTCACGTCATGGACTTGAATGTTTACTAAAAATAAGTGTAGTGTATTAAGTGTAGATACCTTCATCAATCAGGTAGAGCGTTAAAATGCTGAATTTGAGGTATTTGTACGTAACTTGAGTTTTCATGTCATTTTATACTTCTACTTCACTACATCTCAGAGGGGAATATTGTACTTTTTACTTCACTACATTTATTTGACAGCTTTAGTTGCTTTGCAAAGTAAGATTTTTTGCATAAAGAACATACAAAGAGGTTATAAAATATGATGCTTTGCGATAAATCATACTACCCAACAGTTTAAACAAGTACAACTGAAACAGTTAGACGATTAAATCGATTGATAGAAAATCAGTTGGCAACTATTTTGATAATCGTTTCAATCGTTTTTCATGTAAAAACATTTCATGGTTCCAGTAATAGTAATAATGTTGAGGTTTGGACTGGAGCATTGTGAATGTGTCACTCTGGGCTCAACTCACACTATTTTCAGATTTACTACAAACCAAACAATTAATCAGTTAATGGAGAAAATAATCAGCAGATTAATCCATAATGAGAATTATCAGTAGCTGCAGTCCAATTCAAAACAGTTCAAAATGAGCCAATGAACCACCAACTACAACAGTGAAATCCTGCTTTTACATGAATGAGAAATCATTATCTAATATAATCTAATGTAATACTAGTATAAAAGTCAAAGGACATTTTTCTTTTACTTTTAACTCTTTAAGTACATTTTCATGATTAAATGTACATACTTTTCTTAAAGGACATTTTAAATGCAGGACTTGGAGTATTTTTACAGTGTGGTATTAGTACTTCTACTTAAGTTTAATATATATATTAAATATATTAATGATCTGAATATTTCCTCCTGCACTGATGGAGGGAGTAAAACTTCTCATCACCTTTAATCCTCTGATTCTTGAAAGTATCTTGTGGGCCCCCCGGAGGTCCGGGACCCTCGTGTTGGGCCCCCCGGTGTGAGGAGCGGGGCTCCGGGCCGCAGCGGTGTTTCTTTAAATGAGGGGAGAGCCGAGGAGCAGAGGCGGAGCCGCGGCTGTCACTACACAAACCTGCGCTCCGCACGGTGCGGGGCAGAGCGGGCTGCGGGCTGCGGGCTCACACTGACGGGACATGAACCACGCTGCAGGTCCCGGAGCTGCAGACCCGTCCACTCCTCCGCCGCCTCCCTGTCCCGGCGGGACACCGCGCACCGTCCGGGGTCATGCAGTCTCTCCACGAGCTGTTGTCGCTTTGTTGGATCGCAGCTGAGTGAAAGAGAAAGTCCACACTGGATCTGAGCCTACGCACTTGCCACCGTGGATGAGATTTTCTTTTTTTTTTTTTTTTTTTTTGTTGCATTCTTGATGTCTGAATAACTGCGAGCGGATTTTCTGCTTCACTTTTTCCTCCCTCTTCTCGCATATTTTGGATTATTCCTGCCACGGAGGAGACATGTTGATTGTATTAGTGCTCAGCCTGGCCGTGTTGTCAGATGCAGGTTAGTGTGTGTGTGTTTTATTTATTTATTTATTTATTTTTTACATGAGACATCCTATTGTCAGAGTTATTGTCACTGGTGCAACAATGTGCTCAGGGAGAAGTGCAGCAATGCAGAACTCGCCTTACGTTTTAGGCAATTTAATCTCCCTCTGGAAGAGTTTCTTTGTTTGAATTTCTGACACATGAACCCACTTATATTAAAAGTTTGGAGTTTATTCAAGATTATACACGAAATGATTAAACTCCAGTTTCAACATTAACCTCTAAGTGACACAGAACAGCAGCAGATATCTGATCCTCATTGTTGTTCACTGCCACAGATTTCAGATGGAAGTTTGGTTTTAAAAACAGAAGAGTTTTGATTTATCTTTGCATTTACATTGTAGATCAATATTTTTTTATTATTTCAAATTAGGTGTGTCCAAGTTCCTGTAAAATGTTATATAGTTTAACTTAACATGACTTACTGTCTTAGTTTACATCATATTAATTAGAACAATGGTGAGATAAATGATTATTCTGTTTAAAGGTTTCAGTCAGCCTCTCATGACCTCCCTACCTACAGACAGTTATGTAATTCCCATGAACTCCAGTCTAACAAAATAAATCCTTCCAGTAAATGTTCCTCAGTGCAAGAGTTCATTAATTCAGGCTCTAGGGTTTTATATGAGTATATCTGTGAGGTTCTTTGACGTGAAAAACAAAGAGAGCTCCAGATTTAAGATAATAAACCCACTTTGGAAGATGACACTGTGGCCCTCGGGGGGTTTGCGAAGCGTCTGGAAGGCGTCTGAACGCTGCTCATCCTCCCCGAGCTGCCAAACTTTATCTGTGTTAGAGTCCACGCTGGTCTGCAGCGAGCAGGTGCACAATGCCTCTATTATCCCTTTTGCATAACATTTCCGATTGAGGTGAATCACTTGACTTGTGTGTACAGACACACACACACACACACACACACACACACACACACACACACACTCACTGACTCACTCTCTGCTCGCTCTCTCTCACACAAGATGTTACCATTACTTAGAGTCAGGTGTGTCTGTTCAAAGTCCCAACATCTCCAAAACCTCCCAAACTTCTTGGAAAGCAAGTATTCAATTTCTAGGGTCAGATCGAGTGATGACTAACAAAACATTTTTAATGGTTGGTCATAAAATTATCAACATACATGGGAGGGGTTGTTTAAGGTGTTCTTTATTGTCATTTTTGTTTACGTATCGCCTTTTAAAATATAGGTTTTCTTGCCATTTAAATTGCCCTTTTTCTTAAAATCTGGACTTGTGGAGTTAAAAGATCAATTCTCACTTTTCTGGTATCTTCCCAAACAGATAGTTTTGGTTTTATTTGTTCAGGTTTTAAGATATTTATCTCTGAGGCCTATTCTTCCTCTTCTGGCTCCTTCTACCAAAGAAATAGTCCCGATGAAACTGCCATCAGTGGCTTATCCATGTTAATACACAGAAACAGACAGAAATCTCACCAGATACCACCAGAGGTGTGTGATTTGTGTGAACTGAGGTGCAGTGAGTGCCACACCTTGCCGTACCCACCTGACACCCACGCTTTCACTCTTTTTTTTTCTTCTTTTCTCTAGAAAGCTGTTATGTCAAGCATGTATTTGCCAAGTACATGTGTCAACTCTGTTTTTTCTCTCCCGTCCAGGTCTGCCGTTGGAGGTGTTTCGCGCAGGTGTGGCCCCTCGCTGCGAGAGCCGGGCCTGCAACCCTCGCATGGGGAACTTGGCCCTGGGTCGCCGGGTCCTGACGCAGACCGTCTGTGGCAACAACGGCACCGAGCTCTACTGCTCCTACTCCGACCCCAACGCCAACCTGGCCTGCGGCGCCGCCAAGTGCGCCAAATGCAACGCCGGCCTGCCTCTCCTGTCCCACCTGGCCGGGGCCATGTCCGACTCCTCCTTCCGTCACCCCAACACCTGGTGGCAGTCGGCGGAGGGGGTGGAGTCTGAGACGGTGCAGCTGGACCTGGAGGCGGAGTTCTACTTCACGCATCTCATCATAGTGTTTCGCTCGCCGAGGCCCGCTGCCATGACGCTGGAGCGGTCGCAGGACTTTGGGAGAACGTGGAAGATGCTGCAGTACTACGCCAGCAACTGCAGCGCCGCCTTCGGGCTGGAGGAGGGAAAGGACGGCGCGGGCCGGGACGGGGCCACCTGCACCTCCAAATATTCCGGGGCTTATCCCTGCAACCGTGGAGAGGTGAGGAGGGAGCTGTAGCGCCTCAGCTCTACGGAGCATGTGAGCTTCTTTATACTCACTATTGTTTGGGTTTTGGAGTCGCCCCCTGCTGGCCGTTAAAGAAAATGCAAGTTTAAGGCACTTCAGCATTGCCTTCACTTTTCAGACTCAGAGGTTGCCGCTCGGTTGATAGCAGAGTGAATATTGGACCGACACTTCACAGGATGCGTTCAGGCACAGTATTTAGTATTTTATTGTGACTTTTAGGGTAAAAGAACACAAACTTAAAACTTCTTATTTTCCTCAATTTTTCATGTGTCACTAAAGTGATTGTGTATTCAGGTTGAGGTGAACTTGTTCCCAAACTGGTTCACCATAACACCCTTATAAGGTGAATACATGTAAAGGTTGTACAGCCCATTGTGCTCCCCGCAAGTGGCCACAAAAATCAGTTAATGTAGGATTAAAGACGGGAACTCAACAGGAAAACAAAATGAGAGAAATCTTGGGAGGAGCAATAAAGGTGGGAAAGAGTAGAAGTAGAAGTAGCACTTGTTGTGAACAAAAGTAATGTGTGTATATAATATAAACTAATTGTCAATTAATAATGACTTCAAGAGTTTCTGAGTCAAGTATACACAGTAAAATCATATTTCCAGTTCCAGTATATTTTACAGTTCATGTCTACGTGCCTGAGGTGCTTTGGATGATCAGATTTATATCAATATATCGCTCAGAAAGCAGGTTAACGCAGGTGGAAAGGGGGGCGGATCCACACCTGCAGTGAAACGCTGGAGGGGGAGACAGAAAGTTTTGCTCAGCTTTTTCTCCCTCTGTTAATGATTTGCCAATGAAATGACACACGCCAGGTAAACCATGCTACAGACGGATGCTCCTGCTTTTCTAAGCAAATTATTTAAAGTGCAGCCTCCCCATCGTTACTCCTCCCTACCGGAACAAATCCCCTTCTCTCTGCAGTGAGTCACGCAACATGCAAGAGTCATACGGCATCGTTCGCACTCTGAACAGAATGAAAGCAGAGCTCAGCCAGGTGGGGGAAGCTCTGCGAGTGTGTGTGTGTGTGTGTGTGTGTGTGTATGTGCATGAGTGAGTGTTTAATAGGCGTACTTTGACTGTAGCACGAGAGGGCTTCCTGAACTCTATTGATGTTTAATTGAAGCAGTGTGTGTCGGGAGCTGCTCTG
This sequence comes from Lateolabrax maculatus, assembly GCA_031216445.1. Classification (NCBI taxonomy): domain Eukaryota; kingdom Metazoa; phylum Chordata; class Actinopteri; order Acropomatiformes; family Lateolabracidae; genus Lateolabrax; species Lateolabrax maculatus. Next base: position 16,405,580 of record CM062211.1, read on the forward strand.
CAGATGTGTAGGGGGGGCGCATGCCGAGCGTGGTGCTGCTCCGGACTCCCTGCAGTGCTCTCATGTGTAATGTGTGTTTACGCCCTCTTTGACGGCCTCTCTGCTACGACTCCCTCCAAGTATTCCTGCCAGCTGTTATGGCTTCATTCTGCTGCTGTATCATACATCTTTCTCTATGCGCTTCTGTCTGTGTGTTTTCTTGGTATGTATGTGTAAATATGTTTATGTGCATTTTCTGCTTTTATTACATCGTGTCCACTTTTTTGTGCATGAAGGCGTGAAAATAGAAACTTCTTTTCCTTTACGTCTCTCTCCGAATATGTGCTTCACTAGTGGTTTCGGTGCGTCTCAGCCACCTGTGCTAGGAGCATGACCTTCGCCCTCTCACCCCTCAACCGGTGACCCAGAGGCTAAAAGAGGTCAAGTAGCGACAGACCAGCTGCTGCTGCTGCTCAGCTGTTTGCACCTTTTTTGCCTCTGTGTGTTTTTGTTGTGATTGTCCATCACCTATGATGACAGTTAAACAGTCTATGGGCGGTGTGAGGTGACGCCTGTGAGCATGGAGGGGCACCTGCTTTCATTCAGACCAAATAATGAGTTCTTTTATCTGAATTTCCCCAGACTTACATCTATTCAGGGCACCTGTCATTTAGTTTCCAGGTGTATTTATTGATTATTGACCTTAGTTCGACGATGTTCCAGGGCTCTCTGCTGTCTTCATCAGCAGATGCAGTTTGCCCGGTTGTCAATGGAAAATTAATATGAACATGGAAATTAAAAAACAATAATTAATGTGTTTTAAACAAAAATACAACAACATTTACATAAAACGTACTATCACTTAGCTCCAAATTAAGTCAACGAACAAAAATGCCAAAACAATTTGGTTTCTGCTTCTCACATGTGAGGATTTGCTGCTAATAATCTTCCACAAAAGAAGCCACTTGAAGACATCCCCTTACACTCTAGGTACTTGTAATGGACATTTTTCATTATATTATAGACTAAACAGTTAATTGATTAAATTGAAAATGAAAATAATCTTTGAGGTTGAAGCCTTGTGATCACTTTCAGCATGAACTTATGTTGTGAAGCTTAATAAATTGCTTCAGAGTAACACAAATAAAGGCTGAACATGTCAACAACATCACTGCATCAACAACACATACTGAAGTATTAAAGCAAAGTAAGTAAGACGTATCACCTGACTGATAACTTGATTTAAAGTTCGCCTGCATGCATGCGGTGGCTCAGGTTAACAGATGGCAGCAGGGTCGTACTGTAGCTGGGAGCGATTACAGGGAGCAGGTATCCGCTTTCTCCCGCAAACATGAAAGCATGTCATCTCTTGCGCTGAAAGCTTTTCGTGTTCACCTGTTGTGTGTGTGTGTGTGTGTGTGTGTCGAGTATGCAGGGCTCCTTGTCTTATTTATGAGGTCAGCCGGGCTGGAAGAATGTGAGTGTTTGTTGTAGAGACTGACCTCCTTAGGGAATACAGTGAGGCAGACCAGCCAACACACACATATTCTTTTCCACAGTTTCTCGAGCACACACACACACACACACACAGAGACACAGAGACACACACACACACACACACACTTGTCCGTGCCCTTTCAGATAAACACTTACAGTCGGCCCTCTCCGTCTGTCTGCTGGGAAGGAAGTGCCGTTGCTCTGATGGATGTTGGTACTGTTGGCTAGACACCCATCCCCCCCTCTCTGTTTCCCTCTCCGTCTTTCTCCTTCCATCAATGCCCATTGTGCCTGTTTACCAGATTACAGTCCACAGTGCTTTGATGGAATTACGCCTGTTAAAGCCAGACTTACTTTATTTTTCAGCCTGAAGTGGACACATGGCCCTCAGTGAACCCACTGCTAAGACTCAGAGGGACAAAATTAAAATGTGGTTAATGAAATTTGTTGCATATTTTGGATGGCAGGTATAAAACATTTTCACCTTTCACCATTTTTTCTTAAACATCCATAATTATCCCAAGGATTCATATCCTCCATGGAGTTGAGGTTCTAAGATCCTACATTAGCTGTGGCAGGGGAAGTTTTAAAATAGCTGATGTTTCTCATTCTCCACTAGCTGCTTCTGTGAAATCATTTAGATTTAAAGTTTTTTCTCATATAACATTTGCAAAATAGCATCATTTATCAGTGTTTGCTATGTAGTAGTCTTATTCTTTCCTGGTTTCTGTTCGGACATTGCTACCTTTTATTTGCCGCCACCAACTGTAGATCAGTGAAAGAGTGTGAAATTGTAGGAATATGTGTCATGTGCATATTTGTTTGAGTGCTAGTACAGTTTGAGCTAACGAGGACCCCGTGTGGGAAAACATTGCTCCATAGCACAGCTACGGGAAAAAAAATTTTATTTTTTTTTTCAAAGGTCAATTCACACAGAAAATGTTTTGTCCTGCAAATTTCATTCAGTCTGGTGAAGACAGTTTGGTCGGCTGCTGTCTTAGTTGTCTGCTGGTTCTGACGACAATAATGGCCAAACAGAGGTTGGAGTCTGTGTTGATTGAACAGACTGGATGCTTCAGTGCCGCTTTAACGCCACCTATTTCTAGCTTTTGATGTGGATTCCAGTATGGGTTTGGGTTTTTACTGATCACCAAAAACCAAAAAATATGAATATTCAAACTGATTTTCACAGTGGTCTGATGTACCCGTGCATCCAAAAGTTGTGTTTTCTGCTACAAGAGGACACTGTTCACTGTCATTTACAGAAAACGAAGACGTCTTGCAACTGAAAAGTGCTTCACATAATAAAAAGTGAACACAAATACAACACAAATAAGCAGCCGGATGTGCACTGTAGTCCTTTAAAATAGTTTAAAAACAGTTAAATCAGAGTGTTTTTTGATTAAAAATGAACACAAATAAGTTCCTATTAGTTAAAGTTTTCTTCATTTTGCATACACCCCTAAAGGCTCTTACAGGCTCTTGGGGTGTCCCCAGACTTCCGTCTGTTCAGGGCTCAGTTTAAGATAAACATGGGTCTCATCAGCATATTTGCGAACACTAATATTTTGTCTCCACATTCAAAAGAAAACTATGAGGCAGGATGGTGTAGTAAAAGCTTCATCAAGGCCTGGATGTTTGTTGTGCAAAGGAATCCATGACACTGATGTTTGTGTGCATGCCAGTGTGGTTGTGTGTGTGTGCTGGTGTTGCTGTGGTGTCACCGGGCTGTCGCAGGCCTTTTGTCCGGCCTTGAGTTATGTGGATCTGCATCTCCGTCCCCGTCTTTGTCTGGCCCTGCTCTCCGTGCTCTCCCGTGGGCCGGCGCCCCTCGTCCTATTTGTCGTGTTCTCTTAATTGTGGACCACAATGCCGTGACCCCGTGACCTTTTCCAACAACAGGGAAATTAATAGTGCTCCTCCCATCACACTCTCGGCCAGTCATCCGGCCAATGAGGGCGCCGCATGGGGGCTTTGCTTGCATCTCAACCAGAGCTTCAACCAAAGAAAACGCTCGCACACATACACACATAAACGCACACACTACTCATCCCATGATATCAATGACAGCCAGTGACAACAACGCACACTTTGTACACAAGATTCACACTACAACACACACATTTTTTTCACAGCAAGAGTTGGGGCAGACACCAACTTTTTCGCCCCGACAACAGCAGCGGTGTTGGTTGCTAGTGGCAGCAGTTGCCATGGCGATGGCAGCCTATAAAGGGATCTTCGATTTGAAGGATGTCCAGGGACCAGACAGGGTAAAGGAGGCAGGCGGGGGGGGGGGGTGCACTCATTTAAAGATACCCAGCACCTCGTGGTCACGTGAAGACGCAGTCGGTGAAGGCAGGGTGTAAGGCCATAAGTTTAGAGCACAATTACACATTAACATGACAGATGTAGTGACATGAGTAGCATCAATTAACCCGATTGTGTCACTGAATACACCCGTCTAATCCCTCTAAATCATAAAGTGGGGCTGCAATAGAGAACAGCATCCCATCTTCTCTTTTGTACTATTAAGAATTTTACTATCCTTTTCCATAACTTAAGACATCAAGCAAAAGTAAATCAAAGAGGGGAAACCATTAATACCAAACAAGACAACTCCACCTTTAGAAGGAAGAATTAAGCGTGTACAAGTTTAAAGTAAGTTTAGAAATAAGGCTGCATCTAACACTTGCTAATTTTTGTCGCTATTCAGAGGTATTCAGGTTCAGGTTCAACAAGTTGAGACATGTCAGAACTTTTCTGATGCATTCACCCATTAAAATAAATGCCAGTGAATGCTGCAAACTCAAAAATATCTCCCGAGAATCAGTTTAGTTTGGCAGGTTGAATGTGGACCAGTGAGGTGACTCACAAACCTACTGGATTACTGTTTAAACTAGTATGGTTCTGCAACTACACTGCCAATTTCTTACTTCAAAAAGTTTAATAAATGAATTTAGCTGTATAATTTAGTCCAGGCAGCATTTTAGCCTATTAAAATTAACATCTGCTCTGCCGACAAGGAACATTTGCTCATAAAAATCATAAAGTGAAACAACATCCATAGTTGACTCATGAAATGTGACAGCAGATGTCTCTCTGACTAACAGGTGATCTACCGTACCCTGCCGAAGTGGGAGTCCCTGGATCCGTTTGGGGCGGAGGGCCAGCAGCAGCTGAGGGTGACCAACATCCGAATCCGACTGCTGAGGAGGCAGCCGTGCCCCTGCCAGGCCAAAGACCTCGCCTCCGCACACGAAGCTCTTCCCACCCAACACTTCGCCATCTATGACCTGATAGTGAAGGGAAGCTGCTTCTGTAACGGGCACGCCGAGCAGTGTGTTCCTGCACCGGGGTACCAGCCCATCAGAGACCGGACCAACCATGTGGTAAGAGAGGAGCATACAAACAAAATAATCTTTACTTCTTGAGGCCTAACATTTCTTCTTATTTGTCTTTTGCTGGAACATTGTTACATTCTTGGCATGTCATCGCCACCAACTGTGTGTCTGAAATGTGTGAAATGTATGCATTATACATGATCTTTAAAAATTCCCGCAATGGAAAGAAAAAAAGAGCATTCATGTAAATATGCACTTTATAGATGCAAAACTTTACTTTGACTTTCGTCGTTTAACACTTTTCCTGTTGGTCGTGATGCAAAATGACAATGAAATGATGACGTAAGCGTCTGAAATGTCAATTTACTGCTAACTATAGAGCGAACCAGTCAGTGATTTATTTATTATATACTACGTAGAGATTGTGGACACAGCCTGCATCTTGTTTGACCTTTTTATGACTTGCATGCTCTACACATTAACTTTATCGCCCTCTGTAGTCGGCAGAAATGTGTAATTCTTTCACCCACGTGTTTGTGCAGGTACATGTCGAGCATGAGATACAAACAAAATTACTTATCAAAACATCGCCTCAAGGTTCGCAAAACTTTGAAATCTAACTGTGACCAAAAAAAAAAAAAGGTTTTACTCATTTAGTTTTTTCATTTAGTAGCCTTTTACAGGGATCTCAGCTCTGAAAAGCATTGTAAGTGGAACTTAAGATAAGATTTGTTTGGGTTTTTTTGTCTAATACTATCAATACTCTTTATCAGTTATTACATTTCCAGTGCAAATAAGATTGTTTCAAGCCTTGATGTTTTGATACTAAAGAAACCACTCTTGATATACTCACATTTCTTTCCAGTCTTGTTTTCCATCACTTGGATAATTATTATGAAGTAATCACACCCCATTGGCAGGTTTTCCACTTGTTCTCAGGAAATCCAGATTATAAGGCTTGATACTAACAGACTAAACGGCTTGTTCACTTTGTGTCGGCTTAATAACAGACTAGAGGAGGAGGGGTGGTGGGGGGGTCACCTTTCTCGCTCCTGCTTCCTCTGTTTTTCTTGCTCTGTCTGGTCAGATAAACATCTGCCTTTCCCGTTCATAACAAACCCAGCAGATGGAGATATTGATTCAACTGAGGCTTAATGATGGCGCTGACATGTGTGTTGATAAAGGTGTGAACAGACACAACGTGATTCTGTGTTTTTCCTGGAGATCAACCATAAGTGTCTCAGAGCCGGGCTCCTATCGCAGCCGTCTCCACAAACAGAAACGCTGGATGACTTTGAAGCCGAGGGCCTGTTCTGCTGCAATCAGCGCGGCTTGACAGGGAAAGTGAGAGTCAACGAGAGAATTTCCTCTACAGCCTGCATAAGCAACGACATATGGACAGATAAACAACTACAGCAACATATACAGTAGTAAAGCCAAACTGATAATGGATTTTTGAGATCAGATAACTTCGTCCAATACTTGTTTTTCTACATAAACACCCAACAAAACAACATTTTTTATATGAATCTCTTTTTTATAGAATGCAACCAGGATATGCACTGAAATGGATATTTTACATTTGAAAAATAAACCACCTCAAACATATCTTTGGTTTCATCATCGATCAGATATTTAATTTCTGTACTGAAATGTCTCGACGACTATTGGATGGGTTGAGAAAAATGTAATTTTTAATCTGGTTTATGACCAACATGCTAAACCAAGATAGTGAACATGGTAAACATTCATTGTTAATACTTGTGTAATACATCATCTTTTCACTTTTTATTCTGTTTCACTTAGTGCATGAAACGATAAAAGGACATATACAAAACTTATCAGACCCTAAAAATTGCATTCTGACAAGCAGCTGAAAAAACTCATATTTTACACTGACATGAAACAGAGAAAAGGTTTGGTATTATACATGATAAATGAACGAGACAATTCATGTGTTTTCTTTGCCGATACCAGCGTTTTTGTAATGATGCTGCTGATAGCCGATTTATTGGACGCAGTCTTTAAATCTTTTAATCTGACTATTTTCCTGCCAAGAAATTCCAAGTAGCTATTCTGAGTGTTTTCGTGAGGATTTCCTTCCTTTGAGGGTAGAAGATCCCCTAAAACAGCCTTCAGACCTCAGGGGCTGTTAAACTCTCCTCCGCACGCCAGGGTAATAGTAATAATAAATCATTTTAATGCTTACGTGTGTGGAATATGACACAGTGTTACTGCTATTCATTTTTCATCACAAATATTAGTACAACTGCACCCAAAACTTTAAGTTTGAACAGTAAATCCTCCTGAACTGTCCTCACAACATTACCTCAGGTCATCGGAGCGTCGTTCTGCCGTGTGCCATGCGGGAGCGTTCGGTAAACACACAGAAGTTATATAAGTGCCTTTTTTCCCGCCTATCAGCAGTTTGTTTTGTGTCTCTGTTCCGACCCGTTTCTGGCAAAACCCAAACAAGCAGAGCAGCACAAGATGGGAGATGAGGGCAGAGATTACTGATCACTCAGGGAAGGGAAGGGAAGGGAAGGGAAGGGCGTGTGCAGTGGTGGATGTATTCAGAGCCTTTACTTAAGTAAAGGTACTAATACCAGACTGTGAAAATACTACAAGTCCTGCATCCAAGAAAAGTAATAGTATGTATCAGCAAAAATTAAAGTATCAAAAGTAAAAGTATTAATCTCAACTCATAAAGGAGCACTTCATCCTTCTGTTTATCAGACAAAATTCAGGTTCAAAATGTAGATTCATGGTTTTCAGTGGACAGGAAGAGAATGAAAAATTGTAATCTGAAAAGTAACTAAAGCTGTCAGACCAATGCAGTGGAGTAAAAAGTACATTACTAATAATGCCTCCTGAGATGTGGTGGAGTAGAAGTATAAAGTGGCATAAGATGGAAATACTCAAGTAGAGTACAAGAACTTTGAATTTGTGCTTCAATACAGCACCTGAGGAAAAGTGTGTGACCTCCCAAAGCTGTCGTCCTTTATGTTAAAACCAACAGTGCAGCATTATATTCTACTCTCTATGTCTTGTCTGTTTGGTCTGCTGTGTGTGAGGTGTGTGTGCTTAAGCATGCCATGTTTTGTCTGCACTAAGTGTGCGTGTGTGTGCTTAATTGTGTGTGTGTGTGTGTGTGTGTGTGTGTGTGTGTGTGTGTGTGTGTGTGTGTGTGGGTGTGTGTGTGCAGTAATCAGCGGTGAAAGTGGTCCTGATACGCGAGTCATTACTGCCCAGACACCGTGAGCGTAGACGAAAGGACCAGCTTGTTTGTTTGTTGTTGTTTTTTTCTGCTCCTGTCTGCCCCCCACATGGGCGGTTTTGCGGTTCAGGGTGATTACACACTCTCACACACTCTCTCACACACACACACACACACACACACACACACACACACACACACACACACACATACATAATGACATCCAGCAATTAGTCCAGTTTCTTTCTCTCTGTTTCACAATCTTTTCTGGGCGTCTTTCTTCCAGGTATTTGAAGAGACACAGATTTTACACCTAAAAGTCTTTTTTAATCTCTAATGCTATGCCATTGTTAATATGCTTATCGTCACCTTATTTATTTATAATGGTCAGGGAAATACTAAAAACATTATCCAACTCTCCCAACACATGTTTCTGGCTATAAGTTTAGATTTAATTATATGTTTCTGATTTAAAAACGACATAATTGTCCCCTTTTGGCATAAAAGTAGCAACATTTAAACGTGATTTATTAGCCGTCAGCAGCTTCCAGAGATATTTCTGTCGGCACTCAGCATCACATATCACTCCGGCTCTGTCCTCTGTATGGCTGAGTTTACAAGGTTGCGTGTGTGCAGCTCTCAGTGTGTACATGTGTTAATTGTCCCGTATCACGGTATGGTAAACATTTGAAATGGGTTGAAATACCAGCTGTCTGGACCTGAGCCAGCTGCTGCTGCTGGCCTTTCCCCTTCCTTCTCCTTCCTCCAGTGGCCCTCATTTCTTGTTCCCATTAATTACTTCTTCTTTTTCATATTGGATATATGTGTCATTAGGTCTCCTGCCTCCGATTTGCCTCGGCCTCTCATTTATGCAATTGCTCCCCTTATTAGTGTAATTGAAATGGTGTAAAATCAGTCATGTGTGCGTGTGTTCACCTCTACATTGGACGACTGATCTGGGGTCAGTGCAGGCAGGGAACATGTTGGTTCTGGCTCTATCCTATAGCATGTGGATGTGTTTAACCCTATACTCAGTACTGTGTATATGTGTGTGTGTGTGTGTGTGTGTGTGTGTGTGTGTGTGTGTGTGTGTGTGTGTGTGTGAATCAGAGCCATTCAGGAGTTACTGACACATCACACACCGTGGGAAACAAATGCAAGAATTGGTGTGTGTGTTTTTGTGCATTTGCAGTTATTTTCTATGTTGTGTTGACCAGTGTGTGTCTACCTCTGTAATCGTTGTATAATTGTGTGTGTGTGTGTGTGTGTGTGTGTGTGTGTCCTACATTACAGTTGCACGGTGTAACGCAAACAAATAAAGAGCTTCCTCAGATGCCTCACCCCCCCTCCTTCAATCATTATCCAGCATGCATGGCATTCCAGCTCACAGGAATGACAAGGAGATTGTTATTGTGCTCTCAGTGCTGCATACTTGCACTCTTCTCATACACACACACACACACACACACACACACACACACACACACACACACACACACACACACAGGCTTTTCAGACCAGAGGCCCGTTCTTGTTTCCAGTGATGAAGCCAAACAATCAAACTCCATTCACTAATTTCAGGCGAGGGAGTACGAGAGCGACAGAGATAGAGAGAGGGATGGAGCGAGAGGAAATCAGGGGAAATAAAGAGGAGAAAGAGGGAAAGGTTGAGAAGAAGAAATGGAGAGAGCGAGTGTGAAACCTAGAGGAAGAGTAGCATCCTCACCCCCAACAGGCTCGTCCTTACGTGGGAATCGTTCCTCTCCATCACACTGACCTCTTTGTTCCTCCCATCCTTCCATCTCTACCTCTGTCTATCATCTTTCTTGTTGCTAATGAGCTCTCTCTCTCTCTCTCTCTCTCTTCCTCTCCCTCTCTCTCTCTCTCAGGTCCATGGGAAGTGTGTGTGCAGACACAACACTGCAGGTGATCACTGCGAGCGCTGCGCTCCCCTGTACAACGACCGACCCTGGCAGCCCGCTGACGGACTGACGGGGGCGCCGCACGAATGTCGGAGTGAGTCGAACAAACGCAGTCACACCTTTTTTTGTTTTTGTTTTTTTGTTTTTTCTGGCCACAGGAGCTTAAAAAGGTTAACATTATAACGTGTCGTTGTCCCCTCTGGTTCTACCTTCTCAGTGGGAAAAGTTCTCTGAAGTTCAGTTTTGGCTCCAGGTGGTTTCAGGTGGTGCTAACAGTGCTGTGGATGATGATAGGTCAATCAAACATGAGCTACCAGAACTACTAGAACAAACAACAAAACATGATATCCAAGCTTTGATGAGGATTTAGGCAGGAGAAGGGTCTAGATTTGGCTGTAAAACAAGCAGCATTTGGTTAGGACTGGGATGCACCAATGGTAAAATATAAAACTTAGAACAAATTATATTATTAGAACAAATTGAACAAGATAACTGGATGTTTTTGGACCATCAATGAGCTTTTATTTCATATGTGTCAAGTTTGTAAAAAAAACAACTATGACATTTAAATTAAAATTTATAGCTTCCACATACAATACAAAGATGAATACATAACCAATCAAAAGGCTGATGTATCCCTATATTTAAGTCTAAAGGCCCGTCGGCTCGTCCCTGATGCTGATGTGTTGATCTCCTCCCTCTCACACCAGAGTGTAAGTGTAACGGACACGCTCAGAGCTGCCATTTTGACTGGACAGCGTGGCGTGAGTCTGGCCAGCGCGGCGGAGGCGTGTGCGACTGTCTGCACAACACTGAAGGACGTCAGTGTCAGAAATGCAAGTCCGGCTTCCACAGAGACCCCCAGCGACCGCACAGCGCCCCTGACTCCTGCAAACGTAAGACACACACACACACAGACACACACACACAAACACACACACACACACGAGTTACATCTTAGTAAAGTTTGTCACTGGGTTCAAGTTTGCTTGAGCAGCAGGGATTATGGGAAATGTGGTCTTAATTTTGAGTAGCAGCAGAGCAAAATAGAGTAGTAGGGACGACTGATGTCAAACATGGTATTTATGGTAAATAAACCAAGATATAACAGCTAATTATTAATAGTTAGTGGTGTAGTCTAGTAGGAAGTAGTGAACTTACTGTGAATTTACTTTATCAGATGACCTATATCTAATATTTCATCAAACTGACCACAGAGTATATCCTCAGTGAGCAGCCATTGCTCAATCTGGCCCCCAAAATATTTGCTATTTATATGAGATGATTTAAGAATTTTTACTAGTAAATATTATATAAACATATATTTTGGCCAACTGACACAGTGAAACCCACAACCGCGACGTGTAGAACACACTGTAAAATGTCATAAAGCGTAATTAATCATACCAGTGTTGACAAAAATGTTGCTGGTGTGAATCATAACATTAACCTCATACACACCACACTGGCACGGCGCTCACATTCACTCAAGGAATGCTGAGGACGGAGATCACAAGCCGGGACGTGCTGCTGATTCCTGATGGGCACCTGGCTCTGTGTGTGTGTGTGGGTGTGTGTGTGTGTGTGTGGGTGTGTGTGTGTGTGTGTGTGTGTGTGTGTGTGTGTGGGTGTGTGTGTGCGGCAGCAGACGGCCCATGCTCCAGCCAAGGCTTACACCGTAGTTAATCATCAGATGGTGGCATTCCTACATCTTGACTCAAAGCTCCACACACAACCCCTGCTTGTCCATCTCGGCTTGTTTTGCAATTTTTCATGTGTGACTCAGAGCTCGAGTAGCTTCAGGGTAATCATTGGTAGTAGTCATACATGTGTGAGGGTCCTCGGGGTGTGTGTGTGTGTGTGTGTGTGTGTGTGTGTGTGTGTGTGTGTGTGTGTGTGTGTGTGTGTGTGTGTCTGGGGTGAGCGGCGTGCTGCCCTCCGGTGATGAGACGAGTCTTAAGTAAACACACGATAGTCATCCATAAAACATGGCAGTGGCTACATTCCCCCTCTGATTATCTGTCAGATTTGACCCAGTGAGTTCAGTCCTGCAAGTATGCTGGACTCACATGATTACTATTGTGTGTGTGGGTGGGTGTATGTGTGTGGGTGTGTGCTCTTGTACAACTATCTTTGTGAGAACCAGTTTGAGTTTTAGACCATGGGAGTGAGGACATTTTTGGAAAGTGAGGACATTTTGGCCAGTCCTCACTTTCTGAGACACCTTCAACAGGCTGTTTGAGGGTTCAGACTTGGTTTTAAGGTTCAGGTTAGAATTAAGTTTAGGTTCAGGTCAGGGTAAAGGTTGGGGTCAGGCATTTAGTTTTGATGGTTAAGGTTAGGATAAGGGGCTAGGGAATGCATTATGTCAATGAATGTCCTCACAAGTATAGCTGTACAAACATGAGTGTGTGTGTGTGTGTGTGTGTGTGTGTGTGTGTGTGTGTGTGTGTGTGTGTGTGTGTGTTTAAAGCAACTGTCAAACTGCACCAGACCATTCAAAAGCATCTAAAGGGGAGAATACGTCGGCTATCAAGTCAAGTCAAGTCAATTTTATTTGTATAGCGCCAAATCAAAACAAAAGTTATCTCAAGACGCTTTCACAGAGAGTAGGTCTAGACCAGATACTCTTTAAAATATTATTTACAGAGACCCAACAGTTCCCACCATGAGCAAGCACTTGGCGACAGTGGTGAGGAAAAATTCCCTTTTAACAGGTAGAAACCTCGAGCAGAACCAGGCGGCCATCTGCATCAGCCCTGCTGTTTATTTGTCATGCAAAATTTTTTTTCATTTTTTTAAACTTTTCTTAGAAAATGTTTTACTTCTTAACCCCACAAACCTTCCTATATCTCCATTAACAAATATCGATTTGGGATGTTATCGTTGACTTGGACTTCTTTTGGAGCAGATGTATGCCAGCATGATGCAGCCTCGTGTCTTTTTTGCGTTCCACTTTAAGACCATTAAGTTAAGGTGTGTGTGCGTTTAGGAAAATTAGTGCACCACCTTTTTTAAAAAACATGTCATAGGGTTTGAATTTGATGATTGGTTTGGGTGTCGTGCAACTTTAAATTCACCTGTGGGGGTAACTATGGAAGCTGAAGGGCTAATGATCCTCACTGACGGCTGATTGATAGGAAAGAAAGGAGCGAAGGCGTGCTTGGAGAACCCCTGAGACGAAGGTACAGGTTGTGAAATCCCGCTGCAGCCGCTCGCTGACAATGGAGGAATTTCCCTCCGTCGTGAGGAACATTTTTTTCATACCAGGCTCCGAGGGGCCTCGGGAAAGAAAACACTCTTGTCAAGCTCATACACACCAAAACACTTTAGCCGGGGGGAAAGTTACAGTGTGTTTATACATGTGTGTGTGTGGGGAGAGTTTGTTGTCTACACTGGGTGCTCGGGCAGGTGTCTTGTCATGTCTCAGCACACGCTTTCATTCTCAGAGCTCCTGCAGCTGACAGCTATCTTCACACACACACACACACACACACACACACACACACACACACACACATATTTACACACAGGAGTCTTTGTGTGGTGACCCCTTCAAATGCTCATAAATTCTCACGCAGATATGTAAACACACACGCTCAGCAAACACATCGTCACACGTGTTTTGGATTTACATGAAACTGAGGTGGTGCTGTAATCTCGGTTAATTATTAACGTGCGGAGGCAGCTCACTAAACAATAGTGCAGATAGGACCTGAAGCACGCGCACACACACACACACACACACACACACACACACACACACACACACACACACACACACACACACACACACAAAGCTTCTCAGTCTCTAAATCAATCTCGTCTCATACTGGTCGTTATATGTTCGGTGTTTGTTTGTCTTGTGTGTGTGCGCGTTCGTGTTTCATGTCAAAAAAGTCTATAAATGTGATATCTTTATGATTTTATTGATATGGCACAGTTCGGTCTTATGACAAGGTTTATCATATCTTTGTTTTCCCGGGTGATTCGTCTGATAAACCGTCTGGTCTGGAGCTCAGGAAGGTTGATGGGACATCGTTCTAACAGGCCGAAGACGAAGTGGTGCTTCATCCGTCAAATGTGGGAAACGGCTAACCCCGAACACCCCCAGCTTTCCAACCCGCCAACAGAAAAACACACAAACATAGACGTAAATCACATATCTGTTCAGGAAAGAGGGGGAAAAAAGAATGTAACACATAATATTACACAAGTTTTGTAAAACAGCTGTTGTTCAACAACCCAGAGGGGACTGAAAAAAAAACTGAGCAGCCACACAGGGCTACAAATAACAATTATTTCACTATCGATTAATCTGATTTTATTATTATGAATCATTTTGTCTATAATGTTCAAGAAAATAATGAAAAATGGCCATGACATTTTTTTCAATGGCTACAGGCTGACAATGTCTTTATACGTCTTATTTTGTCCAACCAACTGTCCAAAACACAAAGACATTTAATGTACAACTATAGAAAACACATCGTGCTCAACTAGAGAACTCTCAATTTCACGAGAAGTTCTCAAAGTGCTCGGTAAAATGGAAATTTGAACATCTACAACAACTCATGTGATACAATCGAAAGCTCCAGAAGAGCAACTAAAGGGACCTTGCGGTGAGATTGTTTTGTCATCTGCTGTTTCCAAGGTCAAGAATGAACTTCAGTCTCAGCCTTAGAGGCGTTTTTATAAGCGTGCTATCTCGTAAATTTGTTTACAGTCGACTGTGTGAGCAGTCCTGTGAATTTCACATCATATCATGAACTTTGGTTTGAGAAAAGACAACCTCCCGACTTTCTTTTCCCTATAATCTGTCGTCAGAGTCAGAGGTGAGAGAGCAGGGAGACGTGCCTCTGGCTGTACAGTAGGTATTTAGAGTCATTTACTGTCAGTCGTGTTTCAAGCATCATTAAACAGCAGAGAAATGGCTTCAAACAACTCCCCCTCTTTGTTTTTCCCTCCTCCTCCTCTTCTCCCTCTCCTTCGCCGTGCCCCCCCACCGCCCCCCCCCAGTCTGCCCCCGAGATAGGGACAGATTTATGGGGGAGGCCTGACACCTCCTCCTGCAAAGGCTCCAGGTCAACAGACAGTAGTTTTCTCAGACTGCCAGTGAAAACGTGTGTGTGTGTTTGAGAGTGTGAGTATATTGTTTTTGGAGGTTGTTTAAAGAACACCCTATCAGCACACAATTAGAGGGGACATGGGTGGGTGTGTGTGTGTGTGTGTGTGTGTGTGTGTGTGTGTGTGTGTGTGTGTGTGTGTGTGATAAGAAAAAGAGAGAGGCCTTTGTATTACAAGCTCCTGCTACAATACCAGACAGACAAATAGAACAACTGATGAATGATGAAATACTTAAATCCTGGTAATAAATTATAGTTTGCAGGTCAGCAAACTGTCAGCCTGCAGTATAAGACCTTTGGAATAAGTGCTGCCCAATGTGACTTTGTGATTGTTTGTCTTCTAATATATATATATATATATATTCATGTGTTATATTTTTATTAAGAATTAGACGTATTAGGGAAAATATTAATGACTGCATTATAAAATAAAAGCAAGACTGTTTTATTTATTGATTTCACAATAAAACAATAAAATAAATAAATAAAATAATAAATAAATCGAGTAAGGTTTCGATAAGCTGAAGATGTCGAATGCAAAGCCAGTTCCAGTCAAAACATTTCCCAATACACAGTTATTTTTCTGACATTTCCCCCAAAAATGTGAGTGGTCAACAAAACTACAAGATTGAAAAATTTTGTTTTAAAAGACATAAACATATTATTGAAATTAAAAGTGAAACTTCTGTGTAACCACTGTTAAAAATAACAGCGTGGTTGAGATGAAAGTTGTCCTCTGTTTGACACCGGTGCTGTTGTTGATGCTGTTGTATCTGAAAATGAAAACCACATGTTTGGCGGGTGAGAGAGCGGTTTGAGACACATTACATTTAACCACACGGCCCCTGGTTCGATTCAGACTTTCTCTGTGTTTCCTGTTTCACGCTCTACTGTCAGCTATCTAAAAGGAAAGAAACTGTTTAAAAAACACACAAATGTCACAAAAAATGGGTTTTGCTGCCTGTACGCATTCATCTTCTTCACTTTTTCTGTGTTTTTGGCCTTAAACGACCTCCATTTGTGATTTGTGAATTTCCGTTACCGTTGTATTGATGTGAAGACGTAACGCCTTCATACCTAAAGTCACTCTTTCACTTTTCTCTCTCCCAGCATGCAGCTGTCACCCCCTGGGCTCCATGCCCTTCCACTTGGCTGACGGCTCACTCTGCGACCCCTCCAACGGGAACTGCATCTGCAAACCCGGAGTAGGCGGAGCCCACTGCGACAGGTGCATGGTGGGATACTGGGGCTTCCACGAATACGGCTGCCGTCCGTGCGATTGCGCAGGAGACTGTGATCCGTTTACGGGAGACTGTATGTTTGGGTGAGTAAAAAGAAAAAGCATTTCTCTTCAGATACCGATTCCAATACCGATCGATTTAAGATTTGTTTGATAAAGATTTACATTCACATTCCCATGTGTTCGTGTTTGTGCAGCTCTGATCTGGACCTGTACAACTTAGAGGGAAACTCCAGCGAGCCGGTCAGGATCTTCAGAGCAGACGAACTCTTCTCTGCCCTCCACTACTCAGGTGAGATACAGAGACTGTGTGTGTGTGTGTGTGTGTGTTATTCAGCTTCCTCCAAGCATTAGTGGTTAAGTAATGAATGTCCTGATAGGGCCCTAGAAGGACATGGAACAAAGGTGTGTGTGTGTGTGTGTTTGTGCGCATGGACAGTTTCCAAGTGTCCCTTCTCTTAGACCCCCCACCACCACCATGTAACTGCAGCTTTCATAGGCACATTCCTCACTGGACGCACACACTGTGCTTGCATTCTTAGGACGCTATGCACCAGTATCGGAGACCACACACACACACACACACACACACACCCACACACACACAACATCAGGTATGTTACAAATATGAATCTGTGTCTGTCTCCTGCAGAGAAGTGCGAGTGCAAAGAGCAAGCCCTGACCAACAGTAAACTGTTCTGCACCATGAATTATGCGTACGGTAAGAGCGCTTCTTTACCTCACCTGCTGGGTTTCACTTCAAACATTTTCTGTAAAGTAACAATGATCAGGCACATTTTTTTTTTTTAGTGTTTCTGTCCTCATTTTCTCATGTATTTTCTCTGTATGACAATTGAAATGATCATTTTATCGGCCCTATTAACCAATTCTTGGGTTTTACTTAAATCTGTAAGTTTTTACGTAGAAATCAGTGGTGGAGCTCGTCTTGTAGCTTGCAGACACCAAAGGTCTTATTACATCTTCTCCCTCCACCTGACTTTTAGTGCTGAAGGTGAAAGTGCTCTCAGCCCACGATAAAGGCTCCCACGCCGAGGTGGAGGTCAAAGTTCAGAAGGTGCTCAGTCAGAACTCCAAGGTGAAGATACAGCGGGGTCGGGTCACTCTTTACCCCGAGTCCTGGACCGCACGGGGCTGCACCTGCCCCATCCTCAACCCAGGTCAGACTCACACTCTCCTACATTCGACTCAAGGTCAGAGGTGGAGGTTTTTAAAGAGCGATACCCAGTGTTTTGGATTGAAATTCTCAGTTAATGACACTTAAATACCTTAAAACGTCCCACTGAAACACAGAATAATCTTAATAATAGTGGGAATAATCATGCATTTGTGTTAAAAATCTGATTAAACTCATGCAAAATCTGTGACCCATTTTTGAAGATGTATGCCTTCAGTAGGAACTCAGCTGTTTTTGAGAATCTGTCTGTACAGCTTCAAAGTTTAATGAGGTTTTTAAAGTGTCCCTGACCTTTTGACGTCATTCCTCAGGGGTGGAGTACCTAGTAGCGGGCCACTCGGACCGTAAGCAGGGCCGCCTCCTGGTCAACATGAAGAGCTTCGTCAAGCCTTGGAAAGCCAGCTTGGGGCGCAAAGTCCTCACGCTACTCAAGAAAGACTGCAACTGGTAGGCCGAGCGTTAAAACGCCGGAGGACAGGCGGACGCGTGGACAGACGAGACAGTTTTTAACAAAACAAAGCTGTGGATTTGTGTTTCCTTGTTCTCCAGATGTGGAATATACAGGTCCACGGAGCAGGTTTTTGGGGGGATGAACTCAGATGATAGAACCCCACCACTTTATTTCTCTGCTGTTGTCCAATGAGAGAATAACGCTTGTGGCGGACTGCGCCGGCTTAAAGCACACAGGACTTAATTTTATTAAGACATATCTGTCTCGCACATTCCTACGTATGATTTCTTTTGCAAGAAATTGAGGAAGTCAGCGCTGTGGCCAAGTGCTTTCTATATTGAGAGATGCCCTCTGGACCCCATTGAGTTACATAAAAACACACACAACTGAATCTCTTCCTCTCTGCAGCACTTTAGCCTAAGATGGACTGAGGGAATATGGACACACAAAGAGAGGAAGATTTAAGACTCACACACACACTAAATGACCCCCGACATGGACTGTGGATGGAGTGCGTCCATCCCCTGTGTGCTTACAGTGGACACACACACACACACACACACACACACACACACACACTCACACACAGACAGTGTGTGCTGCAGACGTAATGTGCAAAGCACCCAGAGTGACGCTGAACAAGCCATACAAGCCACTACAGGTGGTTAAACCTTAGCCAGTCCAGGTGTGCCTGTGTTGAAATCAGAGTGAATGGGTTTTACCCCGAACGTGAATGTATTTGCCTGTTTTGCAGATGTGTGAGTGCATGTGAGACAGCGAGAGAGAGAGAGTGTTTGAATGCAGAGGTATATTACGAGCACAGTCCAGAATCAGTCCAGCTCTTAAGCTTTTCTGTAGGTTTGTGTTCCAATGTTTATGATATGTTATGTATATTGATTCATCTCATATTACACTGCTAAATTCAGAAAATCCTTGTTATTCCTTCCTTTGTGCTCTTGTACAGTATTATTTGTATATATCTATATAAATATTATTGTTCATCTTTCTCCCTCTTTTTAATTGTTTTTGTATGTGGTAATATTAAAGGATAATTCCAGATTATTACAATTTTGGTCTTATTTTCACAGGTTTGGCGATCATTTCTGTCGGTTATGATAATGTTGTACTTGCTCAAGTAATTCTGGGAGATCTGGGAACACAGCAACATCGCTTTAAGAAAGACAAACACAAGTGGTTAGACGATCACACAGTTTAGCCAGATTACCTAAACCAGTTTAATTGAACAGGAAAACTATGTGAGCGCACAAATATGGTGAATAAAGTTAATTTGAACCAGAAAGTTGGTCTGTAAACTGTGATGGGAAACTCTTGAAGGACCGCTATGACCTACAACCAGAGGGCATAACACAACTGTCCTTGGAAAATTGGTATAAACTTGTAAAACAAAGGAGAAATTGCAGCTTCTTAACCAACTTGGTGTGTTTCTTTATGCTTTTGCATCTACGTTGTTTTGACAAATTGTATTTTAACAAAGCAAAACATAGAGAATAAGACTATTTTTCTTACAAGTAAAAAGACAATCGTCATTTTCAATAATCAGTTCTCAGTGAAATGTGTGAGTTTATATTTTACATATAAAAACTCATAAGTGTGGTACATTAGGTAATAACAGCTCGCACAGCCAAGGTGTCATGGTAGTAGATTAGTTACGTTCCTCCACGTCAGCGATTCACTCGGTGTGCACGACATCCGAAAACCAAAAGAAACGACGGCCAAGGCTACAAAAGTTAGACCCGAGTTGTGATAAACCAAACGCACCCTTTGAAAAGGTCGCTGGAATCTCTCTTTGTCATTGAAACCTTGTTGCCGAGCAGAACTATTCCCAGACATGAACTCCCGACTCTCAACAACAGTTGATATAACCGCCCAGGCCTTGAAATACCTCACATAAATTGGACAAAAATATCCTTATCACCCGGCTCTCTTTCTCACACACGCACCTCCTGTTCCTCTCTCCGTGTCCCTTCAGATTAAGTCATCCATCACTCTCGCTCCCAAAACACTCTCCCCTACATTCACACAGCGCCACAGAATGTAGACCATAACAGAGAGGCCGGGGCGAGCACACACACTCTGTTTGGGTTTAGGCGGCGTGCGTGTTTTCCACCGCCTCCTCGCCCACTTGCTGTGACGTGGTTGGCTGAGAGGTGTGGACACATTCCTGGCGCGTCGAGCGGCGCTCCGCTGCAGGCCGGGTTGAAGGTCACTCACCTGTCTGCCGGCCTCGCCTCCTCAACGAGAGGTGAGCGGGAGGGGATGTTTTTTTTGGCCGGATAGCCTCTTGTACCCACGTTTCCTCATTCGTGGCCCATTCACAGATTTGTGGCAGAGGGGTCACGGCTCCTCCTAGTTTCTGCCAAGCTGTTTCCAGACAGCCGGGGAAGGGGTGAACGAGTGCACACGGGAAGAGGAATGTGACTGGAAAGAATGCCTCAGTGCCAGTGGTGGACAGTAACTAAGTACATTTACTAAAGTACTGTATTTCAGCTACTTTTACTCAAGGATTTCCATTTTATGCTACTTTAAACTTCTACTCCACTACATTTCAGACGAAGAAAATTTACTTTTTACTTTTTAAACCACATTTATCTTACAGTTGGAGTTACTGGTTACTTACAATACAATTAATTGTTAAGAGCAGTTCAGTGGTTCCCAACGTTTTAATGCGCGTTTCCACCCACTACTGTTGTGCGAATATTAGAAGTTGGTTCATCGAGATAAACAGTAGGTGGTGCTGGTTCTTGGGTCAGGTGTGATTAAACCATTGCAGAAGAAGAAAGCGCAACAAGATAATGTGATTAATGTGATGTGAGCGCCGGTTAAAGCTCAAACGATGGATAACAATGTAAAAAATGTGATGGAAATATGGCATTTCCTGTTTATTGATACACCAACCTTTCCTCCTCAGCCATGTGTAAAAACCTTTTTGCGATATTTTGAATTTCTTTCAAATTTCTGGCACTTTGTGTGTTGTTAGCAGTTTCACCAACGACAGATTTCCACTCCTAACTCCTCAAATGGTTTAATTTAAACAACTATTTGTGGTCCAAAAAGGTCAAATCATCCAATATTTCTAAAAAAAAAAAAAAAAAAAGCAAAGATGAGAGATAAGACCAGAAAATTAAACAAATTTGTGTATTAGAACTTAGATTTTTTTTATTATTTCTTCTCCCATTAATCATCTCATGGCAGCTCAGATTTCTGTAATGACCCTTTGGAGGGGCCCCGACCCCCAGGTTGGGAACCACCGTACTAACTGTAGATAAAGACTTGAAAACCAGCTCCGCCTCGAGCAGCTACAACAGTCAGATTGTGCTTACAGTGGAGATCTCAGTGCAGACCCCCCAGGTTACTCTGGGAAGGAGGTGTTTTATGTGGTGGGAACCGGCCTTGAAGCGTAGACGCAACAGGGAGCCACAAACACATGCACTGCTGCAGCTGAACCAGGGACCTCCACTCTCCTCTCTCTCTCTCTCTCTCTCTCTCTCTCTCTCTCTCTCTCTCTCACTGTCTTTCTTGCTCGCTCGCTCACTCATTGTCCCCAGATTGACTGGCCATTCTCAGCCTGTGATGGAGATGTCCTGTGGGGGGTTGCACGGTGTGGGAAACTAGTTGATGAATGAGTGTTTGGCATGCTTGCACAGATGCATAGTTTGCCCCTGTATAGTTTATGTGTGTGTGTTATTATAGTAATGGCGAATGCATGCATGTGTGTGTATACGTGTGTGTGCGTGCCTGTATGAACACAATGCCTCGCTTGTGTTGCTATAGAATGGAGTTATGGCCTTTGTCCTGTCAGCATTCTTGTGTTGCTATTGGCCTCGGAGTGCATGGCAGCTCCCGCAGGCTCGGGGACAATAACCCCCCCCTCACCCCCACCTTCCCCTCCTCTCGCTGGGAGTCACAATGCCCCTCTTCGGCAGCACCCATCACCCTGAGACAGACGCCCACGAAACCGGCCCGCTATGGGTGTCACACAGCTACCAGCACCCAGAGTTCCTGAGGGGGGCAGAAGGAGGAAAATAAAAGCAGAAAATATAAAAAGAGGGGATTTCTCCTCAGGAGTATGGTCAGAGGAAGTGTGTGCTGGATAAGTGAGTCATGTGGTCAGTATTATCCCATCAGCTGTGATCCACTTGCAGAGGAAATGAGAAGATTATGGCACAGGAAACCAGACTGAAACTCTTTCACCTGAAAATATCCAGCTCTGTCCTCAGAAACCATCCATGCTCTTTGGGGTTTTTTTTTTTTTTTTTTTACTTAATTGCACACGAAAAACACACACATGCATGCACACACGCATCAGGAATGTTTCTCTACCTGAAGAGCATCAGAGCAAGCCAGAACAGGGAGGGCGATGTTGACATAGCAGAGCGATTGAGACGCTACTGCTGATTATTATATGGCCATGCAAAGAAGGACCTGATGTCATCGAGTCATTATGAACGAACCCACAAATCAACGTCACAGCAGACAGACAGTTTTGGAGGAAAAACAGGCACTCCTGACAAGTTGGGACACTCTTTAAAAAACAGATTAAACATCAGAAGCTGAAGCCAACGTTAACATTCAGTCTCACCAACGCAGGCCTGCAGATCTTAGAGCAGAAATTACAGGAGATGTGTTTGTTTACAGGCTGTAGAGAATTTCCTGTGGCTTCACCGGCACCTGTGTTTTCACCCGCCACAAAACCAACACCGTATCCAGCTGCGTTAACACCACCATGAAACCACCGGAATGGCTTCCTTTCACTGAAATTATCAACCACCTTTCAATGAAAACAGGTTGCAAAGCTGCGTGTTTCTGTGTGTGTGTTTATGAATTTGTATTCTTATGAGGTCCAGGGGATAAAAACCCTATCAGAGTTTGTACTTTCGTAAAAGACTAGTACAGTTGTATGTACTGATGAGGATTTATTCACAATTATGTGTACGATTATCTTACTTCCCAAGCAAACAATCCAAACTTTCCAATGAGATGCCACTGTTGATGGATTTATTTGTCTTGTTCAGTCATGCCGTTTTTTTTTTTTTGTATGTATCCAAAACAAAACATTGTTGTTGCTGCCATAAACATAACCTTGTGTGCCAGAAGAAAGAGATACCAGACATTAAGTGTTCAGACCGGCAAATTTTAAAGTAATAGTTCAGTATTTCAGTGTCTCACCATAACATATTGTGTGTGTCCTTTAAGATTTTAAACTGTGATTTGTTTCCTTTCATGTTTACATGTTAGCAGTCATCTTCTTCCTTTCCTGCCTTTCTTGGCACATTACTGTCACCGACTGTTGATCAGTGTGATTGTGTGACAGTGGCCATTTCTTTGTGTGCTTGCACGATACAAATAAAACGCTGGCCCTCTCTTGCTCCACAGCACCGATGGTGGTCAGAAACTCCTCATAGCACCTTTTAATTGTGTGAAAATGTCAGATTTCTATTTTAAAGCTGGATTAGGTGATTTCTGACCACTAGGGGGCGGGAAAACTTCACGTTACAACTAACATGCCAGTTAATAATACCTACTTGTACACCCAGCAGACACAGAACCACATTATTATTATCCCATATGAGTCATATTTCTTTCCAACTGATGAACACAAGTCCAATATTCACTGACATTGTATCTCTGTTTGAATCTCAACCAACTCCTGGGAAAAATACATGGCTCTTTAGCTTCTAACCTACTTTATCTGTTTACAGTTTGGTGCTGAGCATGCCGTGTACACTGGGTTTTATCGGCTTGTTTGATGAAAACAAGGGTTCATGAGAAAAGGGACACTAAGCCGCACCATAAATATGCCGTAAAACCAAAAGAATGAGCTAAAAGAAGCACCAAAGCAAGGTAGAGCTGCAACGCTGACTGTTAGATCTCTGGGTTTTTTTGATTTAATGTTAATGTTAAAAATATTGATTGAAGCAGCTTTAAAGATAAAAGTCAGTGAATCATATTACCTAAGGTCCTCAGAGGTACAGTAACAGAAAAATGTGTGTGTTTATGAGAGAGTGGAGATGAAAAGAGGACGGGGAGGGAGAGGTAGCATGTGTGGACACGACGGCGGTGAAGGCCCGGGGACATGGAGGGAGAAAAACATTAGAGGTGATTCGCAGGCATCGCATGGCACATCAACACATACCTCTTTCTCTAAGTCACTCACAAACGCCCCTTAATCTCTCTCACACAAACCTCTGCTCCATTGACAGACACACACTCGCAAAAAAACACACACCTATTACCACACTGCCCCTGTTCAGTGGGGGTTTAAGAAGGCTTGTATGGATAATCAGTACATGAGAGGGATTCTTCACATGCAGTCAGGGTGTTATGATTAAAAGTCCCCCTTCAGGCATAATTTCCTGAATGAAAATCAACTCCTCCCTTTATTCTCTCATGTTTACCTAATGTGCAATTACTGTAATATTTATACAAGAATTCACAATGTGTTATAATAACAACACTCTCTCATAAGCGTCTCTGTTTCTTCTCCTGTATACTGACACAATCTATCATATATTAATTATGTTTTCCCCTGTTGAGATGGTTGGAGTTGAGAGTTAAAGCCGCACAGCAGACAGTAAAGTGTTGTTGTCTTATGAAAACACTGTCTTACACTGATAGGATCTACATTAGTGAGCACCACCAGCCCCCACTAACCAGCATGAAGTGCTACACCTGCATCCAACACCAGCACACAGGACTTTAAAATACCTCCTGAAGGTACAACCACAGGGCCAGGGGCAAAAGATGAAAAACACACTTGTTATCCATGAAAGAAGGGGCTTTTCAGGGTTAAAGTTGGTGGTAATCAGATCTTTTACTCAAGTAAAAGTAGCAGTAGGAACCAGTAGAAATCTATCAACAAAATCAAAAGTCCTTGTTCTATGCAGAACAGCCCCTTTCATTTTACTTTTTACTCCACTACGTTTATTTGAGTTACTTTGCATTACAAGATTTTACAAACAAAACATATGATCAACATATAAGATATGATCAATTTCTATAGTTGAGACTACCATAAACAATATAAATTTGTTTTAATACTCCACCTTGATCAGCTACAAAATGCTGCAGACATGTTAATGAATTTGTAAGAATAATCCAATAATAGAACATATGATAAAATAACACTTTTACCTCTGTACTTTATGTAATAAAACTTTGAATGCACGACTTATACTTGTAATTAAGTATTCTTTTTATACTGCGGTATTACTGCTTTTACTAATTAAAACGGACATGAAACCAAAACACTAGTTAACTCAGCTCATGATTTTAATAAATCCATTGTTATGGAGCATTGATTTAAAGGGAAAAAAACTGATTCAATACTGATTTGGCAATAGTGTTTGTAGTAACAAAATCAGTGGGGCAATGCTTTGATTGAAAATAATGCAACACTTCTCTCTAGTGGTGTAAAATTGCACTACTTCTACTCCATCCCCAGTGCAAAGCAGTGATTGTATCCTCTTTGGCTTGTTGATTAGTTAAATAAAAGTAAAGTGACACAACACAGAAGAAAAAAAAAAACAACAACAACTAACAGCACCACATGATGGCACAATAAAGTACCACAACACAATAACTGACAGGAATACTAAACACAAAAATAAATAAAAAAAACTCTTAAACTATAATAAAAACTAACATCAAACTGTCTGACATGAAACTAATAAACACCCAACTAAAAACACTATAATGCCACTTTAATACAACTTTAACACAGAAATCTTCCTCCTCCTCCTCCTCACCATCATCACCATCATCATCATCAATAACAACAACAACAACGTCACGTATCGAGGACGCGCTCGAGCCAGCACCACGCGACAGGGACTGACAAGATGGCGACCGCTGCGGACACAGAGGAGCTGCGGCCGTGAAGGAGAGGCTCGGGTTCGTTCTCTTTTCCTTCTCCTCTCTCACAGTCACCGTGTGGCCCGGCGGCGCGTCGATTTGTTTAGTGTTTTTTTCGTATCGCAGGTTCGAGTCCGGCAGGTTGGTGGGGTTTTTTTTTTTTTTTTATTGGT
The DNA here is from genome assembly GCA_031216445.1 of Lateolabrax maculatus. NCBI lineage: Eukaryota > Metazoa > Chordata > Actinopteri > Acropomatiformes > Lateolabracidae > Lateolabrax > Lateolabrax maculatus. The sequence goes on from CM062211.1 coordinate 16,431,593, forward strand.
AAGAGCGGGGAGAGCCGAGTCCCGCCGCCGGCCGCCGAGCTCCGAGCGGCGGACTGAGCTGTGCCGGATCACCGCCGTTAGCTCGCGGGCTAGGCTAACGGTAGCTCACTAATCTGTTGATCGGATAAGATAAAAACAAGCCGAGCTCACGTGGTGTGATTTGTGGGACATTTTCAGTTGTTTTGTCAGGTTTTTTTCTCTCTGTGTGTTTGTGTGTGATTTCGGTGTGTTTTTTTTTTATTCGCTCCACGTATCTGTGTCGGTCACCCGGTAGCCGGAGCTAACGTTAGCCCAGAGGTGGCGTCCCCGAAGAGACACTCGGGCTGTTTCTGTCGTGCGGTGCGGTGCGGTGCGGTGCGGTGAGAGAGAGCCTGGACACGCGGGACCAGCGCGGTGTCCCGGCTTATTAAACCCCGCGTTAAGTAACGCCAGGCGGCGGGGTGCTGAGCCGCTCCGGACCATGCAGCCGCAAGGACGAACCCAGGAGGAGCGAAGCGCGCTAACTTACTGATAAGAAAACTAAGAAAAAACTTTGGTGACGGTAGAAAGTCTGGAGCAACTCTCCCAGGACGTGTTCGCACACTTTGCTCTATCAGACGCCACTGTTTTCTACACGTAAAGCCGACGTCTTAAAGCCTGAAGCTCTGTGGCGATTACTGTACCGCCACAATGTGGATAATCCTTAGATTAAGACTTTAAAGTTAATGACTGACTGGAGCAAAGTGCCACGTTTTTCTGCGTCTTTATTGCCTTGTCATGATCCCGGCTGAAGAATCGGCCTGGAAGGATTTCATGCTCTTCGATATAACACGACTTGGGGTTTGTTGTCAACTCGACAGGGGTCCGTCTTGGATCCTTGACAGGATTGATATTTTATTTATATCACAGCTCTCATGGCAGCACAATCTGAGCAACCCTTGCTGAATAAATACGCCCACTCCCAAAATACAACTGGTAAACAAACGCCTACTTTGACCTGAAGGCTTTGAGCTTGTTTTTTTTTTCTTCTTTTTTTAAAGAAGTGATTAATGGAATGAAGGCAGAGAGAAACAAACAAGACATTTCTGAAGTTAGAAACCTCATGTTTCCTCGCCCGCCCGTCTTTCCCGTGTTCCACTTTCACTCTCACACTCGGTCACCTAAGCCATCTCCACTCTTTCATTTCCCAAGAAAAGGTAGTCCTGTACCCAGACAAAGGGTGCACCACTTCGCGAGCTCAGTCCCCCCCCTTTTGTTGGATAATCTTACTTCTTTGACCTCAGGGGGGGTTGGGGTTGATAGGGCTCAGCCCACTCAAGGAGCCCCGCTTTCTCAGCTGAGGTACACCGACCCCCAGGGATGTGAAAAGAAGCCACAAGAGGTTGAGTGGAGACTGATTGTTGGGTGTTGGGTTGAGTTCTTCTGTTTTAAAACCAAAGAACAACCCAGTCAGTGTTTTTGAACAGCTCTCCTGCAGTTGGAAGTTTAAAGTAACAACATTAGCTGTTTATCACATTAGAGAGTTTTGATTAAAGGGAAGTATGTTCATATCCCTGTGAAGTCACCCTGGCTTCTGTCACCGTGCTGACTTTTTATTTTTTAAGTTACTATCTCTGGAAAAGCTCCACCGTTTGTCTTGTTGACGGCTTCACATCCAGCTTCAACAGCCCATGTTAATTTACACACCTTTCTGTTTTTCAGTGGATGTGCCTGGCAACACTCAGTGCAGTCATGTTTATCAACCAGTTACTTTACTGTGGGCCCTTGTTTCTGTTAGGAAATGTTAACGCCTGTCTGCCACCTGGCAGTTTGCCACAGTTCACTGTGTGTAGCTATGGCCACTTAAAGCATTAGAGGTTAGATGTAGTGACTTCAAAATAATAACTTTATTGAGTGAAAAGAAGCAGGATATTAAAAGATAAAAATACCCTAAATGTGCTTTTTTTAAAAAAAAAATATGTTTGGTCTGTTAAGGGGTAGATAATCAAACAATATGAAGGTGACAATAAGGAAAAGACGTTTTTAATTATTCAGATCTAACTCACTCTGTTTTGAAGGCCAGGTTCTGTTTTCTTATTCCATCTATTCATCCTGACTAACCAGATCTCTTCTCTTTCTCTTCTAGACACCACCATGTCCTGGGAGGGTCCCATTTCTCAGCTCACCATGGTTACCATGGTGATATGAAGCCAGTGTGAAACGTTGACACACACTCACAGACTCACACACAGACTGTCAGTTATTGACTGGCACAGCCAGCCAGCCAGCTCGGCAGGCAGGCGTGTGTAATGGACAGGTGTAAGCATGTGGGGCGGCTGCGGCTGGCCCCAGACCACTCCATCCTCAACCCCCAGAAGTGGCACTGCGTGGACTGCAACACCACCGAGTCTATATGGGCCTGCCTCGGCTGTGCTCATGTGGCGTGCGGGCGCTACATCGAGGAACATGCTCTGCAGCACTTCCAGCAGCAGCACCACCCGTTGGCTATGGAGGTTAATGAACTTTACGTTTTTTGTTACCTGTGTGACGATTATGTCCTGAATGATAACGCCACCGGAGACCTGAAGCTGCTTCGCAGTACGCTCAGCGCCATCCAGAGCCAGCGCTATGAAGTTACCACCCGCAGTGGGCGCACCCTCCGCTCTGCTAGCGCCGCCCCCGATGCCGTCATGCCATCCGGCGCCCGCGAGCTGCAGCTGAGGGATGAGGACCGGATGTTTACTGCACTTTGGCACCGGCGCAGGGCGCTCATGGGACGTGTCTTCCGCTTCTGGTTTGGACTGACTGAATGTGGAAAGAAGAGGGAGGAAGAAGAGAGAAAGAGGGAAGAGGAGGAGGAGCAGAAAAGGGAGGCAAGGGAGAGGAGGCGGGCTCTAAAGAGGCAGCTACAGGAGGAGCTGGAGAACGCCCCTCTCAGGAAGAGTCGCCGGTTACGTTGGAAGAGCCAGAGAGTTGCAGATGCGGCAGTCACAGCACCGTCTCGGAGGACACGCAACAATACAAAAACCCCTGTGCCGCCGTCTCACACCCGCAGGCCAAGGACTCAAAGCCCTGCCGCTGCTACCCCGAAGAAAGCTGGGCGGACGAAAAAGGTCCAACCAACTCCCAAACCCCGGAGCCGTTCGTCTACCACCAAATCTAAGCCCAAAACACCCTCCGCGACCCCCCGTTCTTCCCAAACACCTGTTCGCCGCAAGCAGAGTACCAAACAGAGTGGCTCACCCTTCAAACGGCGCCCCACGGTCACTCCTGGAGTGACGGGCCTGAGGAATTTGGGGAACACCTGTTATATGAACTCCATCCTGCAGGTGCTGAGCCACCTGCACGTCTTCAGGGAGTGCTTTCTGCGCCTGGATCTGACACAGGCACTGGAGCTACTGGCATCCGCCGTCCACGGCCAACTGGCAGGCAAGGCCTCGTCCCAGTCCCCCCTGACCCAAAGGAAGGGGTTCCAGGCCAGTTCAGGCTCTGGGGCGGGACTGAGCGGCGGGGCCTCGCGGGCCCGCAGCATGGAGCTGATACAACCCAAAGAGCCCAGCTCGAAGCACATCTCTCTCTGCCACGAGCTGCACACCTTGTTCCAGGTCATGTGGTCCGGCAAGTGGGCGCTGGTATCGCCTTTTGCCATGCTCCACTCGGTGTGGCAGCTGATCCCGGCGTTCAGGGGCTACGCTCAGCAGGATGCTCAGGAGTTCCTGTGTGAGCTGCTGGACAAGGTGCAGCACGAGCTGGAGAGCACCGGCAAGCACACAACCACTGCAGGGGTCCCACAGAAACGACTCATCAAGCAGGTGCTCAGTGTGGTCAACACCATCTTTCATGGCCAGCTCCTCAGCCAGGTATGACACACACACACATACACGCCTTGTAATCACCTTCACTTAATCATTGACTAACTCAGCAGTGGTCATAAGCTACTTCTGACTCACTCGTCAGATGCCTGCACACATGCACCCACTCAGCTCTGCCCACACACTCTGGTTGCATTGATAATTCAACAGCCATCATCAGCGCTGACTGAACTGTATCATTAATTCAAGTTAAATTGGCCGTGTTGGATTTTCATTTATCACTTTAAATCTTTGAGTGGAACCTAAGCTTCCAGCGCAGACATGAATCTGAAACTCTTGAGTATATTTTTAAGGTTGAGTTTCATGTTTCGTTGTGTGTTTTTGTTCCTTTCCAAACTTTCACAGTGTTCACACAGTATTTAAACTTTGGTACGACCCTGAGTGGAGCTGAAATGATAAGTCAGAAAAGTTACTTGGTCACTGTTTTGGTAATCATTAAACAGTTTCAGTCATTTTTCAAGCAAACATAGTTAAAAAATGCTATATATTCTCTGGTTTCACGTTATCAAGACAATGTGCTTCTCTTTGTCATGTATCATATTAAAGCTAATACCTTTTGGTTTTGGACTGTTGGTCAGATAAAACAAGACATTTGAAGAAGCCATTTCATAGACTGAATGATTACTCGATAATGAAAATAATTGTTTGTTGCAGCCCTAATCCTGAGTAGTACAGCTTCCTGGCCATTATTATATTGTTAATATTATAGAGTTATAAGAGTTGACCCTGTACTCCTCTGATTAGGGTGTGTTTTATCATCTATTTGCTGTAATTGCTTGACCAAACAGTCCTTAAAATCGCAACTAAAGCACACACACCAATAGACACAAAACATTGCCTTATTAGGTGTGAGCATACTACCTCTTTTCTTCTCTTCTGTGACTCAGCTCCAATGGAGGCATCTTAAACCCAAAGTGTAATATCAGACGAAAAGTTCCACTTCATTTTCTCAAGAATGAGAAAGTAGATTCTACATTGTTGTTGTTGTATTTTTTATATGCATAGAGTGTGATTGTTTGACCTGGTTTAGCACTTACGGACATATGAGCAGCTTGTGACAATACTTGGATATTTACAACCAAAGTTCAGCATCACTTCAAGTATCTGACGGAGTGTAGAGAGTTGGGATGAGGACAAGAGATGAGAGTCTACTTGTGGAGGCAGAGCACACACTGCGACACCTGCTCTTGGTGAATAGAGGTCTGTGTGTCTGTAAGGTTTTGTGGTATCTCGTCTCGCAGCTATTAACCACAGCGCTGACTCGAACTGCTTGTGCGCTCTCTGACAATGGCAGCGATCACTAAACCTGAACTGTGCCGGTTGAAGTTTGTATTGTATATGAAAATAAAGCATGTCACCATTGTGTATTTTATTCTTATAGTTTTACGACTGTATAAAGAAACAGGGAAACAGCACACAGGACAGTTACTAAGTAGTAGTACCACACCCGTCTCCCGTGACCACGCTCACGTCTTCATTTCCCTGTGTGCAGGTGACGTGCCTGGCCTGCGACCATCGCTCCAACACCGTGGAGCCTTTCTGGGATCTGTCTCTGGAGTTCCCCGAGCGGTATCACAGTAATAGCAGGGAGTCGGCTGCTCAGGCCTCGTGCCATTTGACGGAAATGCTGGCCAAGTTCACAGAGACTGAAGCACTGGAGGGAAACATCTACGCCTGTGACCACTGTAACTGTGAGTTAAATAATGTAAACACACACACACAAACACTATCTTTCACTCGAGACTTGACATTGATACTAACACGTTAACATCTGGCTTTAATATGAATCTGAAATCCAGACGGTGGCTGTGAAAATTTCAGCTGTTGTATTAAGCTTGTCTGAACATGTCCTGGACCTATTTTCCTTGTGAATAGAGGTTAAAGTGATGATGATCTGTTGCTCTTCATTGAAAACATTTCAAGCAAATATTGATACTTATCTGGAAATCTCTCAGCCATGTTGGTGAAACAAGATTTTCTTATGGAGTATTGTTGTGGACCTGCTAAATTGCATAGTTTTACAGTTGAAGGACCAAAGGATAAAATGCCACAAAGGTCTCAGGCTGCTTTTGAGTGCAGCACATTACGGTTACTGTAATTGTAATGTTTCCAAGTTACTAGTCAACTTGCCATGTGCCGAATCAACTTCTAAGTTCCCTGATTTCTTTAGGATTTGTTTGAGGGGGGAGTTTTGCCTTTATTGATAGAGATAGTGGAGACCGGACACAAAGGGAGAGAGAGGCCCTGGCCTCATTTTAAGAAGTTAGTTTTGGTCATACGATGGCAAGTAATGAGCCAAGGAGAAGTGAGTGTGTTTTGTCCAGCTGTGGTGCGGCGCTGAGTGAACATTTCTACAGAGTGAACATTTCGCTGCATATGTGGGTGAATGTGTGGTGAACGACTCTGAGACGCAGAGGTTGGGAAAATACAAAGTTTCGCTAAACTCAGACAATACAAAATCTCTCCTCTGGTATTTTTAAAGATAAAAGATAAGATTACAAAACTTTGAGGCACTTTGAGCTTGTTATTTCTAGCCGGCGCTGACAAATGACAAACGCCGCTGGCAGCAGGACGTATCAGCCGTCACAGATTAACAATAATTCTGTGAGTAACTTGATAACAGGAGTAACTTGGTTAAAGTTCTCTCTGCCAGCTGGTGTCTGTTACCTGCCAGAGATTGTTTGTGAGGGAGGAACCTCCACTCTGTAACATTGTTGTACAACCGCAATTTGACTTTTTGTAGTTCCAACTCCAGCAGGGTGATAGATCTTCTCTCTATTGGGTCACGTCACGTCAGTGTCAGGACTGGCGTTCTCCCAGTTAAACTTTACTTCATCTCATATCAATATATAATAATAATAGTTTTGGATCAGGACCTCCAGTATTTGGATGAAGTAGCTCAGAAGAAATAAGGAGTGTCAGAATAAGTAGGTTACAGCTGTTATTTCACTGCCAGATCACATATTTAATCAACATTTGGATCTGGATCACACGTTGTGCAACAGTAATATCCGGAGTAACGTTTGTATTGCGTGTCAACTCTCTCCTCTTCCTGCAGCTGCTCGACGGCGGACCTCTTCCAAACCTGTCCTCCTGACCGAAGCACAAAAACAGCTGATGGTCCACAAACTGCCTCAGGTCCTGCGGCTTCACCTCAAACGCTTCAGGTATGAAGATGATGCACCAGAGTCCATTCGTGTTTATCTTTATTTATCCCTGCACTGGCAGTTGTACAGAGCAGCTCACTACCACATCAACAAATACACACATCTGGGGGATTTTTTATATGATAATGGATGCTGGAAGATTTCTACCAGCTGCCATGTTATGAGCTGAAAACACAACATCTTTATGATTAATACTTCATATGTTTGTTTTATTTGTCCCTAAAACTACAACTTTGCACTCCCTTGCTCCCTTGCTCATAAATCTGGAAACCATTTTGTTGCCAAAAATTGGTGCCAAGTAGCTTTTATCAATGAAAGATGACATGAAATGAATTTTCCAGTTGGAAAAGTACAGCATAAACACAGGAAAAATGTATTAAAAATGATATTAACTATTACATAAAAAGCAAATGGAGCATAAAAAAGTGACTGTTGGCTGTTGACACCATTTTAAAGGCCTTTAATTAGTACCAACTACAGTTGAAAGATTGAAGCTTTGTCGCTGACTAATGGCTCATTGGCTGACTGGCTTTTTCTCTGTCTTGTGATTGGTCCTCAGGTGGTCTGGGCGGAACCACCGGGAGAAGATCGGCGTCCACGTGAGCTTCGACCAGCTGCTCAACATGGAGCCCTACTGCTGCCGAGAGCCCTCGCCCAAAGTTGTGCCCTGCTCCAATCCCAGCAGCCCCAGCTCCGCGGGCTCGCCGCGCCCCAAGCACTTCCTCTACGACCTCTCCGCTGTGGTGATGCATCATGGGAAGGGCTTCGGCTCTGGCCACTACACCTCCTACTGCTACAACACAGAAGGAGGTGAGTAAAGAGCGCAGTTAGTTACCTGAAATGGGGCTGACGACGCCTTCTTTTCCAAATTATTAAAGTCCTTATACAGAAGTAAAAGAGCCTAAAAAACAGTTTAAAACCTCAAGACAGAAATCAAGACACAACTGTAGACAGGTGATCACACACCTGGATACTGTTAGAATGATGCATACAGGGATCTGAACGAGCAGATTCCTGCGTCCTCATGTTCAGAGTAGATAAGAAGTATAAGTATATTTGTGCTCCAGCCTTCATATTGAATAGTTTTTCCTCTCCTGCAGGCTTCTGGGTTCACTGTAATGACTCTAAGCTGAATGTGTGTTCAGTGGAGGAGGTCTGCCGTGCTCAGGCCTACATCCTCTTCTACACACAGCGAGTAACTCAGGACAAAGACCGGCCGCTATAGGACCACCCCCCCACCCCCCTCCCCCCTCCTCCTGCTCCGCTGCAGCCCGACCACTCAGCGAGAAGATATCAGCACAGCCCCACGATCACTCTTTCTCTCTTCCCTCTCGTTCTTTGGGCATTTTATATCTGGGGAGGACGGGTCTTTTTACTCTATTTTTCTAAGGGGAAAAAAAAAAGAGAGGAAGGACTCCTTTTTTTTATTTTTTATTTTAACTTCTTGTATATGGTGTTTATATGTAGGTATTTTTAAAAGAAAATGGTGATGTTTGTGATTTGTGTACAGTTGTATTTTATAAAGAAGAGAGTATCAGCCAAGATGTGTCTCAGTAGCAGCCAGCAGACTCTCCTACAGGTCGCACAGGTGTATTCACGCGTCTGCCCACCTGCGTTTGGTGGCTTGTTGATTGTAAATGCTGTTTGTTCGTTTAAATCAACTGAAATGTTCCTCAGTCACTTTAGATAGTCGTCGCAGAACTGGATGTAGGGTTGTAAAATGTCATTCATTCACTAGAAATGGCCTCCCTGTGTTCTGCACAGGTGAAGATGTTAACAAACATGGCTGCGTCAGCTGCTCTCCTGCCAGAAATGCACTAATTTCTACAGAATAGGTTGTCAGCGTTGTTTTTACTCCCGTGTTGGTGCGTCGTTGAAGATCTGTACACAAGCAGGGCAGGAAGTGTATTTTTCACCCTGAAGTACTCTCAAGCCAAAGCCTTGGGGGAAGTGTATGGAAAAACCTCAGCATTTCCAAAACGGTTCAACATTTGCTGGATTTTTCTATTTTTTTCTTCCCTCCTTCACTGAGGGGAGAAATGTTTCCAAAGGGATGATTTTTGTTGTGTTTGGCTAAATGCTGCCACCTCTCCGCTCCAGAATGTAATTGTCTTCGGAGCTTGAACCATCTCCAACCAGACTTCACTAGATACACACTAGTGTTCTACAAAAGTGCCCTTTTTGTTGAGAAAACAGATATATTTTTATAGCTCATATCAATTCAGCAAAGTGGAATCTGCACAGCTGCAGTCCCGCCAGACCAGCATTTAGATTATGAATGTATTTTTATATAATCCTTCTCAGAGGTTTTAGAAAAGAGGCCATTGACTGTTTTTAAAAGTTTAACAGTAACACCACCAGCAGTTATGACAGATTTCACCATTACGTAGGTGTGTGTACATGCTGTATTTTATTTACCATGTGTTCAGTACAGTGTCCGGATGTAACAGGATCTCTGCAGTGTAAACAGATTGTGATATTTATCTCCATACTGGAGTAAACTTTACAAAAGAAAAGGTGTTCTCCGCCTCAACCATGTTCCCTCTGATTTATCCGTCAGAGGGGAATTCAAAGCACACTTCATGTTGTTTTTCCTCCATTGACATTTTGCTTACTACTCCATGGATGGATGTGTGTGTGTTTGTGTGTGTGTGTGTCTGTGGGCGTGTGTGTAAATTTATGGAAGTTATACTATGCAAATTGTTACCTCAATTTTATTTCTAGAGAAAATTACCTCAATAAATGAGAATATTTTTCCATTTTTCTACAAAAGATTCTGGTGTCTTGCTTGTTCTCATTTTGTTCCTGATTCAGACAATAAGTCTTAAATCCAAGTCAAAATATGAAATGACCGTTTCCAACGGTCCAAAATCCAATGATTTTATATCTAAGTTACGGCAAATTTTAATTTAATTTTCTTAATAAAACGTGTAAAAACAATAGTTTGTTTTTTTAACTGAGGCAGACTGGCTGTTTGCGGTGTTTATAGTTGTAACTTATTTTAAGGGCAGGTTGATATTAATCCTCTCATCCAACTCTGGGAAAGACATTTTATTTCTCAAAATGTTTACCAAAAAAAAACTTGTTTTAAGCAAAAACATTAATATTTTCTGTTTAAGTTTTCTGTGACAGTAAACTGAACAACATATTTGAAAAGGTGATTTGGGACTATAAATAAAGTATATATATAGAAAATATAAATATAGATAAAAATTAACAGTTGTGAGATTTCTTGTACTGTTAAATCTCAGACATCAGGAGAGGACAGGCCACAATGAGCAAAATCATTTTAATCACCTTTTTTTTCTTACAAAAACATTTTCAGGGAGTTCAAAATGAAGCTTTTTAATTTGGGAACAAACAGTGGCAGCAAACCATTTCAAAGATATTTTACAAATACCAAAGAAAGGATGACGAGAGGGCCAGAGTGCAGAGTTCCCTCCTGTAGCGACAGAAGCCAAACATACAGCTGCAGATGCACGGCGTCTGTAGGAAAGATGGCGTTTATTACTACGACACCCGGCGCTTTAAATGTTGGGAATTGTCTGTTTGCAGAGATTTCTTGGCCATGCATCGGCCTGATCACTTAAACCCATCAGTAGCATTTGTGCTTAATTTAACTCGAGCACTAAAGTACTGGAGGCTCAGAGTGGAGCCATTGAAACTTTGAAAATGATAATAAAGGGAAAGGGGGGTTCTCCACACTCACCATCTCTTTGAAAACTGAGGGTGCATTAGTTTCATCAGCAGCTTAAATAAATGTTTTAACTGTTTGACAGTTAACTTTTTAATGTTTTGTAAAATGAGGTCCGCAGGACATTGACGGAAACTACGACGGCTCCTCCGACAGAAACGTGTTGGCTTTTTTTTTTTTTTTAATAATTTCTTTAGCTGTGGTTGATGATAGAAAAATCAGAAAGCCAGTCCTTCTTCTTTGCAAGCTGTGAGTGGTGCATTGTGGGTAGAATACAGTAGCATTTGGCATCCCTCGAAGCTGCACTGAGACAACCACGTCCGTGTCTTTTCTGACGGAGGAGTTTTTTTTAAACGGGGTCTGGAGGTGCTATGTGGTGGTGACGGGGGAGGGGTGGGGGTGTGTGTGGTGTCGTTGACGGGGGGGTTGGGGTCTCAGTAGTCGTCTCCCCGGCTCACCACCTCCTTGCAGGTGGGCCTGAGCAGGATGGTGTGCTCGAACTGAGCGGTGTAGCAGCCCTTGGTGTCGCAGAGGGGGGGGTAGGGGTCCACGATGCCCAGGTCGCACAGGTTCTTCAGGGCCATCAGGTACTTGCTCTCGCCCAGGCGGTCCAGCCAGCGCCGGCAGAACGCCAGCGTGCCGAAGTTCTCGTTGACGACGTTCAGCAGGTGCTTCGCTCTGGGCAGCCTGGAGAGGAAGCAGGGGAGTAAACATCTGTTGTTTAAAACCACATTTTAAATATTCACAGATCTCAGTTACAAACAGTTTTCTTCAACTTCTGTGTTTTTCTAGAAACAAATCCAGCAGTTACGTGTATGCCGATAAAAAACATACTAATATAAAATAAGAGCGTCATGTTTTGTGAGAGCAGAGGGGATCCACGCTGTGTGCAGCAAAGCTTCATGAAGGCGAACTCTCACCTGATGGGGACGTGGCCGACGTCAAAGTTTTTCATGTAGTGAGAGCACTCCATGTCGTCGTGGACCACACCTTTACCTGTGCTGCCAAACGTCTCGATGGCATAAACCTCTCCTTCCTGCAGGGGGACAACGCACCATCAATAACATGAGGACTTCCTCTCACAGCCAGTATATTTAGCATTAGTCTGAGTATCGACAGTCATAGTTAACACACCTCCATTCTTGTTGCTTCTCCTCCTTTAACGATGGGCACGGTCTTGCCGGCGTGTATTCTGTACTGACCGATTGAATGGCCGTTCAGGTTTCGGATTGGCTTCACTGGAACAGAAGAAACACGTTTCATTAATAAACAAGATATTTTGTAAAAAAGACTTATTATATCCAAACGTTATGACTGACAGTAAACAAAGAACTTCATATACGGTTTATCACTCCGAAATGTGGTTTTTGAAACTAAGATTCAGGTCTTCAGTTCTATTCAGGTAATTATGAGTCCATACTAACAAGCAGCAGGTTCGCTGAGCTCCGACGTTAACAAATCTGTTAGTATTCTTTTACTCAAACTTTCATTAATATCATATCAACAATTTAAATTTCTAAACGAGTTTTCAATCAGGTTTTCAAAATTCAGTATTTGGATCAAGATGCTCATGCAAACAGCTGTTAAATGTTTCAGATACATATTTAATCGACATTTAGATTCAGATATCAGCAGACAGATTCTCCACATTAAAGGACTGATCAGGACATCACTCATGTGCAGTTAGAACAAACTACCTTGGTATGTTTTTCCATCGAGCTCGACCTCGTAGGACTCCATCACTTCTTGAATCGCCTCTCCAACATCACACAGACGCACGTCGATACCAGCGTTCTGCAACAAACACACAGGAAATCATGAGCTTCAGGCAACGTACACATGAAACACAACCGAGTGAGAGGTGTGTGTGTGTGTGTGTGTGTTTGTCATACTTTGATTCCAGTATTGGTGGCGTCTCTCACAGCCTCCAGCAGCTTGTCGTACTTTGGATTAAATGTGACGGTGAAGGCACAGTCAATGATTCGCCCTGCAAACAGACACCAAGCACAAAACCAGAACCTCTTTTAATGGATTTGATTTTGTTTTTAGAGATTATGTTGAAACTATTCTTCCTATTTTAAAGCAGCACATTTTCTAAAGTTAACAACACTTAGAGAACATCTGACGCTTTCATGTGAACCTCAGGGAAAACATTTGAAGTTAAATGACAACATACTGAGTTACAAGAAGTTTTGAAATTTAAATACCTCATTTTGTCTTTTGTAGATGTTAAATTTTGATTTCTGCATGTATTGTAAATAGTGTAATCAATCACACTCCACATCATTTAAAGTTTCACTTACAGTTGCACAACCATAAAACAAAGATGTAACTTGTTTGGTGTGATGAATTTTCCATCAGTGCTTAATGAGTCCAACAACTGACCGACCACTAGCTGTAAATCTTCTGTGGCAGCTACCCTGTTTAACCGTTATGGATTGAGAGTGGGGCCCTGAATACATCGTTTTTCAACATCAGCACAAAAGGTAGCTGAAGCGCCACTTAATCCATTTGGTACCGTTAATGTGCGTGCCGAAGTCGATCTTGCAGACGTCGTCGTACTGCAGGACGGTGGTGTCTCCGGCGTTGGGAGTGTAGTGGGCAGCACAATGGTTCAGGGAGCAGCCGGTGGGGAAGGCCAGGCCGGCGTTCAGCTTGTTCTCCTTTATCGTCTTACGAGAACAGTCCTCCAACCGCTCGCTGGGAGGAGAAATAAAATGAGAAGATTAGCACATTGCAACTCCTGTTACTATTCTTCTTCTTACTTTAATCTGTTTTGGAGTTACAGTTCTAATTTGGGGGGTGTAGACAGGAAGTATGTTGTTGCCATGGAGTCAGTGAGTTTCTTTTTTTATCCTTTATTTGTTAACATTTTGGCAAACTAGCACCATTAAAAGTATGCTGAATTAGTTATAATCAGTTCCTGTTTGACAACTATCACTGGATTACTTTGGCACCGAAGAAAACTTCAAACGTGATGAATCTTAGGCAAGTTCTGTATTGGTTCTGTAGTCATTTATTGTCAGTCTATTACTTCTGAGCAGATTTCTGGACGTAAACTCACGATGGACATTGGAAAGTTAAAGTCACACTGGATGTAAAAAAAAATGAATTAATTTCCTCTGCAGCAGCTCCAACGATTGATAAAAGGCCCAAATCATCAGTTCACACTATAATAACTAACTTCCTGTTGTTTTTTGTAGAACTCAGGCCTACAGGAGGCGCCTCACAGGTTGAAGACTCCCTCTAGTTTCAACCAACCACTTATACACATGTTAATAATGTTACTAAACTGATTGCAGTGATAAGCGCCTCACCAGATTTCAATCATGGTCATGCCGGGTTTCATGAAGCTGCGGACGTGCTGGCGGACCTGTCTGTGGGCCTCGGCTGCCTGTCTGAAGTCGTTCCACACCTCCTCGTTGGCTTTATCCAGCACCCGCTTCTCCTCGCTGGTCGTGCGCCACGCTGCACTGCGACTGGGAGGAGAACATGACGTCAACACACATTTATTATTACGGGTCTCAAGGCAAGAACACTGCTTTATTAGCGGCGTCGCTATTATAGATGAAAAAGCCGGACAATTGTAGACAGTCAGTGGGGAAAGTAAACATGTCAAAGCTGGAAGATGTAACTGGTTTTACAACATAACAGCGCTCCTGAATCATCGCCAGGCCACTATCACCTGACCAGGAGGTAATGAGGTAATCAGCAGAGACGCACACAGAGTAGTAATGTAGACATCTGCAACGTTATCACCACCAATGTTTACTAACATGCTGATTTGAATATTTGAACAGTGTGGAATTTGTTCTGATTCAAATTTAGAAAAATGTGATTCAAACAATGTTTACAATTTAAATTTAGACTTGTGAGAAGTTTTAATGCCTGCAAACAACAAACGAACATTTAACATTTTTAGTGCTCTTAAACTAAATTTCAAAATGACTTATGAAGAACTGCAGGCAGGATACTATCAATTGACATGACCTGCACATACTAACCTCTGACTTTGTTATTACGTAGCACATTTTAAGTCAAAAGCGCTTTACAGGGAGACAAAGAGGGGAAAAGAGAAATAAAAGAGACACACCATATAAAACAGCAAGCTGAAGTGTGTATAAGAATTGTAGAACCTGCAAAGTTAAATGTATAAAAATCAAGAAAAAGACAAAAGAAAACAGATGGTTTTATTTTAGCGAAAGCCCAATCACTAGTTCCAACAGGATTTCAGAAAGTAGCCGAACACTAACAGAGGTGTGTGTTTGTGTGTGTTCTCTTCTCACCCATCCTGTGAGGCGGGGTATTCACACTCCTGTCCGATGGGGAATGCTCCATTTGGGTATAACTCACAGATGGGCACAGATGGGGGATCAGTCTGACATTTGGCTGGAAGGAAAACAGAAAACACCCCATCAGACTGACAGATGTGTTACAGTGAGGGGTTTGAACACACAGTAAACTCTTCAACTGTGAAACTTTCGCAGCACTGCAGTATGAAATAGAGCTTTACGCCATCACGTGGTCAACTTACGTCCTTTCTTCTTCTTTTTCTTCTTCTTCTTTTTCCCTGCCGAGTTTTCTCCATCATCTCCATCTGTGTGAGTGAAGAGATACCGTTGTCACACCGACTACCAACTACTAGAATGTCTGCATGTGAAGACGATGTGTTAATCAGGTGTTAGACAATCACCTTCCTCGCCGTCCTCCTCTTTCTCTTTGTCTTCTATCGCCTGCTTCTCCAGCTGTTTGGTCACTTCTACCACGCCATCAGCCTCCGCCTCAGCGACTGCAGCAGCGAGAGGATCATCAACAACAAGAACACATACACAGTCCAATAAGCAGACATCTAACAGCCGTCAAAAGGTGCTGGTTCAGCACGGGCAGCAGAAAGAACCAGAGATACAAACATTAATCCTCATATTGGCGTCGTTCTTTAGAGCACATCTCTAAAATACCTATTCACAGCACCTAAGAAAGAAAGAATGAAGGTAAACCTCTGTGTGCATCCTTACAAAACATGTAAAACACGGCGACATCCTTTAAATAATTCTCAATAGCGTAAATTATACATGATAAAGAGTCAGGATCTGCGACTGTCTGTACGTTAATTACTGCTTGCTCAAAGTGGCAGCTGCTCTAACTGACCATTATGGATGTTAAGTGTAAAAGAGTCACTTTAAACACCAGCAAAAAGGTGCAGAAAGTGGAGTTTATATAATCATGTGACACTGCTTGTTCTTGTTTTTTGCTGCACACCAAAAAATGAACAACCCAAATCAAGTCCTTCTTCACTTCAGCAACTTTTTAAATGACAATTTTGTCAAAAACACTTGCTAGTGATTCAGCCCAAACACGGCGTCTCTCAGGTTTTCTTACAGGGTGTAGTTCACTTCTTAACAGGTAAGAACAAATATTTCTTCTTCCTACACAACAAGGAGGCATTCAGGTGAGTAACATTTCAGAGCTGTAGTAATACAACATGAATTTAATAAACAGGACACATTGTTAGCACGAATAAACCTTTTTTAAATGTTCCTGGGTTTTGTTGTGTAAACTGTGAACATTTAACATTTAGTAAAATGTCTCTATATTGCAGGTAATTTAGTGGAGTTTGGTTTATATGTTGATATAAGCGACCAAAGGTTCATAATGTTTTGCTGTGGATGATTTATTAAAGAAATCATCCTTTGGGTCATCTTTTCTTACATAATAACTCTGGTAAAGGAGGAATTACGAAACAGGAAAACTTGGCTGAGGCTCAGTGCAGTCGCCATGGAAAACAGTCACTAAAGGGAGCAGTCAGATGAGCAGATCAGTGTGTTTTCTCTCGACATAAACAGTAAACGACTTCTTGTATCAGCTGTGTTAAATGTCACTGTTCCTGGACGAGGATGCGTGTTTCATGAGGCCTGACAGGCGCTACAGCAAACAGCATCCAAACTGCCCTCAGCCCGCATGGCTAATGAGGAGCAGGGGCAAGTCAGACATGCTGCAACACACAGCTTCCGGCGTGACTTTCAAAATAACCGTCACATATAGTCTCCTATATTGATGCCCAAGTGGAGATCTAAATGGAGTTTGCCATGTAAGAAGAGTCTGTCCAGCAAAGTACAGCAAGTTTCTTTCAAAACTATAAACTAGAATCATCCTGTCAACCATTTTCTTGAGAAGTAAGGGGCTGGCATATGTGTACACTGCGGTTTCTGTAAATGCCACCCAGAAACTCATAGGTTTAACTAATTTTGTCAATGTCATTAAAAAAAAGGAACAAATTATTACTTTGATACTTAGTAGCAACACAACATATCCACGGTTCTCAGTATTTGTATTACTCATTAATTAAAACAGTCAATTGACACAATCTCCTCTTCAGACAATAAGAAGGAAGTGTTAACGAAAACAACCCAACCCAAAAATCCGTATTTTCTTAATTATATATAATTATTTAGCTTTTCTTTAGTTAAATAAATTGCTCCTATGTGCCTCGCAACGGAATAGCGACACATTTCATGCGTCTTACGACTTACATTACTATCCTGGTCAATGTATATTGAACAGACCAGTAACAAATTCACTTTCCCCACACTGACGAGACGCTCGTCGACCTTTATTTTGAAAGCGGCGGCCCGCGGCTTCCGGTTTGGCCGCCGCTCTAACGACCAACATTAGCTCCGTTAGCCCCGTTAGCAGCGCGGCGCTCGAGCCAGCCCCACCTGTCGTTGCCGACTTGTTCTTCTTCTTCTTCTTCTTCTTCTTCTTGGCGGTCTCCTCCACGGGGTCGGCCTCTTCCCTGTCGTCCGCCTCGCCGTTGAGCTCCGGCTCCGGGACGGGCTTGGGGTCCGCTGCCTGCTCCGCCACCACGTCCGCCATGATCGCAGGCGCCGCTGGAAAAGGAAGCGCGAGGGACTGTGGGAGTGCTGTGTGTGATGCTGCCTTCATGGACCCTCGGTGGTTTTTACGCTTATTCTCATAAATATTGTTTTTTAATTATTATTATTTTGAGTAGTATTAGTTTTAGTAGTTGTATTGATTGCCACATGTCAATTGTATCACAGTGGACCTGGAGGTTTCGTGCCCCTTGAGGGCTCTGGTGGAGTTACTCATGTTGGCCAGTTGGTAATCCAGATTTGGTGGTTATTATCTCTGTTTTGTTTTTTTTTAACAAGTAACACAAATTAAATATGTTTTATTGTGTAGAACTGCTTCACAGAGACGATTCTCTGTCACAGTTTGTGTTACTACCAAAAAGATTAAATTCATAACCGGATTAATAAATATGTTTTTTCAGAAATCCGAGTTTAATGGTAACACTTGAAAGCAGCACAGAGTAAAACATGCCTGATCAGCTGAAAGGGAGATTGAGCTGATCAGTGAAACTAATGGGGAATTAATGTGTGAAGCATAATTAAACTGTTCACTGATCACTATATCATCAATATCCTGTAAATTAGAATATCAGAAGTTTTAACATTAACTAGGGTAAATAAAACCAAATGCATTAAAGCTGTTATCTGTGTGCAAACTAAAATAAAACAATAACACAATAAAAGGTTATTTATATAGAGTTAATATTTGAGGTTGGAGATGCTGGTACACATTGTCACCTATGGTTAAATATATTCTGCATTATTGCCACTAGCACCTGTGGCAGTTGCAGAGTTGCCCACTAGATGGCAGAGTAATAACAGCAAACAACCTAATAAAATAATGTCAGTAATTAAGTTGTGTTGTGCTTCATTTTTAGAAGCATGTATGCCACTCGATGCATATTTAGAAAAGACGTGGGTGGCTTACGTGGAAGTCAAATCCTGAGCTGATGTGTTTAATGTCAGAGCTAGTCTTACTGAAATATGGGGTTTCCATTCTTAAATGTATTAAATCCAAAGACGGGGGCACTTATATGTCTGTATTTAAGTCTGCAAAGGCATGAATGGCTTTAATGGGGAGCACCAGCTGTTGTGGGTGAGACATATGCAAAATCCCACTAAACATATCAAGTAACTCACTAAACCTGTTTCTTTACCCCCACCGTGAGAGTCTCTGAAACACGAGCATCAGAAAAGACTTCAGGATACAACGAACACTTCCAGAATGGTATTTTATTTCACGTTGGAAAATGCAGGAGGGGGGTAGACCTCACCCAGAGAGAGGGTGCAGGAGGGGCCAGGACAAGGCAGACATGGTGACTGGGAAGGTGGAGGAGAGGGGGGGGCATACATCAGGGCTGTCAGACTCTTCATATGAAACATAAAGTTATAGAATTGCCCTCACATGAGAGAAAACAAACCTTTTTTTTTATTTTTATTACCTTACCCGTACAGGTAGTTTAAACCTCACAGCAGCACAGTTCATTGAATTCACGCCACACAGTTCAGTCCATAAAGTGTCGAGTCATTAACAAGTCTCTGATCTTTCCGCTGAGCGTGCCCCTGTAAACACAGACACTGGAAATTGGAACTGATTCAGTCTTTGTGGATTGTTCTTAGATACGTTAGTGTCATATTCCAAATGTGTCATCAGATAAGTATTCGAAATTGGATTGTGAATGTGTGGTCGGCTATGCGTCCACGTTACCCCCCCACTTTGTCCCGTCAGAGAGTAGAGAGACGGATGGACAAAAATAAAGCGCTGATGGTAAAAAATAGCATTTCACTTCCTCTTTTTGCCTCCTGCCCTCTTCGTGTGTGTTTGTACCTGTCAGCCTATAAGAACTAATGTCAGAGTTCATCCAATGTAACAACTGCAGTGTTGGTAAGTACTAAACTACAATTTTGAGCCTGTAAAGTCCTGGAAAAATTATTATTTTTTAAGTTTGTTTGTTTTACAAACACTGGGCATTTTGCTACATTTTGCTGGCAATAATTAGGTTCAGTTGGATTCTGCTCGTGACAGAGTATTTTTATATATAATATAGTAGTTCTTTTTACTTAACTTAAGGATATGAGTACTTATTCCACCACTGATCAACTGTACACAGTAGCAGTGACATCGTCTCTTTCTGTTATTTTCCCTCCAGTCTCTCTCCCCTTTCCTCTCACCTCTGTATGTTTCTAAAAGCCTCGGTATGAGCTTGAATCTTTTAGCTTAAAATGAAATGTTTTAAAATAGAACTCCTGCCGCCGGGCGAATTCACGTCTAATCGCTTGTATCTTCGTATTCTGTCTCAACAGATAATCCTTGATGTATCACAGAATAATCTCAACCTTTCTACTCCTCCAAAACTTCCTGACAGTAACTCAGATCAGGGGAAACAATGAGAAAACTGCAACAAAACCATTTTCTTCTCAAAGAATCTTATTACTGTTATTATTTATGTATGGAGCTAATGTTGTGTTTCTTACAATCTTTGTTTCCACATATACTGAGCGACTGTGAACAACATACACGATGTGGATGTCACCAAGTAAACTGTAGACATTCTGTCTGGTCTTCGGACCTTAACACTGTAAGGTCATGTTTTGTTTTAGTGGTTCTGGTACCTGAGTTTTAACAGCAAAAGAGCAGTAAGAATCGTGGGTAATGTACAGTAACATGGACGGATGGGTGGTAGAGAGTGGCGTAAATCTGAGATACTTCCACACCAGAAACAGTTAAGATGTAACACAGACCTGTCGATAACAGACACCCAGACAATCAGACATAAATACAGTCTCTGCTCAGTGATTGGTTAAAGCAGGGAGGGTTTCATTTCAGTCCTTCTCAGGGGCTCGTCTGTCGCGTCTGTCCTCTTCATCCTCCTCCTCCTCCTCCTCCTCCTCATCCTCATCCCCGAACGTCTGCTCCTCCATGTGGATGAGCGAGTGCGAGCGCGCCGCCACCTGAGCGGCGAGGGCGGAGCTGAAGCTGAGAGCCTGCGAGCCGTGGATCTCCGTCAGTCTGTCCATCACAGAGACGGCAGGGACTTTAGGCCTCAGCAAGCAGTCCAGACCGTTGTGGCCCTCCCCCTCCCCCTCCTCCAGGACCCCGTCGTACTGGTGCAGCTCGGACGCTCCTCCTCCTCCTCTTGTACAGACCAAAGTTTCCCCCGACTCCCCTTCCTTCGCCTCCAGACCACAGCTGAACTCCGTCGTCGGCTCTGCGGAGGGGTCAGGCCTCACCCTGCCATCTCTTGCTTCCTCTTCCTCCCCTTCGCTTCCTGCAGAGCACTCCGAAAGGTGGTTTCCTTCTTCATCGCCGGTTTCTACTGATCCCAGAGAAGTCGGAGCGTCTGCCGGGTTTGGGGCGGGATCTGAACTCTCGTTGCAAGCTGAAGGTGTCACAGCAGCTGCAAGAAAGAAGAAGAAATATACAGCATCATTTAGGGTTGAATTGCTCTACTGATTTGTATTACCAATCTGATATGATTGATTATTAGTACACCGATTGTCTTTGGAAAGACTTTAAACTTATGGACTATAATTACCAAATTATAAAAGATTTTAAACTTACTGACATATAATTACCAAATACTTTCCGGTTCCAGCTTCTCAAATGTTTGGATTTGCTGCTCTTCTCTTTTTATTAGTAAGTAATCGGAAAAAAAATAGCTGACTCGTTTTTCTCTAATGAAAATAATCGTTAGTTTTTTTGTGTTAAAGGAAAAAGTGAAAAGCATCCATACACTGGATTACAGCGACCAAAGCTTTATTGGACTAAAACTGGAAATGTTTTCCCTGATGGAGTGGAAACACAGCTTGTTTTAGTTCAATAAACTTTTGGAAGCTGTAATCCAGTGTGCAGATACTCTCTACTCACTTCCCTTCACTTCAGCAGTTTGCTGTCCTACACCTCGTCTAAATATAGAAAGGGAAGTGCACACAACCGCCTGCTATTACTTCTATCATCTTCCTGAGTGTTAGCCAAGTGATGCCTGGTAACAGGGTCTAAAGTAGAGTTGCAACAGTCGGTTGATCGGCAGAAAATTAATCTGAAATTTAATCGATAATCGATTCATCATTTCATTCAATTTTCTAGCAAAGATGCCAAACTTTCTGTGGCTGCAGCTTCTCAGATGTGAGTATCTGCTGCTTTTCTCTGTTTTGTATCATTGACAGTCGGACAAAACAAGACATTTGAAAACTGTTTTGTGTAGACAAAACTTTTTTCTCTGAATCAGTTTTATTACCTGTTTTTTCACATGTATAAAATAACTATACTTCCCCACAGAGATCTGTTGTTTTTGGAGACTTCATCAAAACAATTCAACCCAGTTACAAACTGATTCCTGTCATAAATTTAATTCAAGAATATTAACAATAAGTCTCCAGCAGTCAAACTCTAATGTCCTCATCTGTGAGTTATCACAGAAGAGAGATGACATGGGTCCGTGCAGACCTTGGTCGTTGAAGAGCAGCTGCTTCCTCTTCATCCTCTCCCCTTCTGACGCGCGGAAGCCCAGCACGGCCTTGAGCTCTGACAGGACGCGGCGGGACTCCTCCCTCTCCCGCCGCTGCCGCTCCCGCTCCTCCGGTGACAACATGTCGGACCAGGACCCTCTGTCCTCACCGTCAGAGTCCGAGTCGGATACGTAGGCCTCCCACTCCTGGTTCAAATGAAACAGCGGGAACAGGGAAACAGATCAGGAGGACACCATGGATGGAGAGAATTAGGGACATGTACAGAGTTTTGGTGTAAATATAGTTAATTATAGGTGTAAATAGAAGCTCACAATGCAAGCTGTTAGGCGGAAGGTGGACATTTAATCTTACCAGCTCTTCGGGCACCGGGTCTCTGTCCAGGATCAACGGGTAGGATGGAGGAGGAGGAGGAATCTCGGGCACAGGGGGACAACAGTGCTGCAGACCCTCAGCATTACCTGCAGAGATGGTGTGTTTTCGCGACAACAAACAGATCACCTCAGCAACCTCGTACTTGAGCTCGGTCACTCTGTTGACCGCCATGCTCTGGTTGGTCTGTGTGTTGTCCTACGTTGTGAAGTACCTACTTCCCCCGTAACTGGCAACAGTCTTGAGTCATGGTAAAGGAAGGAGGAAGTCTGCGCTAACAATAGGTCACTGTTCTGTGTTGTATATATTTTATGGTGTATTGAGAAATGCAGGAAGGTGTGTGTGTGTGTGTGTGTGTGTGTGTTCATGTTAGACAGCTCACCTGGACATGCGTTGGCCCGTCTCAGCATGCGCTCCACCTGGCTGATGGTGTCCTCCCAGCAGCCGCTGCTGGCCTGCATGTGAGGCTGCAGCTGGTGCAGGCGGTCACTGAGGTCCTGGTAGCCCTCGAATGTCAACTCCGTCGGTTCCTTGGACACCATCAGTTTCTCCAGGTCGTCCTCCAGGATGATCATCCTGACGATAATCAAACACAGGAGGACAGTTGACAATACAGATTGATGGTTTAAAATGTGATTCCCCATCTGTCCGCCCTCATTTCCTGTCACCTCTCTACTATCAGGTTCCAGTAAAGGTATAAAGTGTAAAAAAAAATGTTTTATGTTTAAACATAAGTCATGTCAAAGATGTGAAGAATAATGAATAATATTCTTTATATGATTATATTCGGGTTACATGGAATGTACCAAATATTAGGGGAAATCTTCCTGATATAGTTTAGTGCCGTTTCCACCATCTGCTTCCTGATAGTCTCAGAAATCCTTCTCTAACTAATCTGCTCCTCTTAATCTTCCTCAGCTTCTTTGTGAGTGCCGAGTTTAATATAGGAAATCCACGATGGATAATGACTAGCACCTGAATTCACTTACTTTCATTAAAAGCACAAAATGTCCAATTCACATTTCAGCAGTGACGGCTTTTAAGTGTATGTAATTTTTAAATGTAATTTTCAAATTTTACAAAAAAAGTCTCAACTCAAGGTCCACTTACTACCCTTTTTCCATAACTTCTGTATTTTTTTTATTGCATACATTTTATGTTCAACGTCCATATATTTGTGCAGCCCCACTTTCTTTACCCATATTTATTTCTTTACTATATGTTATTACTGTTCTGCTGGTGGAATGACCAAGTTTCCCTCAACTGGTCATTAAAGTCTCATCTCATCTTTATGGAAAGTGTCGATTGAGGGCTGTCAGAATTGTGTGTGTGTGTGTGTGTGTGTGTGTGTTCCTCACTCGCTGAGCAGGGCCTTGAGGTGCAGCTGGAGGCTTCGGATGGAGGTGTGCAGGGTGTTGAGCTCTCGGCATTTCTCCCTGGCCCTCCCCGTCCTGTCCGAGCCCGTCGTCCTCAGCTGGGTCTCAAAGTGTCGGTGGAAGTCGTAGCTGCGCTGCACCTCGCCGAGGCAGCTGGCCAGAGCGTGATGGAGGGGCTCTGTCACTGCGGCGATGGAGCAGTGCAGCGGGGGAGGGGGAGGGGAGGTGTCTGCTTTGGGCGCGCCCTCTTCTGGGTCCTCTATTCTTCGGGGTGACAGGAGAAGAGCCAGGCGGCGGAAACATTCTGAGCTTTGTCCCACCCACAGCTGGAACAGCATCTACGGGAGGAAACAAACAGGACAGAACACGTTAATTAGTGAACTTTAGAGGTGCTGGTAGGTGGATTTTCTTACCTTTGGACAGAGCCGGGCTGCCCGTTTCCAGTCTTTGCGCTAAACTAACCGGCTTTCAGCTCATTCAGACATGAAGGTGGTCAATCTTCTCATCTAACACTTGGAAAGAAAAGCTAAAAAGCAGATTTCCCAAAGAGATTTTGGTTGGAGTATCACTTTTGAACTATGACATAGTGGTAATCAAATTTAGACAAATTAACATTAATTAGGTTGTAGATTGTACAAGCCCTTTATTGCTAGGGTTTACCTTTTCTTCTCTTTCCACTCCTGTACTAGTGTCCACCCATTACTTGCACCCCCAGGCTTGCCCTCAGGCCTTACCTTCAAGGCGGGCAGGCTGTAGTCATCGGTCAGCTCCTGAGCCTGCTCGTCACCCAGGTGTTCAATACCCAGGCCGAGCCCCAGCTCCTTCAGAGGCACCGCAGACACATAATTGGTCACATTATCGATCTCGGAGTTCAGAGGGAACGTTAGGAGGGGTTAAGGCCACATCACACACCAAAACAACGTGTGCACCTATTTTTATTTTATTTAGGTAAAGGATATGCCTTGAGCATGTGACAGGTGGCTCTACGAGAGGCTCTGAAGGCTGAGCGGAGCGCCCGGTACAGGGACTTCCTCAGTCCGATCAGCTGCTGGCCTCGTGGCATCGCCCCCGGCCCCGCCCTGCTAAAGGAGCTGGCCGCACTCACCCTGTCGAGCAAACTTGACAAGTGAAATGTGATACAACTGTGGAGACGTCCCAAAGAGGCAGGGGGCACACACAACACTGAACACCACATCACTAAAGACAACACCAACAAACTGAGGCGATTCAGACATGAGTGTTAGAAACACAACGCAGCTGTGACGAACAAGACAATGTGACATGCTACTAAAGGAATAGTTCGACATTGTGAGAAATGCACTTAATTACTTTTTTTTTCATTTTTCTTTTTACAAAGACTTAGATGATATGTTTGATAGCACTCTAATGTCTGTGCTGTAAGCTACAGCCGGTGAGCTTAGCTTAGCACAAAGATTGGAAATAGGGGAACAGTTAGTGTGTCTCTGTACAAAGGTAACAAAATCCACTGACCCACACATCTAAAACTCAATAATTAACATGTTAGTAAAGTGCTGGTAGGAGGATGTTGTTACCTTTGGACAGAGCCAGGCTAACTGTTGCACCGACAAGAAAACTGATAAGTGTATTTCCCAGAAAATGTTGAGCTATTAACTTACTTGGTGATTGAAGTATAATACTAGATCAACAGTGTTTTTCTATAGACAATGCTACACACAGACAGAGACAATTAGTTTTCTAAAAATAAGTGCTAACATAAATAATAAAACACCCTAGAGACACACTACCTGCGGGGGTGAGTTAACTAACACACTGCAAACAAAGGAGCGAATTAACCAAGCAGGCTTTAACCAAGCAGTAGTGGTTGCAAATGCAAATCCAAATGCAAATTAACACTATGTGATTGGGTGAAATGCATGTAGGTGCATATAAAACGAGCACACTTACAGGGTGAACCCTCTGGAGATGACCTCCGTCTCCTGCACCAGGCGCAGAGCTTTGCGGGACAGTCCGGTCAGAGTTTTGCCGTTGTGGACCAGAGACTGGAGCTGCGTGGCCCGGGCGTGGACGGCTCTCTGCATGCGGCCCCGTCTCCACAGCGTGACCCCCCTGACCCCCATCCAGCCCAGCAGCGCCAGGCCCCACGGGGCTGCAGCCAGCGACCACAGGCCCTCGGATACGGAGCAGAGACCCAGCAGCACTGCAGCCAGGCCGACCAGCCCCGCCACGTCCCTGAGTGAAGAGAACCGGAGGGAATTTTATTAGTGCAACCATTTGCATGTCGGCACCGGTTTGTTAACAGTTCTTTTCACCAAGTGGAAGATATCGTAGCTGTCTGACTTAGAGTTACAACTCAGAGGCTGATGTGCATTATGGAAAGTTGGAGCTTAGATACAGTGTGCACATTAATTATTCTTTATATACATTGGATGGACTACACCTTTTTCCTAGAACTTTTTCCCTGCAATACACATTTTTTCCTTCCAAAAAAGTATGATAGTTTACATGTTTACTTTTGTTAGAAAGGTCATGAGGTCACTATTATTTTTGAGGCTGTATTTTCAGTGAGTGCTGGTGAGCCAATTATTTTGTCCATCCACAGTACATCTGTGTGTGTTTCTTTCCTAACAATGTACCATAGTGAGGGCCTGGCTATGAGGCTTGGTCTCGGCAGGGTGCTCGCTCGGCTGGGCGAGCCAGAGGGCGACGAGCCGAGGGTGAGCAGGCTCGGGTCTAGCAGCTCGATCAGCTCCACATCCTCCTGCAGCAGCACGTCCTGGTCCAGAATGCACCTCACCGAGTACTGGCCGAACACGCCGTCCTGCAAGAAAAGAGTAACACGGGAAAAAACAGAAAAGTGCTTAGAAAGGAGAGCTGCCTTTGAAAATAAAACAGAGTGAGGTTGCTGGTTTCAGTGCCAGCATTCCTTTCTGGTTCCCATTCGACTTACCAGCTGCTGCCCCAGCTTACGAGATGCAGCCGCCTGGTGGATCGGACTCCATCGCCACAAGGCTTCAGCCAGTCTCCATAAGTGTCCTCCCTGCAAATCACACACAGGGGAAAGGTTATAATTCAGTCAATTAAGTAACAGCTCCATTCCAGTTTAATGCAGGCCTTTTAAATTATTTTATGCCCTGATGCAGCCCCAGTGGATCATAAAAGTTGAAAAATATTCCAGATTAAAATACTAAATGATTCACCTGCATGCCTTTCAGTCATTCTGGTATTTTTCCTCTAGCTTGGGTCACATCCAATCTTTGCACTCACAAACATACAAGCTCACGGTCAAAAGAAGTATCCCAGGAGACAAACTCATTCAGGCAACGACAATAAGTGCAATGTGTGTTTGTAAAAACACTCACTCCCGGGTCTTATATAGCTCTGCTGTGACACAAAAAAAAAACCACATAACTGCTTCAGTTTGTTGAATTCCCATTTTGGTGTTATAACTGAATGTTTACATTTCCGGCATCAGTAAAACTCAAACTTTTATCCTTTAAAACACATAGTTGACAGGCAGAAAGGAAGGATTCTTTTAGCTCCAGAAAAAGAAACAAGTTTGTATGTCTTTCATTGGAGACACTGCACAGTAACACACACGCACACACGCACACACACACTGTCTGTTTTATCTCTGGCTTCCTACGAGTCTCCCTCCCTCCTTTTATAGTGTGTTGACATTTCGATGCATAACAAATCTCTGGTCCAATGGCTGCACGTTTTTCTCCCAAGTGCTAGGAGCCTGAATAAATCCCAAACTGTGTAATGTCTAATCGTGAATAGGATCTACTATTTACTAATCTGCTTAGAGTCTTTTCGGGGGAAGAGTGAAATCCTTTGTTAAAGAAATGGGACTCCTGTTGAAAGCTGTTTGTATGCTGAGGCTTTATTAATGACACGCACATCCAGTATTTTTCTGTTAAAGTTAAAAAAAAAACTAAGAATCCTGTAGAAACCAG
The DNA here is from genome assembly GCA_031216445.1 of Lateolabrax maculatus. Lineage (NCBI taxonomy): Eukaryota > Metazoa > Chordata > Actinopteri > Acropomatiformes > Lateolabracidae > Lateolabrax > Lateolabrax maculatus. Next base: position 16,459,306 of record CM062211.1, read on the forward strand.
TATCATAACACCCTGTGAAGTGTGTGTGCGCTCCAGTTCACAGCAGACGCATGTAGTTATTGATTCAGACTGGGCAGCCTGTAAACTGACCTTTTTCTGGGGGGTAAAGCACCAGTGGTATTAGTCTAAAGGCCGCGGTAGAATTGATTACTGATTGGAGATTGAGCTTCAGGATTGGGCATTCACATAACACTGGTCATCAGTCTCAAAGTAGGCCACAACTCTGTTCAGTCTTCTCTGCGGTGTCAAAGCGGCTCATCCTATCCATGATGTAAACCATGTACAGATTAACAGACATATGCCCGGACTCTCACTCCTGCATAACATCCTGGCACAGTCAGTTTTTGCTCATCAGTATTCTCCTGGTGTCACCCGGGGAACACTTCCCAGATACTGGACTGATGGCTACTATGTGACAGAATGGACACGCTCAGCACAGACAGCTGTATATGACAGCAAGTCTACATGTGTGTAAAGCATGTATCCAGCTTCTCTTTTAGGCTCTCCATAATACTTATCACATTAAATTATACCAAACAGAGGCATGCCTAGCTATTATTTTATGTCCCAAAGTCCAATAAAACAATATTTTGTCTCATATCTGTCTGAGATTTTCAACCTGTATTTATTCATGGGAAATCAACCTAACACCAATTTTCAGTTAATAGTCACACAGCTACACAAATTCTGACCTGGGTTTATGATAAAAGCCCTCTACTGGTGGTCACATGGAGGTAACTGTTTCAGGAGGGAACAGTGTGATTCACTGTCCCCAATCACATTTGTGAAAACTGGTCTGAGGATTTCAACCAGCAGACTTAGCGATTACCATTCCACTTGCGTAAGTTTTAGGCTAATCCTGCCTCTTTATGTTACTTGAATATCACCGACTTCAATATACAAATTATTTACCATTATCTCCAAAATATCAGCATATCAGGTCAAGGTCATTGTCCCATACTGTATATACTACAAATGGTGTATGTGAGCGGTGTTCAGTAAGACAATTTGGCCTTTCACTGGTAATGTAAAAGACAGAAAAACTGTTGTCAGTCTACGTAAACGGGTTTTTTTGCCTCGGCTCCGACTTTATCTGAGCTCCAGGAAACTGGTCACCAAGGGACGACCAAAAACCTTTCCTGTCTCATCCGAAGCCCTCATCCTCCTTCACTCCTTAGAACAACAGTGTCTGAGAGAGGAAGCATGACACGTACGGAAAGTTCCTGAGCGGAGCAAACATAACGCCGTTTCCCGTCGCAAGAGGAGGGAGAGGACGAGGGGAGGCCGAGTCATGTGATCCTGAGCTTCCCAGGACACATTACCCGTCTGTATGAATCACAAGTCCACTCAAACTACAGTCATTTACGCATAGATTAATGCAAGAGCTATTCAAAGTTCATCAAGTGCACACAGATCCATTAAAAACAGGCAAACATCAGCAAAACACACACACACACACAATTTGTAAGAGAGACAGGAATAACGTCACGGAGAAAGCGGAGCATGGCCGCAGTAATCGCATTTGGGCTATCTCTTCTACAATCAGAACAGCAGCAGGAGAGAGATGCACGGGAAGGAGAGCTTTTGCTGTGTGTGATCACAGAGTAAAGAAAATGCAACGTTAAATACCTGCATCTGAGCGTAGGAAGCCCTTGTTGCCATGTCTTGTCTGTGTGAAGCAAAGCATGTGAACCAGTGCACATAACGGTCTGCGGGTGATTGTGCGCCAATGCTTGGAGTCAATAGTCAAATTAATTAATTTCTGTCTGACTGCAGAGGTCAAACAGTGACAAACACACGTGCTCAAACACGCACGCACACAGCCCCGGGTCAGGGAGGCGGACTGTTTGAATAGTGATTGGAGTTAGTTAGAGCGTTAGATTTGGTCTACTAAAAGTCAGAAAATAGAAAATTTTCCAGAGTCTGTATTTTAAACCATTTCATAATTGGGCAGATGATGATGGCTGTATTGACACCAGGTTTATGTATGCTGTTGCTCTAGTATATGTTAATTACATATCTTTGTAATATGTTATTTATTTATTTTATTTTGTTTTATGTTCAAGTCTCTTATATTTGTGTCGAGGATGCGAGGAACTCACTGGAGTTTTCTTTCGATCTTCGTCGGGAGAGCTGAGGTCTCCCTCTTGTCCGCCATATTCCTCCTCCTGTGTAGCCGTTGGACATGCCTCAAAGTCTGTGTGCCCTAGATCATGCAGGTACTGGAAAAGAGGGGAGTTCTGCAAAGAGAAAGAGAAAGAGAAACCATCAGAGGGATTGAGCAGTCGGTGAGGAATAATGGATGAGAAGGAGGTAGGAAAGGAGAGCGAGAGACAGATAAAATAGTGCCAGATGAGTGGAGAGGAGGAGAAAGAGAGAAATGTGGGGATTAGGTCATCAGTCAGATGTGGGTTGAGCTGACACTCATCCCGATTTTGCCCTCGCTTTTCCCAGTGTGAACCGAAAGGTATCCTGGCCCTGATAAGCGAGGGAAAAGCATCACCAATTCCTCAGGCAAAGTCTACTTTCCCTCAACGGCTCCACCCTCACCCAGAGCCCCTCCATGTAGCTGTCTTTTCTGTTCTGGGAGGAATGCTGTAAAGCCTAAGTGCCTTCACATGTGAATCTGTAACATCAACACACACTCATACAGATGCCAGGTCTCTGTCTTTTGAGCATCTCCATGCACCCAAGATTTCTTCTCTCCCGCATGGAAACTGGACTAAATGTGAGCACAATCCATCATGTAATAATCCTATCTTCTCGCAGTGGGGAAATGCACACAGGCAATGCTGTTTCTTACCCCGAACAAAGAAAGCTCAGAACAAAATCAGCCAGGAAGGAAAAACATCCCGTGCTAGAATTGGTCTAAAAGATGCCTGACCCACTTCTCCCCCAGCTGCTGATCCTCTGCTGCTGGCAACACATCGCTCTTAGCATCTCTGCTGTGTTTTGGTGCCTCTGGACAGCTGCACATCTCATTTTAATATATTTAACTATCACCCATCATAAAAAAAACAGTATGCCTACATGGCAGTCAAACAATTAAAAGCTACTCACATGCATTGTCACACCAAGTCGCAGCTCATAGTGTCACCATCCAGCTGTAGCTACGTGTATGTGAGTGTGTGTGTGTATGAGAAGGCTGTTATTTTTCCTTTTTCTTCCAGAACCGACGCATTGGGTCTGGTTTGATCTTCCACCCACCCCCACCTCCACCACCACCACCACCCCACCCCGCCTCTAAATACCGGTCTAGTGGTGATGAAACGCCGACAACAATGCGCACACTAGCCCGGCTCAGCCTCTCCCATGACCACCAAAGCTCCTTGGCAAGACGCACGGTTAGCGGCCGGCCAAATATGTGGATTTGTTTTGGGGCTGTCAGTGCACGGCAACGGGGGCTGCTACTGCTAAGCTAAACCCGGTGATGAACCGGGAAGCCAACGTCTACGTCTACGTCCCCCCCCCCCCCCCCCCCCCAACCCCGGAGCTCGAGAGGAATGACAAAGCATCGGTTACAAGTTACGTTAACGGGCGGGAATACAAACCTCAAATACCACATCTTCGTCAAACTCCTCCGTCATTGCTCTCCGCCATCTGTCCGCAGCCCGTTTAGCATTCTGGGGTTGTAGGCGGCGGTGGTTCGTTCAGCGGTGTGTGTGTGTGTGTGTGGAGGGGGGGGGGGAGCGGCCGTTCAGAGAGAAGTTGGTGGTTAGCCGGTTGCTAAAAAACTTGAGCGTGAGACCACAATTCCCAGAATGCACCTCTCTTCCGCCGCCGCTTCCCTCGCGAGCAACGAGCGAGAGGCTCGTGCCAGGGCGCCTCAAGTGGGCGCGAGCGGCAGCGGCCCAACCGTCGGGGAAGCTCCGCGAGGAACTTCAGTGTCAAGTTACCGGAAACGCCTGGTACAACACCGGAAATGTGCCTTCAAAATAAAAACTACGCTTTTTTTTAACAATTTGATGTGAATAGAAAACACAGTAAAACAGCAGTAATAATATTTTTATTTTTTATAGATATATAGGCTAACACGTGTGTGTTCTCATTTCTGTGTTTCACATCATATTCCGAGAATTTAAACCAGATAATTTTCGAGAGTAGATTTATTTTTTAACTCTTAACCGGAACTGGATTGTTTAGTTGTATCCGGCTTGACGCTGTTGGGAAAAGCACCGTGGCTGAAAAACTTCGGGAAAAATGGAAAAAGTAACAGGCGTAAAAACTTTAACCGTGCATCCGCTGGCGAGATAAGGAGCAGCGGCGAGGGATCTGCGTGTTTTCTCCCCGGAGTGGGCTTCAAACTGACAATGGTGTCGAAGGAGGAAAAAACGCAGATTTTCTCGCAATTCCATTGAAAGTCAATTTACTCATGGAGAAAGGAGCCAGTCGGGAGTCATGAGCACAGGTTTGTTTCGTGTGGGAGCGAACTTAACTCAGCCAAATCCTGCTGTGCAAGCGCCTATTGTGGTTGGCTAAAACTACTTGTAGTAACTAGTTTATTCGCAGAAAAATGAAAAAAAAAATGCAAATTTGGATGTAACGGACGGGAGCATCCACTCTATTTTTACTCAACCACTGCTAATTACAGTTTTTCTTAATAACAGCTTTCAAAAATATATATAAAAGAGGACAGGACTTTAGTTTGAGTGCTTTCTAAAAATGCCATCATAACTCACAGTCTAAAATATCCCTTTCCGTTTGATATTAGAGCCACTGTTGCAGCTGGAGGGGGTTAAATCCTTTGTCTTAAAACATCTGTCCCGCTGTTGATGCAACAAGTCAGGCTCGATAATAAGCTGCAGCGTTAACATCTCATTTAAAACTGTTAAGATTTACCTGGACGAAGGGAGGTGCTCCCGGCGGATTCGTGTCACCGCGTTGGACGTGTCCCACGGAGTTTTTATAATTGCTAAAAACGGTTTTTAGCCCAGATACCTGGCGTTGCCTTTTACAGCCAAAACATAAGGCCAGATTCCGCTCAGAAATCTGGCAGTTTAAAGTCGCTCCGGTTATAAGAGGCCTTAATATCTCCGGGGACATGGTTTATTAACTTTGATGGCATCCTTTTCATGTATTGGCAAATTCGGCTTATAGAAAAAAGACTAAATAACAGTTGGATTAAGTTTTAGATTTGAGTCTCCCAGCTCATCACCGCCATCCATGGTGGATTTTCATACACATTTGGGTGAACTACTTCTTAAATCTGAACTTTTCTAACAAAAGCTGCATGCCGAATTGAAAAGTGGCTCTCATTGATTAGTAACCATCCTTAATTACTTTTCCAGCACGTAGGTGTTGTTGTTTATGAGTGTTGTGATTTAATAGTTTGGGGTTTTTGAACTGGGTTTGGAGCGGGGCTCTGTCTGCAGAGGCAGAGCAGCATGCATCGGGGGCAGAGCGGTTTTTGGTCGTTGGCCTTTTCGGAAACATCCGCTCGATGACTCCACTTCTCGTGGTGTCGGCCAGCCAAGACTTTCAGCCAGTAGAGCGGAAAATATGGCCTACAATCTCAATTCACAGCTTTTTATTAGTGCAGGGACTCTGTTTTTGTTTTTTATGTAAACTTTATTTAACTAGGTGAATCCCAGTGAGATTCTGTCTCATCAACTTCCACTAGTAGTGTAGTATTTATTTATAGTAAATATTAAGTAGTTCCATGTGGGGTGAGACTACATACAATACAATACACTTTAGTTTAACTCATTTCTGCAGCAGCAACACATGTCTCAAACCATAAAGAGTCATTTAAATCTTGAGTTTTAGAAATAAAAAAACACAAACTGTCAGAGGCAGACAGTTGGAGCAGGAAGAAAGAAAAGTGTCGCCAATAAGAGGACACAACTGAAATATACCCATTATATTTATAATATTGGTTGCTGCTGGTGTAGTTGATGCAGTTTAATTTAGACAAGAAGACGTGCCAAGCTCCCTCAGGAACAGGAAGGAGGGTACAAATTCAATTGTGAATCTGAGTTGAGTAATCCATTTTAAGCCCTTCAGTGCTCATTTATCATAAAATGACTTTATTGGAAGTCCAAATGGTTGAGCGGACGTGACAAGGGTTTCATCATTTTGTTAAAGAAATGGATCCTAATTTCCTAATTCCCCTCTGACCCTAAGAGTGACCTTTTGACCCGAGGTTTAACCACAGCTTGCAGCTGTCTTTGCTTATATTCGAGGAGGTCTGGATGAAGCATGCCTTTATGGGCTGTGCCGGTGTTGCATCATTCAATCATTCATGTGAAAGGAAGTGTGAGTAAATGTTTTTTTTTTTTTTTATTACTTTTTCTGTAAATCTCCTCCCTTTTCTTTACGTGCAGGTGTGAAGAAGCCTCCATTAGCTCCCAAACCTAAACTCCCTGCCACCACCAAACCCTCTCCCCCGCCCATCGCCCCCAAACCAGGTCTTCTCTCCCACTCGTCGGTCGTCTCCCAACCTTCCCCTGCTACTCTGAAGAGGACGAAACCAGCTGTTGCCCCCAAACCATGCATTCCCAGATCCGCAGCCTCGTCTCCCCCTGTTTCACCCCCGCCCCCCAAACCCGGTGAACCCGTTATCCTATCTCAGGAACAGGAGGAGGCTTTAGGTGATAGCCTCTCACTTCTCAACTCCAGAAATGGGATTTTATCAGAGACTACCAAACGTGAATCGGATTATATCATTCCCACCTGCTCCTGTGGGCTCGAGGACTCTTCCCAGTGCCAGCATCTGGAAAACGGAAATACAGCTGAGATTGGGAGCGCTTTGCACGAAGAGGTGTTGCAGAATGGGATTTCTACAGAAGGATTAACAGGGACGAGGCCACGAGATAACTCAGAAAACCGGGAGGAGGGAGTAGCTGTCGAGAAGGGGGAAGGTAGAGGGATTAGCAAAAAGCCCAGGGGTAAACCTCAAAGACAGAGACACCTGGAGAGGGTATTGGTAAACAAAGAGGCAGAGAGCACTGAGGAGCAGAAGGGGAAAGCTTCAGAGACTGGAAAACATGAGGAAAGTGCCGTTTCTGAGCCTGATGTTTTAAAGGTGGATGAACAGACTGAGGCTCAAAACACAGATTTAACAGACTCAGCCTGTGATGTTGCAGGCAGCATCATCATCTCCCAAAGCATCACCCCTCATGAGTTTTTTGCAGAATCCATTCAGGTGGAGCGCAGTGAGCCCATCAGCACATTGTTTCACACCAGGTTACACCCTGATCTGCAGGTCCCCGCTGCCCCCAGTAAGCCTCTTCCGGTCCCTCATCCACGTAAACTTAAAAAGCCGTCCCTGGTGAGGCAGGATGGCGTGGAGGGCAGTGTCCAGGATCAGGCGGCGGAGGAACAAAAACGGGGGCTCGAGGGGAAACTGAGTCTAGCTGGTCTGTCTCTCAGTTCAGAGGAACAGGATGCACATGACAACCCTTTACCCCCGAAAGACTCAGGTGTGGGAGATGATGAGGCCGACGCGCCTGTCCCCCCTCCTCGACAGACCTCCCTCTCGCCACGCCTTCACAGAACGGTCCACATGCCCTCCTCTCTGAACAAAAACACCTCCCACTCCTTAGTCCTGCTCGCACAACCCGACTCAATGCGCCACAAAGAAGAGGGCGATGAGCGCCGGGTGGAGGAGGACGAAGAGGATGGGTACGGCGACTTTGAGCGCTACCCGATCACTCACAGCCTCCCCAAACAGATCAAACTCGGATGCCACCCTCCTCTGGCGAACACGAGGAAAGCCTTTTCCGCGGAGGACCATCAGTCGCCGAGAGCGCCGCCCAGGAAACCTCAGAGACACAGCCTGCCGGCACCCCCTCCACCCTCCATCTGCCCTCCTGCACCTCCCCATGCGCACACCCCCATGAGGGAGCTCCCCGCGCCTCCTCAGGAGAAAACAGCCTGGCGCTTCACCCGACCCTGCGTGACCTTCTTCAGCCGGCAGATGCCCACGAGGAGCAGCGTGCCGCCAAAGAGCCGGGCCCCGGCGCTGGGGGGCAAGCAGAGGGCGCAGTCCTTCTCTGCGGCGGACCTGGCAACCCGGGCAGACTCTCAAAAGAGGGGCCTCTCTTTCCGGAAGCTGCTGGAGCTCAGGCTGTCTGTCAAGATGCTGCCAAAGCTGCTGGCCAAGGGAGGCCAGTCGCTGGACTGTACCAGCGTGGAGTCGAACCGGGGGGAGAGAAGTCTGGAGCGGCCCAAGAGCTGCATAGGGGAGGCTGACATTTGCGGAGAAGGTGGAGAGGAGTCGGTGGAGTATGAGAACGTTCCTCTGTATGAGGAGATCCCCGAGTACATGAACCTGCCGTTTCACGGCGCGAGGCTGGGCTGGCCACACGACCCAGACGCTGACGATTCAGATATCTATGAAGTGCAGGATCCCTATCACAGATACCAGGACCATGAGTACGAGAGGTACCGTATTTTGCATATTTAGAAGCTTGCAAACATCTTGTTTGAGAGTGCAACTAATGATTATTTTTATTATATTTATTATTATTTAATCTGTCTGTTTTTGTAGCATTTGTTTGGGCTATTTTACGCATTTATTATAGAGATTGCTGTAGAGGGATGACAAGAATTTAGGGATGAGAGAACGGCGTGCATCAAAGGTCGCCAGCTGGATTCAAACCTGAACATTTCCTTAACCTCTGGGGCACCCCAACATTCATTTATTTTTATGATTTATCGATTAATTGTTAAGTCTATGAACTGTCTTTCTGTCAGTCCAACCCCCAAATTTTCAATTTACATTGACTTAAAACACAAAAAAGTAGCAAATCAACACATTTAAGGGTTTGGCATTTTTCCTTCCTAAATGACTTAAACTATTAATCAAATAAATCAAATGTTTGCATCAACCAACAAATAGATTAGCTCTCTAATCATTTGAGCACTTAGCATCTAGTTTTTAATTGTCTTTCTCAGGTGATGCATCAGTAACAGGTGTCGTATCTAAAGATGAATTATCACTTAAGTCAGAATAAGAGAAAACACAACTAATTTTCCCCGTGAAGTTCAAGAAAAGATATTATTTTTTTTATTCTACAAACAATGGCTGCTTGTGTGTGTGTGTGTGTGTGTGTGTGTGAGAGCAAAAGAGCGTGAAAGTTGATGCAGGACCTGCTGCTCAACCCCTGCGATGTCATGTGACCCTTGTCTTCAGTGTGGGAGCCGCTGCCTGCGACAGGTTGCACAGGCGACATTAGCGGTTTATGTTTTCAGGAGTGTGAAAGTCAGCCTCTGAGCCACTGGCACTGGATTTGAATAGAGCATTGATGTGCTGCAGGTCGGCCTGTTTTCCTGTGGGTTATTTTCAGTGGCCACGGCAGGAAATGTCTGAGAATCGCATAAACGCCGCACAGCTCTCTAGAACAGGGAAAATAAACCTCCAGCAACCACCAGCCTCCTCCTCCTCAGGCTTCCCGCCCTCGCACTGCGTTTAGCCTCTTCCTAACCTCGTCACTTCGTTTTTCTCCTCCGTCTCTGTGAGAGAGTTTTGTCTCAACAAATAAATCCTCTTTTTAAATCACACCAAAGGGAAAGCGACAGTTTGCAGAGGAGTATACATACAAGGATACACTATTAAATTATCCAAGGAAAAATAAAGTATTTAAGTTGAAAAATAGTGACACACATCAAAGACACTGAACAGAACAGGTACAAATACATAAATTGCAATAGCTTATTAAAGAAATTGGACATGATTTATTGTGGAAATCACATTAAGGAATGTATAACCACAAAACCTCCTCCAGCCATGAACAGGTTTCTAACTTGTTGTTTCATGTCACTGTAGATCCGTCGTTTCTTGGCTCGAGCCATAAAGTAGCTGGCATTCAAATGTATTAATTATTTCTTTATTCATATTTTCTCCTATATATTCCCATGTCAGTTACACTGTTTAGCAAAATAATCTAGTCTTTGGTGAAGATGTTTTAAATTGAGCTGCAACTTATTATTATTTTCATTATCCGTTAATTTGTCACTTGTTTTTTAATTAACTGATTAGTTGTTTAGTTTTTAAAAAGGTAAAATCCTCAAATAACTTTTTTTGTCCGACCGAATCCAAAAGGTATTTAGTTTTTTCTTAGATTTCTTTGGCCTCTTGGGTGACTCAAACAATGAATTGATTGGCAGACTAATCACTTCAGCGCTGGCTAATTGAACAAGTGGCAACGCCAGCAGATTTCACTGCCACCCGGCCCCTGTCATGCCATCAGGATCCCATTGAATCACTCCGCTCTTGATAGTAGGCCCAGACTGTTGTGATGAGGAGCCGTTCCCATGATAGATGGGTAGATGGCACGGTTCCTGTTTCCTCTGTCAGACTTCCAGGTGACGGCGGTGTGAAATCAGCCCCGTTAGAACAATTAAGATGTACCCTGCTTCTTAATCCTGCCTGGTATGCAGAGTGGTTACCGGGGTGTTTGTGTGTTAAGAGAGGAGAAAAGAGGGAGCGAGTGAATCTGTAGTGTTTCCCAGGCATCGGAGCCTGTTAAGTTTATGTAAGTAGCCTCGGGCTGTAAACAAGTGGCGCTCTGTGCCTGACCCAGTGTGTTGGAATGCTCCGCTAGAGAGAAAAGCGTACGGGAGAAAGAAGTTGAGAAAAAAGGAAGGAAAAGTAGGTGTGTGTTGCGATTTAGGTAATAGAAACTGTTGGGAAGCACATAAGAAAAGGGAGGAAGTGGAGAGAGTGGGCGTTTGCTGATGAGAGTGAAAGGAAATGTGAGAATTTTTGGAGTCCCACAGTCTTTCCTATCTAATATTTATTCTGAGCCATCACTCTTTTTGCCAAGGTACAACATCCACAAGCTTCTACACAGACAGTCGGGCAGGGAAACAGCAGGCACAACAAAACACAAATTCCTCCCCTTCTGAAATCTCACCTCATCAGTCTTTGAAATCAGACAGCTTAATTCTGCGGAACAGCCTCTGAGAGCTAGAATCAAAACATTAGGGACACACAAACACATGTTGCTGCTTGTACTAACCTGGCAGACAACACGGCGTGTTGTCTCGCTGCCAGCAGCAGGGTTGATGGAGACGCAGCACATATAAATACAGGTTTTAATCTCTTTTGGCATAATTGGCAGATAGAAGTGTTCTGGATACAGGCTAACCCAAAACATTATAAGTAAGTACGTCTGAAATCAGTATTACAGTATTAAAAAGAATATCGATATATTTGATACAATGGCAATTGTACACAAAATTGGCACAGTGCATCACCCTTCAAATACACTTCAGTACCTACAACAGTAATCAATGATGCAGTAATAGTAATACTAATAATAATAATAACGGCTGCAACTAACGATTATTTTCACCATAGATTATTATCTGCTCTGATCAAAAGTCTCTGAACTGTAAAAAATGCCTGTAATAACTTCCTATTCACCATCACAACCACTTTCAGTATTTTTGCCTGAAAAATGCCTTAAATGATCAATTAGTTATAAGTAGTTGCCGATTATGTTTCTGTCCAACAACCAGCTCTAATAATAAAAACAATAACAGACATCAAATAAGATTTTTTCTTTTTGTAGGGGGTGTTTTTGACCATTTAGTGTGTTTTTTAGGGGCGTTTCTCTTTTTCAAGAGCAGCTTTATTGAATGATTCATTCAGTGCATTACTGTACTGAGGCCCTTCACTGAGCAGCTCCAAAGTGAAAATGTTGAAATTATTCCTCTTGTTGTAGATGTTGTCACAGTGTGATGAATATTTTCTACGGTACAAAACCTCTGAATGAGTTTCAGTCGTGTACTGACTCATATGCTTCTAAGATTAAGTGTGTTCGATTTATCAAGTCTTGCACAAAACCTACACTCGAACGCCCTTAATCTCTATTTATCCAGGGAGGCTATGTGTAAGATTTAATCTTTTCTCTGACTGTCGCTCTGTCTGCGTTTTGTTGTGTTGAACGTGTGTGTGTCTGCGTTTCGGCGTGCAGTGGCTGGCTGGGGCAGGACGTCCACTCTGAGGAGGAGGAGATCCACAGTTCAGACGAAGAGGACAACAGCTCCACCTCCAGCAAGGAGCACCTGGATGTGGCAGACCGACAGGTAATCACCTCCTTCTACACTGAAAGGGGAATTCAGTCATTATACAGTGACGACTATAAAGAATTAACTAATTAAGTATGAATAAAATCAAAACTGAAACGTTTCTGTAGTTGGTTGAGGTGGAGCAGGATTAGTAATGTAGTAGTATACATACTAGTATGTTTTTACATGAAAAACACATAAAAAGTACAATATTCCCCTCTGAATTGTAGTGGAGTACAAGTACAGCTTTAGTTACTTTATGAATTAAGAATTTACACAACAAAACCTATGATCAGTGTATAAAGTATGACGCAGTATTATAGATTAAACTGGTAGTATTATTATATAATCGTATAAAAAGTAGCTTTAACTACACCAGTAAAGTGTTACTTACACACAAATGCATCAGCAATTAAAATCTAATGATATAAACTACCAAAGTGTGATTTTCCCTTCTCAGATTGTTTCATTTTAATAGTTTTTAGAGTCGTTAAGAAGTAAAACTCCCCAGTATTTAACAAGAAAAAGCAAAGATTTTTCAAGATAATTTCGTGCAACAGAGAGAAGTTTTAGTTTTATCTACGACCCCCAACTCCATGTCAACGCTGGCCTTAATGAGGCTCCTGTAATTCACACTTTAGACATGCGGGAAACGCTAGCGGGTCATAGCTGAGAGGAATAATGACTCTTAAAGTACACAATCCTGCATCTGAGAGGTCCACAGATTACAATGGACGTCTCATATGACTGCCGGTGACTAAACTGTCACTGCAGCCACTAGAGATTGTGTGCATGTTGCTGCCAAGTGTGTGTGTGTGTGTGTGTGTGTGTGTGTGTGTGTGTGTGTGTGTGTGTGTGTGTGTGTGTGTGTTGAAAAGGGGGATGGTGAGCAAACACACGAGGGTTACAGGTTCAGGAATAGCTCACTCAATGACTGAAAGATTTTTTTTGTTGTTCTTCGTCCTGTGTGACCCTGTCTGTGATACTGTCAGCGGCTGCGTCTGATGCCCCTCAGAGCTGCAGGGCAATATAGGCAATACAGGCTCCGATAGGACCAGTAGGACATTTCAGTCAAGCGGGGGCCAAGGCCGCTGTCCAAATTAAGTCATGGAGAGACCGCCCCATTACCATTCAACAACACACACCATCAGAAAGACACGGGGAGAGGGAGAGAGAGGGAGAAGGGAAGGGGAAGGTCGGTGCCCTACTTTCAGGCCTGATTGAGCTGTTGTTCGGAGGGCTGTAAACTCAACCCTGATGGTTTTGCCGAGCGAAACAGGATCCAGTGATCATGGTGATTTGCAGCGAGCCCGTGAGTGAGCGGTGGCGTGGTTTTGGTGAAGTCGAGTCGCTGTTGGCGTTTCTGTAGCGTCGCTTAACCCTTTGCGTTTCTCCTCCTTTCAGCAAGAGGATGAGATGAAGAGGAAGAAGGTGGTGCACATCGCCCAGGAGATTATGAGCTCCGAGAAAGTGTGAGTGGGCTTATAATGACCCAGGAGCGCTTCATGTCACTGCTAAAGTACAATCTGTGCTAAAAAGCCCAAATGTGCTGTATTTTATGGTGTCTAACTGATGTATTTCCTCTCTTCTATCAGGTTTGTGGATGTCCTGAAGCTTCTTCACATAGTAAGTGTCTCATTTAAACAAGAGTTATATTAAAGGAACATTTTGCTGAGTTGTTTTAGCAGTCGAGGGAAGAAGAGTGCCCAGCATAATAAACCGTGCTGTATGTTTTGTTACCCGCACCGACACTGCGATTGTTTTGAATGGTGATCAAAGCCTTTTTCCCAGGGATGGACATGAATTAATGAGAGTCTTGGCTGGGATGTGTTTTGCTCAAGTGCCGGGACAGAGCTGAATAATCCAGTTATTTCACAGCTGAGGCTTTTAAAGTTGCTGTGTTGGAGAGTTTTGGTTTCCCGGGGGCGGCAGTGGGCAGGTAAATGCATCGCCACAAGGAGGGAGGCGGCGCTTTGATCAGTCCCGTGACGGGGAACACTGTCAGGCAAGACTGTGTGTGTTTTTGCACGAGCGAGTTAAAAAGAGAAGTTTAGTTTGGCTCTGTTAAGGTGAGCTGTGTAGTTGGTCTGGTGAGTTTAAATGCCAAAAAAGCTTATTTTTCCCAACTTTATTTTTGTTGATAATTTCACCTTAAATTAGTGGGTTGAAATGGGCAACACAATACTTGAACAGGAACATGGTCTTTCAATAACAAATGTATTAGGTTGCATCTCATTGGCACACATATTCAGGCAATTTTTCCAGTATTTTACAGATTTTCACATTGTAGTCTTAAGAGAAAAACTACATTTCCATTCAAAGTCCATTCATCCTTTGTTTTGCAGTAATTTCTTTTTAAACTTTTCAAAGAGAGTAATCCTGTGCCAATGACAATATTACAGGACAAGCTCAGATAATATGAAAATGATCAGCCAATGCCAAGCAATTTTTAAAAAAGGTTTCATTAAAAAGATATATTTTGTAGATTTATATTTTAGTATTTCCATTTAATGCAATTTGTACGGAAATCCTAATCACAATAATTTTAGGTATTGACCTTCAAAATAGCAAATGATGAAGCATTTAAAAACTTTCCTTAACTTCCATCAGGGTTCCCTGTCAACCATGAGCCTGCAATATAAGCTCTGCTGACAGATTTAGTTTCAAAGAAATGTGCTAAAATCATATCGTTCATCACGTCGCATGCGGCTCTGTTTTGAATGAAGGCAAGACTAACAGGAACCATGTGACTGGGTGACGTCTGGTTGTTGACATGAGCAAAATCAGGCTGGTCTTGTGACTTCTAATGTCAGTATTTGTAAACTCTGGGTTTATTGCTCAGCTCTGTGTCCACGTACTGTTGCTGGAAATGTTCTGAGTTGACACGAGGTCCATAAAATTGGACTTAGACGACCATTTAAACCACTTGATGTGTTAAACAAATGGCAGGGTTGCAGAATGGTTTCTTCACTTTTGTTTTTGCGTCTTTTGGGTTTCAACGTTTGACAGAGACGTTTTCAGCCTTTGTTCATGTACATATCAAGGACACTTATAGGAGGTCTGTCCTGAGGGGGATCCCAGGTGAGAGGGTTTAGACAACCCACACCAAGGGGTCAAGGGCCCACCTGTCTGGCGGCGTCAGACTTGGCTTTAATGAAACCCACCACAGGATTAGTAGCAAACGTCGTGTGGCTGACGGGGGAGGGCGCGGCGCGGTGCTCTGTCCAAGAAAAGAGGTCAGATCGCATTCTTCTCTCTCCGCCGACGGCCTGGCCGCATGGCAGCTGCTTCCTCAGGCCACAGAGACGACCTCCAGACACACACATACCTTAGATAATCCTCTTGGTGTGTGTGTGTGTGTGTGTTGTGCGTGCAGTATGTGCTGTGTGTGTGCAGGTGGGTGCGTGGGTTGATGACTGTGTGTGTTTGCACACTTGTGGCAAGTCATCCGACCGATGTGTTTACATTTTTTTGTCGCTTTTCGAAGTTGGTTTATTTGCAACCAAAGTTCATGTGTGTTTTGTGAATTTTAAGACGGTGGCGTACCAGTTTATCTGAAGGAGTGGAGACGGAAAGTGGACAGTTTTCCTTTTTATGTCTATATTAGCGCAAGTCGTCGTTATATATAAGCAGTGGCAACGGTGCTTGATAATTAATACATTATAAAATCTTTAATATTCTGAACTTGTGTGGCTAAACCACAAAATGTATTTTCCCTGGTTCTTTCCTAAGCTTATTGTATTGTTTTGAGTTAGTTTATCTGTTTCTGCTTGGGTCAAATGAGCTGCAGAATTGTTAGTTCGTTTTATGTTCATGTTCATGTTGTTGTTGTTGTTGTTGTTGTTGTTGTTGTTGTTGTTGATATAAAAAAACTTCATTCGAAAAGTTCACCATGACATGATAAAGACAATCTGCAAAAATGTCAGGGGCCATGATTCGTTTAAAAAAAAAACAACAGTTTGTGCTCATACTGGATGTATTAATGATCTGCTAGTAATACAACACACTGCATTTTAAGTAAAATATTACTTCATACACTAGTAAGACGTTACTGATGTCGAGTGAGACTGTTAAGTTAAAGTTAACGTTGCTCGTACATTCGAGCACATGTTAACTCAGGACATCGGGATCCTGCGTGGCCTCCCTGCTTCCTTCCAGGTGGATGTATGTGTTGGCACTCTGGACAAAGTCAAGAGTGCTGACTCAACCGTGTGTGTGTGTGTGTGTGTGTGTGTGTGTGTGTGTGTGTGTGTGTGTGTGTGTGTGTGTGTGTGTGTGTGGTGAAATGTGCAGAGTTGTGGGGTGAAGGGTGGAGGAACAGGGCAGTTTATGAGGTGATAACCAGGTGTTCCTGTTCAGCTGCAATACTGTATGTTGTTGTGAGTCACCCCACCCTATACAGCTGTGTGTGTGTGTGTGTGTGTGTGTGTGTGTTAGAAATGATGAGCATTCACCCTGTGTCTCCTCAGGACTTTCGGGATGCTGTTGCCAAGGCAACCCGTCAGAATGGGAAGCCGGTGGTGGATGAGCGGATGCTCAGCCAGATCCTGTATTACCTGCCGCAACTCTACCAGCTCAACAGAGACCTGCTGAGGGAGCTGGAGGACAGAGTGGCACACTGGTAAACACACACCTCACACACACACACACACACACACACACACACACACACACACACACTTAGCTTTTGAGCTGTGAGTCCAACTGCTGACCGTGTTGATGAGCGCGTCAAATCATCGGGACAAACTACATGAACTAACTCTCTGTTGGTCCCTGTCCCTTTAACATCACGCGGTATTTTTGCCTCACAGTTTGAAAGCCACATATAAGGTAGTTCAAACAAAGGTGAATGCTTAAGTCATCATTCAAACTGTCCGTTGTGTAATTCAGATGTTAGACTTTGCAGAGCTGCTTCCTGGTTCAACATTGACATTGACCATAATTGCTGTCATTGTGCAGTTGTACAGTGCAATTAAAGATTTTAATGGACAGTTTGGGTACATTCACTGTTATTTTGTCTTTTAAATAAGTGTTTTACCTCCTTTGTGTTGAACTGGAGGTTTGTTCACAACCACTCAGATCATTTTTAGCCATGTTACTGCACAAAAAATATAATTTCATTTTCCATTAAAGGAAGTTATCTCACATTAGTAAGTAATAGCTTTAATAGTAAGTCAGTCTTTCATTTAAGAACCTAAGAATAAATGAACACTTCTCAGCACATTTTATTGTTGTTTGTCACCAACTGGAGTTCTTTCTCATTGTTAACTTTTCATCCACTCCTGCCACACTGAATGACTCTGTTCACTGACTGAAGGGAACCGTTTGTGTCCGTCTGGTTATAGGAGCGATCACCAGAGGCTGTCGGACATCTTTGTCCAGAAGGGTCCGTACCTGAAGATGTACTCCACCTACATCCGGCAGTTTGACAACAACGTGGCTCTGCTAGACGAACAGTGCCGGAAAAACACTGCGTTCGCTGCTGTTGTCAGAGAGTTTGAGGTAGAGCTTGAAACAGGGTTGTGTGTTTGCATTTATGTGTTTTCTTAGTTGTTATAAGTGTATTATTTGGTAATTAGGGTTATTTTCATTATTGACTGGTCTATTGTTTTCTTAAGTAATTAGTTAACTGACTTTTGCAAATTTTGTTTTTTATCAGGCTTGACCTGGAATTTTTGTCATTTTCTACCAAACAACTAATAAGATATTAAACTCAATCACATCAGCACTGTTTTCAACCAGGATTTTGAAGGAGATTATGTTAATTTATGTGCAAAACACTGTTTCAGACACTTTTACACTTTCTCAGTTACTAGGAACATTAAAAGATACTGTAGTTCAGCAGCCTGCAGCTTCAATCCAGAATCGCTGCCATCAGTAGCAGCCATCAAAACACTTTAACACCCGTATCCTAAGCAGTTGATAAGACGCTTCAGTGTCTGCGTTTGTTCTGTCTCAGATGAGTCCAAGATGTGCCAGCCTTGCTCTGAAGCACTACCTGCTGAAACCAGTGCAGAGGATCCCTCAGTACCAGCTGCTGCTCACAGGTACAAACACCCCGACACACATGCCCTCCTTGTTCTGGTCGGTCCTACAGTCGTCTGCACACTGAAGGTTTATTGAATCATGGTGCTCTTTTATTGACGGCACGTGAATGGACTGAAGTGGCTTCATTGTGGTTTTGGTGCAGTACTGGCACCCAGTGGACACGAACACACGAACATGAACCTGTTTGATAAGAGGGACAAACTCTGCAGAACAGGTTTCCATTATTCAGAATAACCTGAGCGCCAGCACACTGAAAATTTAAAGTTAAAGTCATAAGTACATTTACTCAACTACAGAGTTACAATTCTGATATATTTGTACTTTACATGAGTGTATCCACTTCATGCACTTTTATACCTCTACTCCACTACATGTCAGAGGGAAATATGGTCCTTTTTAATCCACTAAAAACAGAAGAATATAATATTTTATAATAATATAACACTGAGAGCCATTCTGCATAATGAGCACTTCTACTTTTGATACTTAAAGTACATTTTGCTGATAATACTTCTATACTTAATTCAGGACTTTTACTTGTAATGGAGTATTTTCAGACCATGGTATTTCTACTTTTACTTAAGTAAAGGATCTGAGTGGTTCTTCAGCCACCGATCATCAAAGAGGGAATAAAGGAAATTACATTTTGAAATATTTGGTTTTATGTCTCCCCCTGGTGCCAAGACCTGGAACAAATGTTCTTTCTTCTCATGCATTTTCTGCACAATGTATACTTTTTCTTTAAGAAAAATATAAATATATATTTCAAAATAATGATTACAAATGTGTATCACATGTCCTTTATGGGCTACAGTCCTTTCTTTAGGACATTATGTGTCTTTTCTGTACATAGCAAATTGATAGAGATGTTGTTTTGTGTCATGTGATCTGCTAATCCACCTTTTTTTTCTTGAAATAAATTAAAACCTCTTTGCTCTTTTCCAGATTATCTGAAGAACCTCCCAGAGGACTCAGAGGATTATAAAGACACACAAGGTCAGACATTTACTCACCATTAGTGTTAGCATTAGGACGATCATTTGTGCTGTACATAGAGAGAAACACTAATGTTTTATCTTTGCTGTCCATGCAGCTGCCCTCAGCATAGTGAAAGAAGTGGCCAACCATGCCAATGACATTATGAAACAAGGGGTGAGACCTTATTCCACACAAAGCTTTAAGTTCTGTTGGCTTCAGCCTCGTGTGTCTCCTCACCTCTCTGATGATGTTTTTTCAGGATAACTTTCAGAAGCTGATGCAGATTCAGTACAGTCTCAATGGTCACCATGAGATCGTTCAGCCGGGGAGGGTAAGTCACAAAACCGCTGCCAGGAACTTTTATGTAAAATCCCACCCAAACCAAAATTCATAGCCCTGTTAAATTTCACACAGCTGTGAATTCTCTCAGAAGGCTGACAAATGCCAGTGTCACTGATTTCCTTTGGGTAGTTTAACAAATACAACAAGACACAGAAACATAACATTCAAATTTAGCAGCATAATACAGTAAATTACAGTATAATATTTTTGACTGCTCAGAAATTCCCATTTCACAGTCTTAGAATGTATTTGTATTAGTGTACAAGATAAAAATACTTAAAAACTTAGTAGATTAATAAATAAATACTGAGTACAAAATACTGCATCCTCAACAGGTCCCATAACTGATAATAATACACATTACCGCCTAAATCATAATCTGTCTGATATTTCAGTGCCTTCTGCCCCACGAAAGACCCCTTTCAGTTAGAGCTGTCTCCCACCATCACCCTAATCTGTGCTTCTGCTTTGTTTTTGTTTTAAACTTTTTTCAGAATCATAAAAAGTAAATATTTAGCCACTGGACTCTACATACTGTGGGTGTTTTTTTTAAATGAAGCCCATTAAGACCAAACTTGTCCATATTTGCAGGTGTTTCTGAAGGAGGGCACTCTGATGAAGCTGTCCAGGAAAGTCATGCAGCCACGGATGTTCTTTCTGGTGAGCAAGAAGTTGAAAATTGTCTATATCTAAATCCAGTTCATGTTATGATTTTTATATTTCTCCTTTTTTACCGTCTTTCCTCTCAAAATGGAGTTCATATAATCTACAGAAGCAGCTGTATGTTTATATTTTCTCGTGCCTCCGTCAAACTTTCTGTTTATCTTTTTTTTCTGTGTTCCTTCAGTTTAATGATGCACTCATGTACACCACTCCAGTCCAGTCTGCCCAGTATAAACTCAACAGTGTCCTCTCTCTGGCTGGGATGAAGGTTAGAGACACACTGCAAACACAGCTATTGCTGTTTTTGATTCCCAGTCTTTCACATTTGCTTGTGTTCCTCTACACTGAAATACTGGCTATAGTGAATTATTGATGCAATGTTTGCAGCAACCATTTGAACATTACTCATACATTTCTATCTGTTATTTATGGATTTCTGCTGTTTTTTCCAGGTGAGTAAACCGAGTCAGGAGGCCTATCAGAACGAGCTGAACATTGAAAGCGTTGAACGCTCTTTCATCCTGTCTGCCAGGTCAGCACTTAGACTTAAACACTGACAGTGACATCAAATATAACATAAGGAGCTGTTAACTGTTATGAAGTGAATTGGTTGTGTTTTCTGTAGCTGAAGGTCTTGATGTGTTTTGTGCTTGCAGCTCAGCTACAGAGAGAGACGAGTGGCTGGAGGCCATCGCCAAGGCCATAGACGACTACACAAAGAAGAAAATAACCTTCATATCAAGTCGGAGTCAGGAGGAGGTAAAACTGAATCTGTGTGGGCGTATGTGAAGTGTTTTTGAGAATAAATTCACCCTGAACGCGTCCATGTGAACCCTCAATCTCTCTCGACTCAGGCGGAGGGTGTTGTTGACAGCGGGGCCCCATTAGGTTCGAAGGCTCCCATCTGGATCCCAGATTTGAGGGCCACCATGTGCATGATCTGTACCTGTGAGTTCACCCTCACCTGGAGGAGGCATCACTGTCGCGCCTGTGGCAAGGTCTGTACCACTGGGACCACCGCTGCTCTCACAACGCATTGTTTAATTAACCCCCCTTCTCATCGCAGTTACACGTGTATCTGACAGGTGGTGTGTCAGGCGTGCTCTGCCAATAAGTACTACCTGGAGTACTTGAAGAACCAGCCGGCACGTGTGTGCGATCACTGCTTTGCTAAGCTGCAGGAGAACAGTAAGTGAACAAGGACCTCAGTTTCCATATATTTAAATGTATGTCTGTTAATCCAAAGCCTGATGTATGTTATTCCTCCAGTTGTTGTCCAAAAACTATTACAAACACATCAATAAGCCACAGTTTTGCACTGGGTGACACGTTCCTTCATTACTATGAACACGAAAAATTAAACCATATATTTGTGACC
Source organism: Lateolabrax maculatus (assembly GCA_031216445.1). Classification (NCBI taxonomy): domain Eukaryota; kingdom Metazoa; phylum Chordata; class Actinopteri; order Acropomatiformes; family Lateolabracidae; genus Lateolabrax; species Lateolabrax maculatus. Next base: position 16,480,733 of record CM062211.1, read on the forward strand.
CGATTGTAAAGATTTATATCCTAATGGGCTTGGACGGAAAGTAACTGAAAGACAGACTAACACATTGTATGTTTTGGTCCTTGCATGGGATTTGTTGATAATAAAAACACAGAATATCATCAGACTTGTCCTTTAACATGATATATATCATTTACTTATGGTAGAACAGGATGGTTTTGGTCTATTTATTGAATTTTTGTCTTTTTTTAGGTGACCGCTGTGCGTCAACATCAGTTTCTCCTATCAAATCTGGAGCTTTCTCCTTCACTAGAAAACAAAAGAAGATTCCTGCTGCATTAAAAGAGGCAAGGGACATAAATTATTGTATTTTCAGGTGTTCAACTTGTTTTGTATCTTTAATAAAGCTAGTATGTGTATTGACTTGTTTTTCTGATGCTGTCTTTCCAGGTTTCCGCCAACACAGAGAACTCCTCCATGAGCGGCTACTTAAACAGGTCAAAAGGCAACAAGAAGCAGTGGAAGAGGCTGTGGTTCGTCATTAAGAATAAAGTCCTGTACACCTACGCCGCCAGCGAGGTACTCAGACTGTCTGATTTTTGTGTTCTTTTTTTTTTTTAAAAGCTTTTTTGCTTTTCTCCATTTTGGTTGAGTAATTATTTCTCCCTACAGGATGTTGCAGCGTTGGAGAGTCAGCCCTTGCTGGGTTTTTTCCTGAGGGAGGAGAAGAACGGGCCGGCTCAGAAGCTGCAGTTTAAGCTGTATCACAAAAATACGCTGTTTTACATCTTTAAAGCCGACGACATCCCCACTGCACAGAGGTATCTGAAATAAAATGGTCGACAATGGCTTTTAGTTTTAATCCTTAAACTTTCAGTCCTGGTTGATTCGGAGACGCGAGTGGTTACCGTGCTAACAGCAAGTGCGGTTTAATACTACAGCAAACACTCAGCAGAACAACCGGTGGATCTGTTTACAGTGCAGCCAAACAAACCCAAGTTGTTTTGATAAAGAAGTCAGTAAAACTCCCTCATGTTCCACCAGTTGAGTGCGTTTAATGTGAAGCAGCAGCAGAAAGTATCAGGTTTGATGTTTATTGTAGCTCTGTGTAAAGAGAGTGAAGCGTAAACAGTGCATCTGATTTACCTGCTGCATCGCTTCCTATGAATCCAAAACAGGAATGGTGGACAAAACTACTATATAGACAGATAATTACTGAATATTGAAACATTAAATGGCTATTGCTGAAACAATAAGCATAAATAATATAAAGAACCTGGTTTTATTTCATTGAAATGTTAGGGATTATAACTTTAATTGATGTTTAAGTGTTTTAATGTGATTGTCCCAATGGTAGCTAATTTTCTGTTTTGTATTTGTGTCTTTTAGATGGATCGAAGCCTTCCAAGAGGCAATGATTCTTGAACAGTAGTTTGGTTTTACAGCAGTAAAGTCATATCACAGCCCCGGAGCCAGTTGATAGACAATTTACGACCCCTGATTGATCTCAGGTCAAGGGTCACCAGCTCAGGAAGGACTCCGGACGGACTGTTTATTTTAAACCGAAACCCGTATGTGGAAAACCCGACTGCTGTTCCCTCAAAGAACTGGATTCTGTTTCTATAAACGTATTTTCTGCCAACAACAGCTACTGATGCTCCGCAGTGCTGGCTGAGGTCAGAGTTAGTAGTTTGCCGCAGCTGTGGGTCAAAGGTCAAGTCCAGAAGCGTGTGTGTGGAAGTGAGACAGAACAGTTGTCAGGAAAATTTAAAGCCCTCGGAAATCCTTGGAAGTCTGGGAATTATTTTTAACGGCAAACGGATGAAGGAATTCCTTTTGTTGTGAAACAAAATATACAAAACTGTCCACCTTCATTTGAGCGTGTTAATATTGGCTAAGCTTAGTTTAAAACCTACAGTGTAATTTCGTTAAGACAAACTTTAAACATAAAATCTTAAAAAACACACACTCATTATGAAATATTCAAACTGGTGAGATGTTTCATCTGAATCATGGATGCAAAGTATCGCTAAGGTCTGTTCAAGAATTTAATGATGCATCAAGGTGGGATTTTACTGTGAAAATCCGGCTTCTACAAAGAAACAGGAAGTTGATGTTCTGCTCTTCAGGTTGATCTCTCTGGTTAAGAGATTTTACTCCTGTATTTTTTTTTAAATTAACACTCAAAACATTTAAATCATGGGTTAGAAAAACAACATCCTGGAAAAAACTGGAAATGTCATGAATATTGTAGATATTTTTCATACAATTTTTAAAATGTGTTTTTGCCTGTTTTAGCCACATTAGAAATGGTTAATGGGTAAAACTGTGTATATGGACATGAAAGAGCAACATTGACCTTTTTTTATATCAAAGCCAAGAGCTAATATTTATAAAATAGGAAGATTTATTGTTTGAAAAGCACAGGCTGCCACTTATTTTGGGAGTCAGGGTTTGTAAGTAAATAAGTTTCCATCAAAACTATTATTCTTTTAAATTTAAAAGAGAACTGCCTACAGAAAAGGGGCTTTTTTATGAGCAAATACTGTGGAAAGTATGCATGAACTATATTTCTAAGGAAATGCTCAAAAGGAAGAAAACATTTAGAATTTTGATGCTCGTTTTTGCAGACATTGTGCCTTATATCTCCTGTTTTGAGATGAATTGCAATAATATAGGTGCTCTGTTTGAGATTCTTCACTAAACAAGGTCAAATTTAAGCATCCAGTTTGCATGACTACTCACTTTCTAGCCAGGGTACTCTGGGTTTGTAGTTTTAAAAACAGTAATTTTTCAGGTGTGTTTCTTCTTCGTTATGTTGTCATATGTTGCACTACCCCATTAGGGCAAATGAGTTGATTTCACAGTTGAAGAAACCCAAATTCTACTTTTTTAGTGAAGGAATTAAACGATTAATACTGTCATTATAGCTCTTTGGCTGCTCTCGTCATACAATTTCATGTATGCCTCGTTCAGATTTGGGCTTGTGAGGTATAAATCTGCAGCGGCCTGGTATGAATGCAAGCATGAAGCATGCATTTCTTCATGATCGTACATTAACAGTGACCATTTGTAAACATCTACTCTATCAGAGTTAGAGTCTCCTATAAACAATGATTCTAAACTGTCAGGCAACAGTTTTTAATAAAAAATATATATATATATATATATATATATTTCTTGTCCTCCTGTATTAATTTCCTGTTTGGTTACTTCAAAGAGTGAAAAGCAGTGAGGTGTGGAGAGTACACATTATCACAAACCACTGTCACTCCTTAATTGCAGCGTGCAGACACATGTATGAGGGAGGCGGCAGTTCAACTGTCTGTCACATGCATCTATCATCTGGAGATCAAAGCACTGGTTTCAGAGATAAGGCATTTTTTTAATGAGTGACTCATGATCCCGAAGCTCTGGATTTTACTGTGGCTTTCTGCTCTATTTCCCTCCATCTCCCCGAGCTGTGACACTGGACAATGTGGGATCCTCCTCTTGGGCAGCAGAGGGACGAAGCGCTTCGAGGAACTGTCCTTTTAATTAAAAAGAGTTCAAGTCGGTGTCAGGAAACATCTGCTCGGCTGCTGAAGTGTCCTCGAGCAAACTGCTGAGTGCCCCAGGGTTGCTTGCTGAATTTTACCATTTCATTTTCCACTTTCTATACCACTTCGGCTTCTCCTTTATAATTTGGAGTTTTTAAGGACAGGTAGTGTGTACGTTACAATGGCGGCACCCTGTGATAAACATAGAGGCAAAATAAAGTAATGTTCAGATAAAACAAATCACAAAGGTTGAAAATTATATACAATTAAATTAAAACAAGTAGCAAATAAAAAAAGGAATAATTTGATAACTTTTAATGTCCAGCCAAGTACTCTGCTGGAGCTGATTTGAATTGTTCACCTGCACAATACATACAAGTACATGCAGTGTGTTAGGTGTGTGGTGTCTCCTTGTAGCATTACTACTTGTGAACATGTGCTGACGAGCCTGGTGGTTTATGAACTTAATATGAACATAACAATGACCAAATGTCACAAACCGGCTGGTCCACTTAACTGTGCTTAGTATTTGTAGCAGGACAGAGTAATACTGGGAACTGTAGTACACAAGTGTAGTTGTGGCAGCAGCAACAGTAATACAGCAATACATACACGTCATAAGAAATACGACCAAAATAATAAATACTTCAGCAAAGACTGTGGGATGTAAATAAGTACATTTACTCAAGTACTGTACTTATGTGGGATTTTCAGGTTCTTGTATTTTACTTTTACTATTTCCATTTTTAGGCTACTTTATACTTCAACTCTACTACAAATTGGAGGGAAATATTGTACTCCATTACATTTATTTGATAGTTTTATTTACTTTTTAGATTATTAAAACAAAATATAAATCAACTAGGATTATATTTATACAATTCTGTGTTTCTAAACTGTACTTCTACTACTAACACTTTTTAATTTCAGATGTATTTTTATACTTTTTATACTACTATATGTCAAACTTAAGCTTCTGTGCATACACATAATTTGCTGGGATAGATAATATCATAATATAAGTTTTATTATCCATATTATAAGTACTACGGATCTATTTCTACATGCGGAACTAAAGTGTCACAGGCCGGTGGTGTAACTCGGACCTGTTTTGAACGCGGAACTGTCCGTCTCGGTAATTCTTCCGTCAAAAGATGGCGGAGTACGCAAACCTTGTCCGAAGGGCTTTGGGACAGATAGGAGGTCATGGTGGAGTCCGAGGTTTTCTGCTCCAGTTATTCAGGTCAGTTTCATCAAACTGGGTCTTATTGTCTCTGATAAACCGCCGTTGGCGCCTGAGAGCTTCGTGAGGACAGAAATCAGATGTGTGAGCGGGTTTGTGTTGACAGCAGCCATGTTAGCAGGTCGACAGATAACTTTCTGTCTGGACTCTGGATCTCCTGCGAACCTTTTCAACTGTGTCAAACCCTGTAAAACAGACGTGTGACGGTCTGTGAGACGTCTGATACCCACACATTTATTTTGTTGGTTTATGGGTGAGCTGTCACGCCAAAATCCATTAATAAATCTCAGGATTTATGTTCAGCAGCGCCAGTTTTGGAAGAAGTACTCATATGAAATCTTAAGTAAAAGTACATAAATATGAGTAAGTAATCATCATTAATCATCCTGCAGAATGGCCTATTTTTTAATAATATATATCATATTATTGGATTATAATTATTGATGCATTAATGTGCTCATCAATTTAAAGTTGCAGCTGGTGAAGGTGGAGATCATTTAAACTATTTTATTTACTGCTGGCTAACCTGTGAAGTGTCCTCTGAGGACCAGTAAAGTTTTATCTAATGTATCATTATTTGTTTTTTCTATTATAAATCTACATCTGCAAAGTTACCTAAGTTATCAAATGAATGTAGTTCAGTAAACGTTACAATATTTGCCTCTGAAATGTAGTGGAGTAGAAGTATAAAGTAGAGGAAAATGGAAATACTCAAGTAAAGTGCAAACATTTCTTTGGTAGAGTGAACGATGTGAAGACAGGAACGCTGATTGGCGTCGATAAATATGGAAATAAATACTTCGAGGACCACAAGAACTACTTCTTTGGTGAGTTGAGTTTCCCTAAATGTGCATGAATTCAAGTAGCAGGACACTAAAATACTGTTTTCAGGAGGATCTTGCAAAGGATGTTTTAGATTTGGGTGCTGTTTTGTACACAAATATTCAGGTAACTTTAATAAACAGTTTTCTGTGCCATAAATGTGTTCAGGGCGTCACCGCTGGGTGATCTACACCACAGAGATGAACGGAAAGAACACCTTGTGGGAGGTGGACGGCAGCATGGTTCCAGCTGAGTGGTACGACCTGCAATTTGTTATAGAATAAAAATCACTTGGGCTGAAACAGAATTTTTTCTTTGGGCAAAGTTTGGACATTATACCAGTTCTACTGTAGATATAATACATTAATATATTTTAAAAAATCAACTGAGGTTTAGTTTTTGGAACATTATATAAAAAAAAACCAACTGTTTGTTCTTCAGGCATCGCTGGCTGCACTGTATGACAGACGACCCCCCCACCACACATCCCCCAGAGCCCAAGAAGTTCCTGGCTGAGGTCCACCAGTTCAACGTGAGTGGCAGCTCCCAGCAGTACGTGCCCTACCCCACCACCCGCAAGAAGATCCACGAGTGGGTTCCACCCAAAGCCGGAGCCCAGTGAACTCTGACTGTGTATTTGTAAATTATGATATCCTGCCACTGTATCCAGCGTGTGCTGAATAAAATCTCTATACAGACATTAAGTATTTATGTGAGTCAGTATCTGACATTTCAGCTTCAATAATAAGCTGAAGGAAGATATATGATATACATGTTTGTGTGAAGCAAGGGGTGTAAGTGTTAAAATTGAAAGAAAAATCTATTAGTGGATGGATTCCCCAGATAATTTAATGGATGGCTTATAAAAGGGTTATGGGTATTTATGGTTACACCTGGTGTTTTAAAATCAAGTATTATAATGCTGCAACCAACGATTCTTTTCAACATCGATTAATCTACCAATTGCTTATAATTTACCAGATCCTAAGGTAGAATCTTTAAATTCCTTGTTTTGTCTGACCAGCAGTCCAGAGATATTTAATTTACTGTCACATATAATAAACAAAAGCAGCGAAATCCTCACATTGGAGAATCAGAGAATGTTTAACCTATTTGCTTGCAAATGACTGATACAATTCATCGATTATCAAAAAAGCTGGCTACTAATTGATTAATCCTTTAAGCTTTAGTTCCTCTTGAAATTGCATTCTTGTCCACCTGGAAATTGTGTAAAAACAGGATTTAGAGCATCACAGAAATGACATCCATGCGTGTTTTTAGGGAATTTAATCAAAACATCACATAGACAACCAGCATAATGTGTATAATCCAAACATGTAGTCAAAGAGACTGCATCATATAGTTCAGCAGAGCCTGAGCCCAGCGCTTTGTGTCACAGCGAGCTTACAGTACAGCACCGTGTCTCTGTTGCATGTTAATCACTGCGGGATTATGCTGAGCTGAGGGAAAGTTGCAACATGCAGCATTTCACGCGGAGGTGTGCAGAGATTCTCCAGAGCTGACGGGTCAGAGTGTGTGAAAGTGACTGGACGTGCAATACAAACTCATGATGACTTGGTGCCAGAGCCGCTGTGAAACTCCAGCCCGGGTACAGTGCTCAGAATAAATAGAGGTATTTGTGCCTGGTTATTATTTCCACTTTTTTAATATTATAGATGCATGTCATTAGTTTTCTCAGCTTTACCTACAGTAATAATCTGGCAATTAAGTACATTTTCATATTCATAGATTCTGAATTTTTCAATGAATGAGAAGAAGATTTCATTTTAAGAATTATTTTTAAGAAGGTGATTTAACTTCTTTGTGGAAAAATCATCCAAGACAAAGTATTCGAGCAGATAATGTCAAAATGTGTTAACTTAAACTCAGAGATTTTTGCGCAGCATTACATTCATACATCAGCAAAATAAATGCAGCTGTTTTAACAGGTTTGGCATTATCTAACGTTTGCCAGACGTTACTTTTACTTGAAATTCTTAAAATGATAGTTAAGGATTAATGTAGGACTTTCACTTGTAACAGAGTGTTTCTGCACTGTGGAGTTCTTCCTCCACCACTGTTCAGCAGCCAAAAGTCTATGTTTCATTGAAATGTAATTTTAAGGAATGTAGTGTTGACGGTGTTAATAGTGTAATATCATTAATAGATGTGATATTTAATTATGTTAAAATGATATGTGTTTCAGTGGTTGAGACCTTAATTGTCTTTCTAGTTTCAGGGATCTGGAGCTGCTAAATGAGGAGGCTCACTGTTTTATCGCTTTTCCCTCGAGGGGATAATTTGGAGGAAGAAGAAGAAAATGAAGAAATTCAGCTCAATGTAAGATCCGTCTGTAATAATGTTTAAAGGCCAAGAGGGGGCATTGTTCCTATTGATTTATGCCTGTGAGTCAGTCCTGCCAGGCCGGCTGTATCAGTGCAGGAGCAGGGAGAGAGAATGGAAAAGGCTTTTGGCTCCTCTTGAGTCAGCATTTCAGTGAACAGCAATCCTCTCCCGTCCTTATTTAGAAACCAGAGGGGACTTCTCATCCAAAATCCTTGAAATTAATTAAGAATAATGAGCCGGAAGTCCTCTGGCGAATGACAATAAGCCTGAGTGGCATGTTAACGTGCTCTCCAACACCGATTTTACATTTGTATTCAGTGAATTGTTTTGTTGCTCCTCTGTTTTGTCTGCATCTCACTGATTCATCTCCTGCAAATGAAGCAGATAATCTCTCTCTGCCTCTGTAACTGCTGATGCAGCAGAATGCCGAAGTGGCAGCTGCTAGTGATGCCAATAAAGAGGGACGTCTAGATGTCCAGACACACTCCTCTCTCCTCTTCCATCTTCCCTCCTGCCAACTGCCATATCTCTTAACTGTATTCGTCTCCATCTCCCCTCTTTAACATCACTGTCCTCTGCTGTCTTCTCCCTCCCCGTCCTCTCCTCTTGCATGATTCACGCCAGACTTCCTCCTGTGTGTGGATTTTGACTCCTCGAGCAGAGTGTGAGATCCTTAATGAGTACTTCCAGGCTCTAATTCTCCAAATGTTAGCTGTGGTTAATGGGTCAGAGTCTGTGCCTTTGGGTCTTTTATTTTTTTAGGCCTCCTCTGAGCGTTTTTGCTGTAAAAATACCAGCGTCCCAGTTCTGTCCCCTTCCCATGTGTGTTTCTGCACACAAGAGGGAGAAACTGGGTGCAAAATGGAGGAAGAAGTCAAGCTTAAGGTATTTGGATCTTTAGATTATTTTTGATCAGCCAGGTGCTGTTGTTTCACCCGTCCATCAGTGTGACCAGTGATGTCTCCTTCCTTATTTTTTTTTTGTAGATGGTGCACTATCCATCTTCTTGTACTAAGCTTGCAGAACTAATGCTTCACTTCCCTCGTAATAGAAGATTTTTATTATCAAATGATCCTTTTTCATGGCAGACATTTTGAACTGTCCTCTCAGGAAGAGTGCAGGTGTAACTAATAATGGTCATTAAGGCTGGATTACATGTAGGTAATGGCTCCTAAATGTGCTGAAATCAATTTGGACGTATAAAGGATGAGACTGACATTATTTATTTCTTTGTATTATTATCAACAACATGAAAAGACCAAAAACACTGAAATGATCCCATTAGAAATCGTCTATATAGCCACAGCCTGATATACTGCACACAATAAATTAGACTTCATTGTAATGAAGGTTAACTAATGCAACAGTATGGCTCTTTTTAATTAAAGGTCAAGGCTCCCATTATTCTATATTTTTCTTACTGTCAACAAATCTAATGAAAGTAGACTGTTGGTCAATGGACGTTGTGAATATATCACCTTTTATGACACTTTTAACCAATAATGAAATAACCAAAACAACAAACTTGTGAACAAAAACCTTGAAATTAGATATTTTGTCCCAAGATAAAGTTGAGAATCTGCCGTCATGCAAACCAAAAACTAAAACTTGAACTTGTTTTTGTCAAACAACATTGTCAACACTAGATAATCCAATCCATACTCAGAACAAGTCAGGCTGGATTTTAAATCAAAATATAAGATTACCTCACTTTCTTAGAAACAGTACATTTGTTCTGTGCATCAGTCTGTGGATACTAAGAAAACATTAGTCAGCGTGATGTGTTGTTAGTTTCGGGCTCTTCAGTGGAATTGTTGATGAAGATAAAATAACGCCTGTTCATTATCCTGTTGGCAGTATTCAGCATTCAGATCCTTTACTTAAGTAAAAATACTAATATAACTCTTTAAAATACTCTATATTAGTAAAAGCCCTGCATTTAAAATGTTACTCAAAGTAAAAGTGTGTACGTATAATCAGGAATATGTACTTGAAGTATTAAAAGTAAAAGTAAAAGTACTCATGCAGAAAAATGTCGTAGTTTGTGCATGAAAAATGACTTAAATGATATAATAGTTGCCAATTAATCTTCTAATAATATAATTATTTAAAAATAATTTTCGAATAATAGATTAATCAGCTGATCTTTTAATATCATATAACAAAGCATCGTGTTTTATGAGCTCTTTATATGTTTTTATAAGTAATTAAAGCTGTGAAATAATTGTAGAGCGCAATATTTCCCTCTGAGATGTAGTGGAGTAGAAGTATGAAGTGGCGTGAAAAGAAAATACTGAAGTAAAGTACAAGTACCTCAAATTTGTACTTGTACAGAACTTGAGTAAATGTCCTCGGTTACATTCCTCCACTGTCTTTACGTTGGCTGGATGAAGAGAAACAACACTGACCCTGCACCCACTTGTAACGAATGCCTCTGAGCGAGAGTGGGAGTGGGTTCAGGGTCCAGCCTCAGTCACACAAACACACACACACACACACACACACACACACACACACACACACACACACACACACACACACACACACTGTTATCTGGCTCTGCAGATTAGAAGTGCTGTCAGAGTCTCCGTCCTGTAGAGACCGTTCACCCCTCAGGGAGCGAGTCTGGCAGGAGATTCCTGCACTAACCCAACGTTCCCACACTCATTCATTCCCTTAAATCTCTCCCCTTCCTCCCTCCTCTCCCTCCCTCCCCCTCCCCTCGCCGCCCGTCCCCCAGCTCTCCATCCTCTCCCTGCTCCCCCCTGATTGGCAGCGGTGGTTTGTTGTTTCCGTGGCGGAGTGTTCCCGGGCCAGTGCAGGGTGGCAGATAGGGATAAAAAAAAAAAAGAAAGTCCGGCTTCATGCCTTTTAAGGTGGTCTTTTCCCAACAGGGCAGATGTGTGTGAGAACAGCACAGAACACTGCGGCTTGGGAACGCACCTCAGTACAAGACAATGTAGTGCAGGTGGGGGGTGTTTGAGTGTGTGGAGGTGCACAGGGAGCCGCCGGTTTGAGCCTGACAGTTTCTAACACAGGAAGCAAAGGATTTCACAATAAGAGGGTTACACACACACACACACACACACACACACACAGGACTAGATAGATAGGCGCACACACTCCTCCTCCCTTAGAGGGTAGTCCTTAAACTTCAAAGAGGCAGCCAGAGCTCTCTGATGTGCAGGGTTTTCTTCTGAAGCTGCTGTGGCGTGCACTTTGACCTCAGGCTGTGAGGAAGAGGAGGCATGAGGAAGAACTACAGTGCCACCCCGCTCATCTATGTGACAGAGGTAGAGTTTGCATTTGCTTTCCGACTCTAAATCGAACCTGTTCGATGTGATAGATCAGGGAGTTGCTTCTCTTGCTGTTTGCCTGTAAACTGTAAAAGGTCAAATGGAGTCAGCCGCAGAGTCACATGTAATCAGGAGTGCGTTGGTGCCCTCATGAACTCGACATTTATGTGGATCACATGAGGAGCTGTACATGTGAGATGAATAAAAAGGTTAATTAATCACTTGTTTAGGTGATAAGGCTTGGCAGTTTGCTGCGGTTAGATAATAAGCTTTCAAATGCAAGAGTATAAAGAAGGAGCTTGATCTTATGGGGTTCATCACAGCTGTTTTTACAAATTAGTTATTTTGTGTTTTTGCAAGCACAGACAATAAGGAAGTTGATCTGTAGCAGTTAGAGGTTGACTCAGACAAGTTTCACCACGTCTCTTTCTGTCTAAGTGTCTCCATTGAGCATGTGATTGCCCTCTGCTGCTTGAGTAACACCTAAGGAATGTATATAGTGAGCCATAGATCATGCACACCTCTTGAACTGCAGAGCTTGTTTTCCTTTTTCTCTTTCTTGCTCTCAGAAGACAATAAAAAATAATACACGTTCCTCAAGTTTCTCCATTCTGGCTCTGAGCGCTCGAGCGGGAGGTCATGTTTGTGTTCCTCCTGTCTTTATCTGTCCATCACAATCTCAGCCGCTCCACCGAAAAATGTCTGGCTGTTGTTGTCTGTGGCTAAAAGAGAAGCATCCCAGAGCTGATCCCTGAATGGTCTCTGTGCTTCGTGCTGACACTGTGTGTTTTTGTGTGTGCATGCATTATGCGCCTCAGTCTGCCAGTACATGCAGCAAAATGCCATAAGAAATGAGGTTATGTAATCCATCCAGTATAATGGGGCTCTTCCTGTCAAGTCAAAAAGGTTTCGTCAGTCCACACGAGGAAATGGTAGAAGGAAGCGGTTGCTTTTTTATTGCTTTTTAATTGTTTTCACCCTCCTCAGGGTCTCAACTCTGCAGAAAAGTTCTGCAACAAGTCTTTAATTAGCCTTGATCGGTGTTTTCACAGCTTCTGCACCCCTGATATGTTGTCAGATCCTCTGTGTACATTATTTCTAGAGAGCCTTGGAAATGTAAATGCCCTCCAACTGTTAACTGTGGCCCATCCGTTTGCCATGGTAACCATCACAGTGTCTCAGGCACACAGACCTTGATGGAGGCTTTTATTTCCCCCCTGTTCTCTCACATTAAGCTGCGTGTGTTTATCCCATAACAGATCAGTGTAATGTGTCAACAACATAATTCCCTCAAATATAGCTCATTTAGTAGGTGTGTGTGTGTGTGTTTTTGTTTCTGCTTTTATCCTCACGTGCACTTTCATGCTCTAAAAAAATGAGGCAATGTGAGGACATATTGCAGATTGTCATCACCAGAAGAGGTTAGTTTAGGATAGGACTAAAAACTGTGGGGGTGGATGTGTTGATATATAAAGTGAGATGATTAAATATGTGCACACAAAGCATTAATGTGATTATTATTTACTTTGTGATATAAGTCGGCTTAAATACTGCACTGCTGAAAACAAGTTCCACCTACTCTGGTCATGTAGCCGCAGAAGTGAAGCGACCAATATTCACCATAATAAAAAGAAATAAAGCATGAAATCTGTATGAATAATGTATGAATAATTTGATAGATGTTTCAATCACATATAATCCCAGACATAGCAGTTTAATGAGAATATTCACATTCATGAGGAGATATGATGCATTAACAATATGTCACTGCATATCAAAATAAGCATCTTATCTGTTTGGTAAAAAAAAAAAAAAAAAAAGAGAGAGATATTTCACGGTTGGTCCTGATTCATTACGTCCCATTATTGCTCATATGTTCCTTCCACAGTAATTACTTTTCCATTTTTGCGCCCAGACGTTTCACAGAGAGTATTCACAGGGTGCCTGAACAAAATAAATAAACCCACGCAGTCGCCATCCTCGCTGCTGCATACAGCTCACATCATTTTCAGCAGCGCGCCCAGAAACTATCTGGGCTCATGATATACATTTCTGAGAAGGCTGGTTGCACCAGAAACCACTGGCTGTGTTGAACCGCCAGTGGCTGCAATTTGTTCGGTACAAGCACAAGAAGTTTATTAATTAACAACCAAGCCTTGAAGTAAAGCGAGTGAGAGTTAAGTGTCAGTGAGGGTTCATGTAATGATGGTTGTGTGTGTGTGTTCAAGCCTGTGTGTGTCCCTCACAGTAATGGCTGCATATGATTAATTTAATTATTAACTAATGTGGTTTTGATTATTTTTAGCCGTGCTGGTAGCGTGACATTCATGGTCCCCAGAGGATGAATTCTACTTGATTTGGTTATCCTCAGACTTTCCCATTTAATCAGGTCCAAGATCAGGTTTTGATTTGTCCAGTACTTTGGTTTATCACCAAATATCTGCAAAACAGTCAGAAATATTTATTACAAATGTTGTTAAACCTGCGATAACAAATAATTTAGCAGCTACGGATCAACATTATCACTCATATCATTAAAGTTCTTAAGAAGCAAATTCTTATAATTTAAAAGTTAGAACCAGAGAAAGTTTGCTTTATAAAAGACCCTCAGACGTAGCGCCCCCCCCTTCACACTGATTGGACTTGAGCTTCGTGTGTTTCTGCATGTATATAATTTCCCCGTTGATGATGATGACCTTCACTGACGACCAAGTAAATCTGTTCAAGCTACATCCGCAGGCCTCTAATTCTGCACACACACACACACACACACACACACACACACACACACACACACACTCGTACCATAAAAGCTGCCATCCTACACTCACCATCCATTTCTCATCATGTTCGCTACAGATGCACCACTCAATTTATCACCATGGCAACGAGAGACGGTGCTATCAGCCACTTACTCTCATCCTCTGCTGGTGACCATTTGCTATATTATATTGTGATCTTTTACTTAAGTACAAATAGCAATACCACACTTTAAAACTACTCCATCACAGTAGATAGTAGGTTCTTACTACTTAATACACTGCTCGGTACTTTAATCTGTGACAGTGCGTTATATTTTATAAGCTGATCATACAACATCCTTACCTGCAAAGTAACTTGTAGATGTCAAATAAATCTAGTGGATCGTTCTTCAGAATTGTGCATGAATACAGTATTTGAGTAAATTAAGTAATCCACAAGCGTTGTCCTCACAAAAGTAGAAGACCAGACACTCATGCAAACACTGTTTCCACCTGTTGCTGTGAGGGCCAGACTGACGTCAAAACACATGTCAGACCATTATTAATGACATTCATGGCAGTTACTTGTGTGTGTGTGTGTGTGTGTGTGTGTGTGTGTGTTTGTTATCATTAGAGTCTGGAAGAGAAACAAAATAAGCGCATTTTCTTTCCATGTGTGTGAATAGCATTACACCAGATATGATGGGATTTGTTTATAATTGACTTGTCTGTTTGAATCAAAGAGAAACAGAGCAGTGTGTGTGTGTGTGTGTGTGTGTGTGTGTGTGTGTGTGTGTGTGTGTGTGTGTGTGTGTGCGCTCAGCTTCATTAACATATAACCTTGTCTGTGTCAGCCACTGTAGCCTCTAGCTATGGGGAGAAAACAGGCTTTGTACTGTAAACAGCGGTTTAGGCTTTTCTCTATCGTCATCTATTTTCTCAGTGAAGTCAGCAGAAAAAAGAAATGTTAGATTCTCCCTCTGATCTTAATTTCACAATGTCTTACCTTCATGTACACTCAAGTTACCAGTCTATTAGCTTGATACAACAGTAAATTCTACATTCATGAAGGTCATAGTGTTCATTTTTGTTTCAAACTGTTTTAGAGACATGTTGATTCAACTTTATGGTCATTTTTTGAGTTGTTTAGGATCCTGTTGAATTGCATTGAGTTATATTGAAAGAGGAGTCTAATATTGTTCTTTCCACACAGACGAAAGAGTTTTACTGATCACATCTAAACTACCATAAGACTCAAACCCAGCATACTTGGGTTTTTAAATGATTTAAACCCATAATTAGAAGATCGATTCCAATCTCATATCCGTATGATAAATATAACGTGGTCATTGTTGCAGCAGAGAGAGAGTTTAGTCCATCAGCCAACAAACAGGATATGAATGTTATTTTTTTGCCTGTCGAGTTATTTGATATCTTGACAGATTAATGGTGGTTGTCATGTGTCAGTGTGTCGCCTTTTATCTCTCTCTGACCTCTCGCTTTAATGTCACACCTCTGTATCTTTCCCCACGCCTACATATCACAGCAACTGTCATTTATTCTAGAGAAAAAAAAAAAAGAATTCTCCAAAGAGATCTCAAACCACTCAGAGGAAGACAAAGCGGCTGAAATGTCATGAGCTGGCGGTGCAGGGTGGGCAGCGATGTGGGCGTGTAGCGGGATGAAAGTGTGGCTGGTGCCCCACCCCTCCACCCCAACACGCTTTGAAAGTGTGACCCCCTCAGATATGTATTTCAAACGGCCTCTGGAGGCCGAACCGTCCTTCATGAAAGCATTCACACATTCTGATAGTCAGATCAGTTCACGGCACAGTGAAGCTGCAGTGTGTGGATCACTACAAATATATCAAAAATAAATACACAAAAGCTTAATGTGTAAAACACCATAATGTTGCAGCTGGGATTAAGGTTGTGTTAATTTTAATTGCTTCCTATACTATTCAGTATCTTAACCTATAATAATATATCATAATTTATTTGTTGATTATATTTTGTATTCATAATCTGAATCTGCAAAGTAACTAAAACGGTCAAAATAAATGTTGCGCAGTAAAATGTACAATATCTGCTTCTGAGATGTAGTGGAGGTATAAAGTAGCATATAACAGGAGTATGTCATGTTCATGTACTGTTATTGATTAATTGACAAATTGTTGTGTGGGCTTCTTTTGAGTAAAATAGAATATTTAGTGTTCATGGATCCCAGATTTTTTTCCCAAGTATTCTTTTAATCTTGTAAGTATATTGAATTAATTGTGAAATCATTTTGACATAAGTGATGTTAGGATTTCAAAGGTGAACTCTAGTGATTTAGCGTTTCTTTCCCCTGAAGTTGAGGGACTGATTGAAAGAAAAGAAATGGTTGATATTTATGAGATGGAGGGCGAGTTGAGTCAAGCTCAAAAACACAGAATCCTCACCTGCACAGAATCAAGTCAAGACTGTGAATTCAACCTTTTGCGGCACAATTGGTTCAGTAATTGTCTTTTAGCTCCAATTTTACACAGACAGTAGGGAGACAAAGGGTTTGAGATGTCTGGAAGCAAACGCAATCCAAGGTTGTTCATGCGTCAAGAACAAAGTGACGAGGAAACAGCCAGAAGCTGCTTGTGGGTGAAAGCAGCTTGCTGATGAAATAGCAGGTACATGTACAGTAGAACGGCAAAAAGTCATTTTACTTTACAAGAAAAGGGCCACTAACTGTGTGAAAATAATGAGTGTCAGTGTGAATTCACCTTGTAGAATCAATAATCCCTGAAGTGCTGCTTGTTTGAGACCAAAGGTTGAAGACCAACCAGGCCAGGATTTTAGAAATACTGACATCAGGAGGTTCATTTGTTTTTTCTGTACACTTTATTTCCCATGTTCCCAAGATCTAAGTGCTGTTTTTTTGTCTCCACACTGCCAAGGAGTGAAATTCTCAATCCTGTGTACATAATGAATACAAATGGAAATGTGGTTGGCATCAACATTTATTTTTTTAAGAAATAGTTGGTATATGGCTGCAAAAAAAGTTCAACAAATAAAAGTAAGCACACTCACAGGAAATGGTTGGCTATGAGCAATTTCATATATATTTTGTTAAATGAAAAAAGGATTAAAACATATATATATATATATATATATATATATATATATATATATATATATATATATGTGGAATCGTATTTGCACTGATTTATATATGCAGCTGTAGTCCCTTATTAAAGTATTTTTTGTTGGCTTAAAAGTGGACAAATCAAAGAATATTGAGACTATAAATGCTGCAATCAGCCTGTAATATGCCCACCATGCGTAAGCCCACAAATTTCCATAAAATAAAAAATAAAAATACAAGGAGAAACTACCTCAGTGGTAGTTGCAGCCCTGGATCCTATCTAGTAATAGTTGATGTATCTAATTATGTACCAAATAAGCACTCTTTTGAGAGTATTTTGGCATAATTGCATGTTTTCTTTCTTTATTTTGCAGTACAGTTTTGCATTAGTTTTTCAGGGAGGGGAGAGCATGGGGGATTTATAACCTGATTCCTTTCACCCCTGGGCTAAATAAACCCCCGTCTCTGTTTTGCCTATTCACAAGACCATCTGCTTCACTCCCAAATACATGCCTCGCTGTATTTCTGTCTTTACTGGTACAATCATGGTCATTTACTACACAACAGCTAATGAAACTGCTTCAGGGTTTGTGAGACTGTGGCCGTGTGATTACCCTTGACAGTCCTGCATCTATCTGCTGCAGAGCCTCAACTTAAATCTACCGCCAGAGTCCCTTACAAACCGTCAACCCGTTTTCTGTTCCCAGCATGCACATTCAAGTGCCCCATTGATTTAGTTCCCCTGCTAGGCCGGGACAAAAGATACGGCGGGAAAGCAGGGAACCTTAGCCCTCCCTGAAGAAATTCTATTATGGAAGCTGAAAAGAGCTTCAGGAGCATGAGGAGGAGGAGGAGGAGGAGTGAAGCTTCTTCGGTTAATTTGTTTGAAAGAGAGAGGTTGCTTTTGGAGATAGTGAAAGACAGGAGAGAAGGCAGTACTTAAAGGTGGAGCGTGAATTAAAGGAGCTCTGGAGACGGTTGCTCCAGATCTTTAGAGGCTCAAAGTTTGCCTATTGTAATATAAGTACTTTACTAAATCAAGATTTGCGTATCACTAAATAAAAAACGCACAAAATAGTTCTTATGTAGATTTTAAATGTTTAACTTAAACAACTTTAAGCTATACAGTTGGTGAAGAAAGTGGAGCCTTTAGCCGGTAATTTTTTGGCCAGATACTTTTCCGAGGAGTTGGTGGAAACAGAGCTACAAAAAATATTTATTGGAGGTTTAACAATTTTTAAATAAGTAAATTTGACTAATGACTTTTGAATGGATTTATGAATCACTGGTGCAACTCAGTCTTTGTCCCTGTCTGTGTCCTCAAGTCTACATTTCATACAGGCTTGGCATCACTGCTGACCCTGCCGCCGGGTTGTGTTTGATAATACCACGTCAGACTGAGCATCCTCTGCTGATTACTTCTGCCTGGTGATATATGGGGATGCTCAGACTGATTAGTCACTGTCCCCATTGCCAAGCGATAGCCGCTGCAGCAGCAGCAGCTTCCCTCGTGCCCCGTCTGTAACCTCTCTCTGTCGCATCATGTTTGTGTTTGTGTGCGAGTAAGGATCATTACTCGTCCTCTACTGAGCCTAATGGGGCCTATCAGCATCAATAGCACAAGGTGGAAAGAACATTTATGTAGCTGAAACTACCCTTGCTGACAAATTCGTCTGTTTTTTTTTTTGGCAACGAGATCCAGATTGGTTACTTCAATTTTAGTTTTGTAGGGTGAAACTGAGTGACACAGATCATGAGCTCTTTTTGACTGAAGCAAGGCTGCAGTGTTTGAAAAGCTTGCTGAATATGTAACGCTGAATTATAAAGGTGCAGCAATAAGTGAAAGGAAAGATGGGGAGAGTGTGGTGAGTGATAAAAGCCATGAGGTGAAAGAGACATGCAGAGAAATTATCATTTGGGAAGGTGACACATCATGAAAGAAAATGTAATTGCTGGCACTAAAGCACTGGCATCATAAAAAAAGTGAGCAGGAGGTTGACAGCTTTGATAAGAAGAGAGTGTGAATTGAGGACAGGTTACAGGCAAGCACATGACGACGAAGAGGGGGTGTTTGTTTTGGACGGGGTTTCTGTGGGGTTTATGTAATCCAAAAATACACCACAACTTCACTGCTTCAATTACCCGAGCCCAAAGGATGTGCGCGTGTCTCCCTGTTCAATTGATTCTGACTGAGCTGATGTTGATCCTGTCTTCGCCCTGCATGGCGCTGGGGATAAAAGGGGAGTTAAACCCAACAGATGCACACAGCAGTGGGTCGCAGCTTTGTGCATCTCTGTGCTCATCTGGATGTAGACGATATTCCCAGCTGACAATAATAGTCACAGAATGCTAAATTATAAACACATCAGAGCATCTCTGCAAGGGGGATATCAGCAAGACATTAGGCGGGAGTCATCATTGTAAAATATTCAAGATCTTAATGTAATTCTCTCCGCATAATATCATTTACTTGTAGCACTCACACCCTGTCTATGTAGAGGCTATAAATGAGTGCACGATTAATTAAACATCCGACATTCTGTATTACATCCATAAAATCCAAGTGTGTGCCTCTCTCTGTCTGAGTAGCAGTGCTATCTCACAAGAGAAAAAAGGAAATGAGTACAGAGATGTTTCTTCTCAGAGAGATGTCTGAACACACAGTCTGCTCTGGAGAGTTTGCCTTCCTGTCTGACTCAGACAAAGCAATAATTGGGCTGGATTAGAACAGCTGTTTGTCAATTAGCACTCAGTTTCTTGTCTCACTTTCTCTCTCCATCAGCCACTCTCTTTCTGACACATACTGGATAAAATGGGTTTTACTGTCAGTGAGCTATGGGAACTCATATTAGCATTTATATCAGTTTTAAGGGCATGGAAGTAACGAACATTAACACTGAAGGTGGTTATACTGGCATACTGTAGTAGCATTGAAGTCAGTTATAGTGGCACCAAAATGCACTCAGTGACCATAAAGAGAAAACCCTGTACATCACTAATGTAATGCAGTGATAAATTCTGCTTTTATGCAATGGTCGAAAATTTATTGAAGTCATAAACATCATCATATAAAAATACATTCTCTGGTTCCAGCTCCACAACTGTGAGGATTTGCTGCTTTTCTCTGTTATAAATCATTGAAAAATCAATATCTTTGGGTTTCAGACTGCAAGCAATCACCTTACGCTCAGAGAAAATGTGATGAAATATTTTCTAGACTAAGCAGTTAATATATTTATTCAAAAAAAGAATCAAGCCTCAAAACTTACCATAGAACTGAGCCAACACACAAACGAAGTATTGCAAGGTTTCTATTTTTCTGGGTACTGCAGTTGCTGGCACTAAAGCACAATAATGAACAAAATACATCTGAAGAACAATAAGTAGCCCCCCATACATATAATATATGACTCATTCTGTAAGGGAACTCCTTATTTTTCTGGTTACTACAGTTACATTGAAGTCAGGTATGGTAGTAGAGAAGTAGCTATGAAGTTAGTTGTGCAACATGATTTTAAAGCTGCATTTTAAATTCGCTTAAGTTACTTGGCAGCAGGACAAGCTGTAAACAGATGGTTAAGACCTTTTATCAGCTATCATCACTGCTTAGCTCTTTTTTGGTCTCCAACAATTCCTGAGGAATTTGTTTTATCAGAGCTTTGTTAGAGCGAATCAAAACAGTGAAGTTGCGAGCCATACGTCCAAAACAATGAGCTGAAAGATGGTTAAATGATCTGTAGAGCTGAAGGGTAATACACATGCAGGTAATAATTCTCTGTCCCTTTTAACATTACATATAGCAATTTGATCCATTGCACATATATCAATATTGGCAGTGCAGCATTAGGAAGAAACCAGTCTAACTGTGCTCACTGTGTAATGCACAATCTTCAAGAAAAACATTAAGGAACCTGTCAGAGCATTCTGACCCCAACAGAATAATCTGATGCCCTTTACACATTCTACAATCCCATCGGAGAGTTCTGACCCTGGTAACCTGAACACTGTAGAATCCCACCAGTAGATCCTAAGTTAAACATTCCAGAACCTCTACAGAATGTTCCAATTCCCCCCCGTTAACATTCCAAAATCCCACAGGAACGTTCTGATTCCCTCACCTAAACATTCCGGAATTCCTCCATAATGTTGCAAAGTCCCTCAAACATTCCAGAGCCTCACCAGAACGTCCTGATCCTCAGCGGTCCAGGGCCCCACCTAAATGCTCCTGACCAGTATCAGTGTTCCGGAAGTCTCTGGTGTTACGGAGTTCAGACTGATGTCATAGCTGAGATGGAGACAGGACGCGCTGCAGGAAGCCCATAAAGAACATAAACATCGCTGGTGGGGAAAGGGAACAATAACATCTTGAGATTAACACAGTGAATTTTATGTATACACGCAGATGCTTCAGTCCATGACGCACCGCATAACCATGAATTATAATTATTATCTATTTATACTCTGCAGATCAAAAATGCTGTGCAGCATCTCTTTTTATCAGATAATTGTATTTTGAACTCTATTGCACTTATTAAAAGTCAAATGTGCTGACATTTATATGAAAAATTGCAACGGCATGCATGTGAGAGAGTGTGGGTATGTGTGTGTGTGTGCTCAACTCTTACAATATTTTTGGATTTTCTTTCAGTGAATCAAAGCAAATGTTGCTGCAGTGTCATGCAGCACTGTAATACCCTATCTGCTCTTGATGGCATTTACATAAGGCTAAAGTTGTTTCCTGTGAGCTCACAGCCAATGCCCTCTCTGAACCAAATCAATGCTAAAAACAAAAAATAAAATCAAAAGAGCGCCAGTCTGGACCTAATTAAATGTTACATTTAAATCTCAGTCTGCTGTCTCTTTTTCACACAGGCACAAGCATGGATATTATAAATCAATGCCCATGGGAAATTGACTTTAAGTGTATTAGGTTATTAAGATTGATTATAGCAGAAAGATTTGTTTTGGATCTGTCCCAGAGCTATGCAATGATCTTTCTAAATATCCACACATGCGCTCACAGAAATGATATGATTGAATCAGCCTGGATCGGATTCAAATTTCAATAACAGAGCTCTTGCCCTGCAGGCATGCCTCTGTGCCAGGTGCTGTTCTCTGCCCTGCAGGATGAATCACCGGGCCGCCGAGTGTCCAACCTGTCGGCAAGCACACTTGTCACAATGATTAGCAGGTGGCTGACTCAGTCGCTGTCCTCATACAGTGGGCTTCAGGTCAATATGTGCATGAGAGGGCAGAAAGTGATAAAGAATGACAGGGGAGAAAACCCCTGCGAGTATGTCAGTGGTTTCTATTCTAAGATGGCAGGTGGAGGAGTGGACTTATATTGTGAGGATAAATACTTAATGTGAGCCTGGACAGTAAACTAGACCCAGATCACATGACATGGCCAGTAACCATACTAATTGGTTTCTTTATCAGTTGGGCCAGAGTAGACCTGCTGTGCCTTTAAATCATTCATGACTCAGTCCCCAGACCTTTGTGGGGTAATCCATCTACGCTTTCACTTGAGATATAGCTGGTGTCTATCTGTTTCAGCTGTCTAACTATCAAGGTGACTATGCCTTTTAATCAGCTGTACACAGCTAATTAAGAAGTCTGCTTGTAAATGGGGAAAAGTTACTGGGGATGAATATATAGCTTTAGAAACACTTATAAATAAAATAACCAGGAGCTAGTAACATAACTAACAGTATATTTGTTTCTACATACAGTGCTGAAATATAATAAAATAAATGTACTCTTGAAGTACTTTTTTTTTCATTTCACACTTAATTTTAAAGCAATGGAAATTCTTTCTTTTCACTCCACTACATTTATTTGACAACTATAGTTACTATATACTTTTTATCCAAAGCTTTTTATAAAATATGCAATTTATTTTGTAGATTCAATTTAACAACAATGTTTACAGCATTTTTTTTAAGTTTTCCTCATCTCAACTAGCTACAATGTGCCAATAATTATAATAATTAACAATCCAATGCTATTATTATTTAGATTAAATTAGATTAGATTCAGCTTTATTGTCATTACACGTGTACAAGTACAGAGCAACTGCATGCAGTTTAATTTTTAAGTACATTTTGGATGCAGGACTAAAATTAAAAATCTAAATAACTCTTCCACCACTGAGTGTTTATCTTGACTTCAATCAAACAAATAAAAACCTTGTATATTGTATTGTTGTATATTGTATTGTTGTATATTGTATTGTTGTATATTGTATTGTTGTATATTGTATTGTTGTATATTGTATATCAGAGTGAAACAGGCGCTTTAACTTGCTGCACCTATGAGTTGACGGGAGTGGGTGTGCTCGATCTCTCCCTCAGCCCCTCCCTCTGTGGCACGCGGTGGGCGGGGCGACACACACACACACACACACACACACGGAGCCTCCGCGGTGTTCGGGAGGAGAACCGCGGCGGGGCGGCTGGTCCCGGGGAACGAACCGCAGCGTTGCCGCCCGCCCGTCTGTCGGTCGGTCGGTCGGTTGGTCGGTCGGTCGGTTGTCCAGCGGCGGCGGACGGGAGCCGGGAGGGAACCGGAGCGGCACCGGCACCGCCAACGGTCGACCCCAGGCTCGAGGTTCGGCGGGGCGGGAGGTGCAGCGCGACGTCCCGAGATTATGTCCGGAGCTCGTCGCGCTGCTGCGGAGAAAAAGTTTATCAGAAGTAGCGACGCGGTGACGGCGGCGGCGACATGGTAAATATGCGCTGTTCTTCTTTTAGACGACAAAACACGAGTTGTTTTGAGGTTTTTTTTAAGGTTTAAAGGTTTAAAAACTCGCCAACCGTCGAGTTTCTGTCACCCGACGCGTTTTTGTTTTTCTCCAACGTGTCACACTTCAGGTAAAAAATGGTAATTTTTTTTCGGTTTCCCTGTCTGAAAAATGTGCAGCACATTCACGCACTTCGGCTCACATCCGATCCTCCTTAATTAATTCCTTAAATGATCCATTCTTAATATATAATATCGATCTCTTACCATCTCGTGTTCTAACAAAATGAAATGAGTGTTTTTAAAGCTCCCACATGATTAAATTGACAGATTTCTTAATGGGAGTTTGGTGGAGATGAACTGGAGCTGCTCACAAATCAAATTGTTTCAAGTCATTTTGACACATTTTTTTTTTTGTGTTCAAGCGACTTTTCCACTCATGCAGCCTCTTCATCACCCATGCATCATGTAGACTGTTTGAAAATCAGACAAAGCCAATAAGGTGGCGGAGCAGGTTCATCCAGTCTCTCTGCAGGCTTTGATTGATTTCAGGTGAAGAATCAAATCTTTTCCCTGTCATCATGTCCAATCATATGGAGCGGATACGTAAACACGGAGACACCAGGAGGGAGGTTGCTGTTTTTCCCAAGTTGGGTTCAAGTTCCTGCATCACAGAGCTCCGTGTTGGAAGAGGGCAGATATGCCACCCGGCGTCCGTGCTCTTCCTGTTATGTGTCGCCTGAACGCCACACATGCCGTGGCGACATGCTTGTGTGACCGTGTTGTTCCTCCTAAAGGTTGGATAACAGGACGTGTTACGATAGAAAAACGGATTCTGCTCTGACCCAGTTACAGGGGGGATTCGCACACAGACTCGCAGCACGTTACAGAACAGAACATACTTCAAGGTTAAGAGTTATAAGACAGCTTTCAAAAGAGGAGGACGTCTAAGTGGAGACACGATGCACTTTAGTTTTTCCATGTTTACCACAATTTATAGGTCCCATAAAACTACTTTAGAATAGCACATTTCTTCCTCTGTTCTTCTATAACTGTTTAAAAGAGCCACTCAGATTGGCAGGATCCTCAGAGAGGTGCATTTCTTTGCCAGCTGACACCCACCTACACATCTGTGAACCATGTTTCTGTGGTGTCCTGCTGTATTTTAAGGCATCAATACACCAAGGTACTCAAGATATGACACAGAGGCATTTTTCAACTCATGACACCTTTAATGATGGGTTCAGAGACTGGAGGCAGAGGAGCCCGTCCTCAGTTATTAACCTTTATTTGACAACACTCAGGGGATACTGATGGGAGTGTCGCCTGAGCATCTTTCACACCTGGGAGCTGCCCGATACAAACATACAGTAGTTTACTGCTCGGCAGCTCCGTCGGTGCAGGCTGGAGAGCCTTGCCCAGGGGCACCTCAGCGGTAGTTGTTGTGGAAGGATCCAGCATTAGTCATTTTCCACAAGCACATTTTCCAGAACAGGACTGGAAAGTCTGTGAGTGAGGAAGCAGAAGGAGCAGAGAGAGACGGATCTGAAACACTAAAGCCACTGTAACACCTCTCTCTCTCTCTCTCTCTCTCTCTCTCTTAAAGGAGCTGCATGTAAATTTCAGAGAGTCCTTGTTATTAGTGACGCCGGTGGCCGTGGAGTGAACTGCAGTCGACGTCCTGTTGCTCGCGGTCCGTAGGCGCGAAGCAGGAGTCACGCACCCGTTTGGCCACGCTGGCTTCACTATCAGACTTTTTTTGTTGTCATTGTGTTTAAGTGGACTTCGTGTTGGACTCTTTGTTGTGTGTCGGTGTGAAGGCACTCGTGGAGCGTGTTACGTCACTTCCTTTGGATTTCCTCCTTTACGTAGAAACTAGTCCACGGACTGACAGATACAACCGAGAGATTTGGGGAAGGTCTCAGTTTTTAAGTTGCGCTACAATCCAATCACACATTGGCAATAAAAGTAAGTAAAAAGTTACATGTAGCACCTTTAACTGGTTGAATTTCATTATATTTTGGTAATTTATAATTAATAAATTAATCCGGTTAATCTGCAGGTTATTTTCTTAATTAATTCTTTTGATTAAAAAAAAGTCAGAAAAGTCAATAAGTCTATTGAACGTAGCTGGTGCATTGATATTGTTTTATTATATTTGGCCAATAAATGGGATAAACCTTACTTTTCCCTTTTACTTTTACTCCTTTGTGTGGTTGGAGGTCTAAATATTATAAAGCAGAGGAGAAAAATGTGCCTCTGTCCCTTCATTCATCATTTCCTCAGCATCTCTTTAGTTCAGAGGGTTGTGGACCAACATCAACATCTGCAGAGACTTGGTGTGTGTGTGTGTGTGTGTGTGTGTTAACTGGCCAGTTTCTCCTGTCGCACACATACAGAAAACATGCCGACGTCTACCTGTTCTGTGACGAAAGGGGAAGGCGACTGATATCAGTGAGGAAATTGATTTGTTCTGGCAGGTAGAAGGACTTCAGTTGACTTGGTTTATTGAAATCTCAATATGGATGATCTTTAAAGGTCAGTTCGCTCTCTCGTGTGTTTACATAAGCCTAAAGATGTAAATAGTGTGTGTGTTTGTGTGGGGGTGGGGGGGGGGTGTATAATTAATGCACCGAGTAGCCTTTTCTTTTGCTATCATTAGATCACTTTCAAAGAGGTAGATTTCCTCTGCAAGCTGGACTTTTGTTTGTGTGTGTGTTTTTGATCTAGAGGAAAGAGGAAGGAGGTGTGTTTCCTTCTCTGAGCTCCTAACAGTTTTCCCTCTGGGCAGCGGTGTGTCTTTCTAAGAATTTTTTCTTCTTCTTTATGATTCATGTCAATAAAGGAGGGGTCTACTCTGCCCCTGGTCTATTTCCACGTTCTTGGCTGAGAGATATTTGTTTATTGTGAGATTAAGGTTTGTTCATTTGCTTAGTTATTTAGTCACACCCAGGAAAAGCAAATATCAGACTGTGTATGATCCCCTTTATCCACCTTATGGCAGACATGAGTGGAAGTCATGTATTGTCTTGTTTTTAGGATCGTGTGTAAGATATTCTTCTTTCCGTGCAGTTGTACTTTTAAATGCTCTCTTTACTTTCAGGTGCAGTTTGTGTTGTCAGCATATATAAAATTAAATCGCAAACTGTTTCAATGATCAATTTAGCCCTGCGATTGATGATTATAGATGTTGTTGACTAATCTGACATTGTCAAATCTTTGTATTTTGGACCTCATGCTTGAAAACTAACTGACACGATAAATTGATTATCAAAATTGTTGCTGACTTTTTCTTTTGGTCAACAATTAAATGATCATTTAAGCTCATTTATTAAGCAAAAATGTCAAATATTCTTTGGCTCCAGCTGCTAAAATGTGAGGATCTGCTGCTTTTCTCTGTTTATATCATTGCAAACTGAATATTTTTGAGTTTTGGACAAAACAAGACATTACAGAAGTCACCATGGGCTCTGAGAGATTGTGATCGGCTATCTTTTAGTATTTTCTCTCAGTTAATAGACAAAATAATTACAGGATTAATCCTCTGTCGTACCACCAGACTGCAAAACAGCTTCTTTCTTCAGGCTGTACGACTTATCAACTAAGAGATTTCCTTGTGTAGTATAATAGGAATACAATACGAATTTCATTGTGCAACCCTGTGTTTAAGTATGACAAATAAACAAACCTTGTAAAAATCTTGGGAAAACAAACAGTCAGTTGCAAAAATAACGGTGAGTTGCACCTCCATAACTGCTGGCTGACACAACAAACACAAAACAAAGGAAGGAACAGGCTCTGCTCGGCGCCTTTAGCCTATTTTTGGTCTCTTAAAATCCATCATGGTGCTACCAGCCAGGAACAAAAGTCCATTGAATGCACACATTAGGAGAGCACTCACAAATGTTCTTCTTACTTTTGTCTTTTCATTAAATCATTGGCACTCGACGCGGAAGGCGAAACCTGAAACGACTCTGTGCTGCGGACCGCTGCCAGTGATTTAATGAAAAGAAGAATATAAGGGTGAGTGCTCACCTAATATGTGAACACAACAGACAAAAGGCTGACGAAGGTTCGGCTGGGATCGAGACGTCATCCATTTATTTAAATATGTGGTTTGGTGTAGAGCTGCTTGATTAGTAGATCAACAGAAAACTCCTTTGATTATCATTTAAGCCATTTTATTAAACAAAAATATCAAACATTGTCTTGTTTTCAGCCTCTCAACTGTGAGAATTTGGGTTTTTCTTTCTCTTATTTTGATAGTAAACTTAATGTATTGAAAAGCAATGTCAAGACACCAACTTGAGATTCAGGAAATTGCATTTTACATAATTTTCTGACATTTTATTCACCAAATGAGCAATTGATTAATTGAGAAAATGATAAGCCCTACCATCTTTTTTGTTATCTCTCACTAGCTGAATATTACAGTACTCTTATATATAACCGGCTCATTAAGACTTATTTCAGATGTAAAAACACATTCTTTTAGAAAATAGGCCGTGTAAATAGTCATAACATGTGTTCCCAGCCTCGGGTGTTAGTGGATGTTGCCCCGAACAACACAACATTTAATTATGCTCAACAGGTCAGGTCATAGTTGTTGTTTTGCTCCGTCTCTGTAGGATACAGGAAACCGGTTTTTGCAGTGGGCCTATGGGCAATGCAAACACACACACACACACACACACACACACACACACACACACACACACAAAGTCCCCCATCAGCACCACAAATCACAGTGATGAGCTCAGCCGTCGCCATTGTTTGACCATTGAGAGAGAACAAAACGGGAGGAGTGAATGTTGTTGAATGGGAGGCTGACTGATGGTCTTCGCCTTCGACTCGCTTCATTGGCTATTACGGCGAGGTGCTATCTACTCAATCGCGTCTGTTGTCGGGGCAACCTGGCGGGAATCTGTGTCGTATCCTCGAATAATAATATAATATACGTATTAAAATGACGGATGACGTGAGCTCGAACAGGAGAGGCAATCTGTGAAATGTAAATTATTGAGAGATTTCACGTGTAGGTACACAGGTTTATCCCTCTGCCTCCGTCTCTCGGTCTTTCTCTCGGTGCTTTAGGATTAGGGATTGAGTGGGCTAAACTGACAGTGGATAGACACACACCAGCAGTGATGCCGGGTGTGTGAGTAACACACTGCGGATTAACCAACACACAAATACTCTGCCCATCAAAGAGATCCTTCGTTGGGCCAACACACACACACGGCAGTTTTCCCCCTAGTCATACCATATAAAGCTGATTCATTGCCAATTATTACACTCTGTGAGCAGATGCATTTAACTGTGCTGTGATGCTTGAAGCTGAATTGATCTAGTCGATCAATCAATTAGACAGTTCTCAAGTTTGATAAATTGTTGCAGTCATTTATTAAGCCAGATATTTTTCAAGGTTCAAGTTTCTAAAACATTAAGATTTGCTGTTTTATATCATTGGAAATTAAATATATTTGGGTTTTAGACTGCTGGTTGGACAAAACAAGCAATGTAAAGGCATCACCTTTTACTATTTTCTGACATTTAAAGACTCAACAATTCATCAATGAATAAAATACATAGGTACACACACTCCAACAAATGTACTGTGTGTAAATTACGGCATCAACTAATGATTGTTTTTATTATTAATTCATCTGCTGAATATTCTTTTTGATTAATTGATCAGGCGAACAGCCCAGAACCCCCCAACACTCAGTTTACTATCATAGGAGTTAAAGAAAACCAGCATTTATTCACATTTGACTTGGCTGATTGTTGGGAAGTTTTGCCGTTATTGGTTAAAAACACTTACTTCTGTCAATCAGCAAATAAATTATTCGACTGCTTGTTTCAGCTTTAGTGTAGATGTAGTGAATAACTAACAAAGAGTTACTGCCTCACCTGTAGTGGTGTGTTGACAGCAGAACGCAGGGTCATTCAGACTGCGTGGACACATTTTAAAGTCACTATCACAAGAGCTCTGGCTGGCACTCATGCCAACATGTCAGTGTTTGAAGTGCCGTGTTCTGAATCAGGGCGTCCAAAAATGGAGCGTCTCTCCGTAGAGGTATTGAATGTAGCTGAACTCTTTGCTGTTATATTTGGAATCTAAATACAGAACGGATGAGTGTATGTGTGTCTGCATGAGCATTTTATAGTACGTCCCAGTTAATCCAGAATTCCCGGAATATCAAGGAGTTGAGATTGGGAATATCATGCTGCAAATGGGACGCTTGACAGGAATGAAGCGGTTTGTTTTTGCTGATGTGGTTAATGCTTTTCTTCCATTAAATGGTTTTCAGACCAAATACAATTAGAGTCAGACCGTTTGTCCCTTTTTCTGAGGAGAAAATCAACAAATAAACGAACAAAGAAAGCCAATTTAAGTCATTCACTTGTGCATTGTAGGCACAGTTTGCCACTGATTATGTGGACGTCCTGTGTAGTATGTAGTATTGGGAAACGGCTTTAGTCTTGTTCAGTAGTGATCTGCTCTTGTTTCCTTGTTTTTGTTTCTTTCATTTTACTGATAAAGAATGTTTTTAAGCAGCCCACTGGCACATACTTGGCAACAAAATCCCTCAAAACTTAACAGATCTCTGATTTTCACAGCAACACAGTGACTTGTTCATGTTGGCGACCAGTTTGAGAACTGATTGTTGTAGCTCGCAGGGATGCTGCTGGCCGGCCGGGCTGCAAAAGACAGTTTTCTTCTCTCTTGTTCTTCTGTTTTAGCTGTAAAAGCAGAATTGAAGCTGAACTTACCACACAGTGCTGCGACTGAACTGTGAAGTGGCATTAAAAAGTAATCATCCAAAGCAATTTACAGTTAAATAAATGATTGCTTTGCCTTTCGTTAAATTCACAGGACGGTTAAAACATCTATTTAAACACTTTTCCTTCACAACAGTACACTCAGTTGCCAGTTTTTTAGGTACACCACGCTCAAACAGCCCTGCGATCAAATTGATTCAACAGCACCACAAACTACAGCCTCCAAAATGACCGTAAAGTTGACTCAGCGCCTCTCTAAAACAGTCTCAACCAAAACGTTAGACTATAGTTACTTCACTTTCTCATTTTTGGTTGGAAAGTTGAAGGAAAAGAGGAAAGACACCTTGTTTGAGGTGTCAGAGACAGGTGTTAGCTGCTGTGACGCCTCCAGGCAGGAAGGAAAACAAACCTGATGGAGTCAAAGAATCACAGACTTCCCAATGTGAGGATATCTAGACGTGGCAAGTCACAGCCAACAGGAATACATAGAGCTGTAGATGGTTTTCCACTTATCCAGGAGACTTAAATTCATCCACTGATTATAGATTCAGATTTGATCAGATCCCGAGGATGAAGCTTTGCTGTTTTTGTTTTTGTATCCTCTGAATATAATCCTGAAGCTGGGAATAGACGAAATATAGATGAAAGCCTCATACGTTATGTGGATTATATATTTAGTTATTTATCAGTGAACTAAATAAGGCATACCATGTGTTATGAAAAGAAATAAATGTAGATTTTGTTTTGTTTGGGATTTGTTTGTTTTAAAGCTGCTATGATTAGTCACTTAGTTGATCAACAAATATTAGTTTGGTTTCTCATTGATTAATGTGTCTGCATAGTGCTGCAAGGGACGGGTCAGAAAATGATTCATCCATTCATTAATTTGACTCTGTATCAGTACGGTCGATTGTTGGGTTAACTAGGATACTACAGCAAACTGAGATGCCACCTCTGCAACCTGCACATGGTGATAGAAAATGAAAATGTACAGTGGCCCTGAGAGCATTGCAATTTAGGAAAACACAAGCAGATTAATCAGCATTCAAAAGAAAAGGCCACGATATAAACTCTGACCTTAACTTGTTTGAGTATTCTCCTTTTTAAGACTTTAATCCGAGGCCGATGGTCCACCTGTGGAGTTCGAACGCTGACCTCGACTTGGCAGGATTCTCCTCCTCCGTCACCCTGTGTCTCCATCACTTACCCTTCCACACCCTTTAAACCTCTTTTACTATTTCCGTCCTTTTCTCAAGATTACGACCTCACACATCTGTGTCTTCGTCCCGCTTCCTTTCTTTTTCTACCGACCATTTTAGACCGCGGCTTGAATGGGAGCAAGGGTTTAGGCTGTTGGGTAATCTTTTCTCCGGAAAGCAGGGATTAAAATCTCAGATTACAAGAGGAGAGGAGAGAGAAGAGGAGGGATTACAACTTTTATATATATATATACTCAGTCCCAAACTGCTATCAGTGTGTAAAGCAGGTCATTCACAAACATCCACGCTGTCCAGATTGTGTAGAGTTATTCTCACACACTGATAAACGCTTCATTTAGGTTATGTAGTACATGTTGTACTCACTGCTGTGTGTATGTATGTTGTTTCTATATATGTAGGTGTTACTAAGTCATTATCTGATGCTGAGCTAGATGCTAAATGCATTGCCAACAGTTTATTGATTTCTTTTTTACTCGATATTCACTCTGTTTCTCACTGTGGAGTGTGATTTATTGATTTACTGTATTACCTACTTTCTCTCTGGTGTAGTCAACCGAGGAATAGAGTCGTGGAGTAAATCACCTCACAGTGTACACCACAGGAGAGTGTTGCTCTTTTCTTTCTGCTCTGTGTTTTGCTGAAAATGTGCTTCAAAAGGGCTGTGTGTGGTTCTGCAAAAGGTTTATTTTGGCTTGTACCACAGCAAGATCTTAAATGATCCCTTAAATTGTAGGAAATGTTCCATATCATGGCTATTTAAAATTAAATGAACTTTAATGTGCCTCTCTAAATATAGCGCTTTATTATCAAATATCATTAGCGCTGTTCATTTAAAGACATTAGTTTAATTACTACAAGCAGATAAAACCAGATTACTGAAACGATTGGCACCTCCACACTGCATTTAACATATAATTTTGTGCGCCATCCAGTCTGATTTCAAAGCAAATCATGTTCTGCTCAGATAGTTTGCTTTAAAATGCTGTTGAATGAAAGGCTGCGTTGACTCTTCAGTGTCCCTCACACTCTGCGACAGAGGACTGCTGGAGAGTGGAGACGGGTAGCAGTATCCTCTTTGCACCAGGAAGCTCTGGGGTTTATGCAAAATATGGTTTTACTCTTTAGAAGCAAAAAATGCAAAGTAACTGTGGTCTGGACTGAAACAGTTTGATGGATTGCCATGAAACTTTGCACTGACACTCATGTTCACCTCAGGATGAATTATATGATAATAATTTTGGTGATGTTGGTCATGTCAAAATATTTGCCTTGTCCAATCCTTTGGATCACGATTACTAAAACCTGCAGAACTAATGACATTCAGCAATGACGTCAGCATGTTGGCATTTAGCTCACTGTGTCTATAATCATGCTGTAGACTCTTAGGCCTGTTTATTCTAATGTACCAGTATAGTTTATTATTTTAAGACAGTTCTGTACATATTTATTCTGAGCTTTTAATCCTCGAAGAACAATCTGTTTTCTCTGCATGCAGCTGAAGATCGAGCACATTTTGGCTCATGCAACACCTTGACTGACTGTGGGAACATCTTAACTGATCACAGTTTAAACTTTCAGTGGGTATAAAGGCGAATAAATGAGGGGAGGATGAGAGCACGCCCTCCTCCCTTCATCCCTCCATCTGTGGCTTTTTAATGAGGCTCTGGGGGGGGTTTCCCAGGCCATGTCACTGCAACATGATGACACTTTCATACTGTATGCACATCTCAGTCTGAGAAACTACAGAGCCCCGCTAGAACCACGGTTTCCTTTCATGTCTTATCTCATAGCGCACATATTGCACACAGTTGCTGTGATTTTCATGATCTTTTGATGCTCTCTCCCAAATATTTCTGTGCACTTTACTGTTTTGAAGTTTAGTATAAATCCTGCGCCAAGTTAAACTTTAATCCCCAATCCTCTGGCCTGCCAAGAGTCGCACCCTCTATTATCAGGTTTTTAAACCGATAACACTAAAGTGACACAGATCTGGATTTAGGTGTCTGATCTCTACGAGGGAGAAGCTGCAAAAGTTGTAAACTCTAAATCAATTAACCATCACATTAAATGGTACATAACACAAGGGCATTAAATGTTAATATTGTACGGCTTTCAAATGAAATGCTCTGTCAGTAACAGAATTATTTTTCACATTCATGTCAAAGTTGTTGTCAACATAATTGCCAATGTGTCAAACAAATGTCCTGTCTGTCATACTGTGCATTTACATCCTGATACATGCCCTCAAAAATCAATTGCACTACCCCAAGTAAGTGGTGGCAAATATACTAAATGCTTTTCAGCTACTTTCCCGTTGAATCCCTATTGTCTTCATCCTCCATCTCATGTGACAATTTGACGTGAGTGCTAAGTGGAATTATAATTTCAGTGAATAAAGAGGAAATTGAACACACTGCCAAAGTGATTTATAGTCCAATCCATCAACGTGGCCACTTAGTGCAGACCGCAGCCTGGTCTGACATCGCCTTTTGGATGGTGACGTATGTGTTTCTTACTCAGCTCCTAGATAATGTGGACGTGTCCCGTTCAGTCCGCCACGAGTTCAGCGTTCTGTGTGGGTGTGTGCAGAAAGCAGCCTGTTAAGACTTGATTTTGAGTCAGTGCAGGGACACAGTAATCAGGCATGGGCTGTTTACTTCCACGCAGCCCAACCTTGGGTTTGGCCTCAGTGCAGGTGTGTGTTTTTGTGTGTGTGTGTTGTGTCTGTGTGCAGTACTGAAGGTAGAACAAAGGTGAACAAAACAAATGCAGAACCATATACGGAGTTAGAAAAAACTGTGATTTTCAAGAGCTTTACAGAAAGCGTAATACATAAAAGAATAATAAAAAACCTGAACACTCTAGTGAACAGTGAAAGTAGTCACATAGCAAGAACAAAATCAGGAAAATGGATCAATAAATCTCCAATATATACATATAAATATACACAAATGTACATATAAATACACACACACATATTACATGTACACATTTAATTGTGAGAAGGCAAATGGGTTTCAGAAGTGATTTATAAAGTTCATCAGGCAGGTCTTTACAGTAAGAGCTCTGTAATATGGTTGAGATTAGTGTCAAGATTACATCTGAAACAAGCAGTTGATCGATAGGAAATTAATCAGCAACAGTTTTGATAATTTATTAATCATTTGAAGTTATTTTTCAAAGCAAAAATGGAAAAAAAACTTTTTTTTTCTCCAATATTAATAGTCTTCTATGATAGTAAATTTGAATATATTTGGGTTTTGGACTGTTCGTCAAACAAAGTGAACTATATTCCACAATTATACTAAGAAAACTCTTCACACATGTAAAAATTGAGTAGAGTTTTTAAATTACAATCTGCTTGGAATCATTAATTTTGACCACAGAATTTTCTAAAATAACCTAATATGATCATGATACTATTCCACCAAAAGTCAATAAAAATAATACTTAATTGTCATATATTGTCATGTTAGATTGATTTATATAGCTCAAAATCAAAGGTGCCAACAAAGGTCTTTACGATCACCGTCTATTATTTGACCCTTGGATTGGATAAGGAAAGACTCCCTGTGTTATAATGCTTGGCCCTTGCTACAATCCTGAATATCTCTTAAACTCTCCTTGTTTGTATTTCAGCCCACTTCCCGTTCTCCATCTGTTCTGTGACTGTTGTGCTTTCCATTTATTCTCTGGGTAATTCTCTGTGGTGTCTCTGGAGCCCCATGGGGAGGTGTGCCTGTCTGCCAGCTCGTCTTCCCCACAGGAGGCTCCTCTCTCCAGTCACAGAGTCACGGCTGATCCCCTCCAGGCAGGAGCTCCTCCGGTCCAATTCACACAAACCGAATGTCTCATTTCACCTTAGACCGTCCTCTTTTTCATAGGTGAACTGAAAACTCTTTTCCATCTCTGTATGTGACTTGAATACAGTTTAAAAATGGAAACGGTTGAACAAACACACTCCAAAAACCAAGCCAGTTCTCAGGTTTTTTTTTTTCTGTCCTTCTTGGCACAAATTATTTCCCAACAGTTTAAACATTTGATACTAGCAAATCAAATATTCATTATGTTATTTCTGTAATAATTTTACACATTAAAAAATGATGCAGTTAAGGACACTCAGGGGTTTCCCTTTAATTGCAGACTTGAGTAAAGGGAGTACCTCTGCCTAATTATTAAAGTCCGTTTCATTGAAGTCAACAGAGGAGATAAGATAAGTTTGCTTTGCGTTTGAGGTAGGAATGTTATGAGCCCTCGAATCACAGCGGTGATGATATAAAAGTTGAGAAAACAGAATTGATAGAGCTGGAGCCCAATATAGATAATGTGAAAATTATACAACACAGTGTTTAGAAGCCCACAGAATGATGAACAGCGCTGTTAAGAGACCCAGTATGGGACTGTTTCATTTATTATTCATACAGCACAAGCAATATTTTTGTTTCCTTTGTTCCAGAAAGAGTTTTCAGCCTGCGCAAAATGCTCTGCTGCTTTTTTAGCATTTCAGAGTTGATTTGTGTCTCACAGGTTGAACGTATTTTAATTCAATAGCAGGTGCAGTGGTTTGTGTAACCCGTACTTTCCTCTGTGGCAGCATGACGCATTAGGCTTGGTGTACGAGCTTTCTCTGAAGCCCTCAGGAAGTACGGCTGTAATTCTCAAGTCTGTTTGAACAGAGTGGCCTTGGCAAACCTATCGGGGTTTGCTGGATTTAGCCTCTCTAAGCTTCAGTATCTGAATTGTATCTGGGTGCAACTCCTTATTTGTCCGAAGAGCGGCTGTATATTCTGTGCTGTCAGGCAGGAAAGAGATAAGGTCGTCATCCATTTTTAGCAGAACTAACAATGTGGCTCTGGGGATGGTGGCCTGTCCATTAAACATTGTCAACAACCATGGTCCAAACTGAAATATCTCAAAAACTATTGGATGGATTGACATGAAATTCGGTGTAACCATTCATGGTGCCTAGAAGATGAGCCCTAGTGATTTTTATGATCCCCTGGGATTTCCTCTAGCGCCACCATGAGGTTAATTTTTAAGCTTTTTTTTTTAGTTAAATCTCTCAAAACTGTTAGATGAAATTTGGTGCAAACATTCATGTCCCCCTCCAGACATGAGGGTTGTTGATATTGTAATAAGTGAATTGATCCTTAACATTTCAATCAAGTCAAAATATGAATTTGTCCGTTCCTTTGGTGTATAACAAAATACCTGCAAAACTAATCACATTCCCATCACCTGCACTTTACGTTTAGTGGTAATTACCAAATGTTGATGATGCACATTATACCTGCTCAACATCAACATGTTAACATTTTTATTGTAATGATGATCTAAGCATTTCTCTCACAGTTCAGCATCACAGAGCTGCTGGAATAGCTGCAGACTCTACATGCATGTTTTGTTAATTTCACTGTAATTTCAGTGTAGATTTAAATAATACATGAGATTGTTGCCATGGTTAATTTGCAGCTGTATCATAGGTTGAAACTGTTTCTGTGGTTTCCAGATATGCTTCATCAATATATTATTTTGGCAATGACCCTGGACCTCCATCCATGTGTGAGGCAGATACATGTCACCTTGCTGTGGTGAAGCTACTTCCTGTGATTGGCCTGGTTTTAAACATCGCCTCGACTAAATCTCTTGATCTTCCCCCAATCCCATTATTTCCTCCCCAACACTCAAACTCATACCAGTTTTAATTGAGACAGTGCTAATTGGGTTTGCTGGTTCAGACAGTGAGTGGCTCCCTGCTGGGTTAGAGCCGACTAATAGATGATTAATGTGGTATAATCTCTGCTACCTTCACTCGTCTGTCACACAGAAGACCAACAGAGAATCTTTTATGACAAATACATTATTTACTTTGACTTTCAATTTTTTTTCTTTACCATTAAGATCCTAAATTAATTTGTGTATTTATGTATTTGTTTGTTTATTTATTTGATTAATTGATTAATTGTTTTTCTGTATATTTTCCGCCCAAACTGTCTTCTCTTTGAAAGGTGAAATAAGCAAATATTTGGCATTTTTTGCTTTATAAATTATTTAACTAAATTCATTTGTTATTAGTAATTATGAAATGCATGTAATCGACTAATGGTTTCTGCAGAAATCATTTTCATTATCGATTAATGGCTTTGTCTAAAATATCAGCAAATAGTCCCTTTTATGAGCCAGTCAGAGGGCATTTTACATTTCCTGTCAGCAGCCTTGACTTGATGGATTAGTGCTGTGGATCGATACGCTCATCCGTCACTGGCGGACAGCCGCTGATTGGTTTCTGACAGAGTGTTGAGTCTCACGTCTGCGTATTGGCAAAATCACTCTGATTAGCTGAAGGGGATGATTGCACCGCTCATAAAGCATAACGTGTTTACGGTTTCCTTGTTCTGGCTTGTCTCTACCTCTGGCTCATGTTAGTGGAAAATAAATTGATGGATTGGAGGCAGGGATAAATAACTTCTGACTGTGCTGGGAGCAACCAACAAAACATTTCCCTAGGCAATATCCTGTGTGTTTGTGCCAGTCCGTCGTCTCCCCGTGGCAAAGTCCCTACTCCCAGCTCCATCAATGAGTCGCTCAGATGAGCTGGCTTAGTGGGAGTTTGAGTAGCACTTGCTGGCCCACTCTTTCCCTCTTTTTCACATACAGTACACGCCACAAGCTCCTTCTACAGTCTCTAATCTTAGACTTGGAACATGGAAAGCTAATGCAAATCACACACCAACGCACAGACACACTATATCTGTATCATCTTATATGCCTTACATGTTTGAGCAGTATTTTCATGATCAGCTAATCAGTCGATCACTTTGGTCCAGACTGAAAAATCTAAACATCTACTAGATGGATTGGCTCAAAATTCATTCATGGTCCCCAAACTTTGTATCCTACTGAGTTTAATGATCCGCTGACCTTTCCCATAGCGTCACCATGAGGTTGACATTTTAAAGTGGCTTGTTTTATGTGGTTAAAAAGTCAGAAATATACTTTACAACCTTTTTATAAAACACATTTGAGCCTGAAGCAGCAAGTATTTGAGAAGTAGCCTATTAATTTACAGTATTCATGTATTTGTGTGGTTGTTCGTAGAATTGAGAGGATCATTGGTCCTTAAAAGAAACAAAAAAAAAAAAAACAGAAATGAAAAGCAGTGCAGAGCATGCATATGTGTGTGTGTGTATGTGTGTATATGTGTATATATATTATATAAGTAAATAGATACGACCTGATTTGAGCTGCAGATGTTATGTAAATTAACCAACTAAGCCACCAGGACATTTCTTGTTAGCTTTTTCACTTGTAGGCTGCTGTGAAAAATATAATTTGAGCATTTTTCTGACCAGTACGCACTAGTTCCCTCCAAGGAAAAAGAGACCCAAGTTTCACTCTTAAGTGAAGCACTTTCTGCATTTACTTATGTTCATACATTTTTTATTTCTTGGAGACAAGTTGAATCCCCTAGTTTCAGATAAGTGAATATCCAGATATCTCCTTTATATTTCCCTGTGGACACTGTTGTGGTGTTTGTGTGTTTTGGCTCTGTGTCCACCCATCTGTATAATAATCTAAATGGCCTCAGTGCAGACCGGGGTCATAGGACGAGCAGCGGCCAGATATCTGCTCTGTAAAACAGACACGTGTGTCCTCTGAGACATATGGTGCCTCTGCGTGTTCACTCTCGTGTCCACTCTCACCCTCAGACCCACTTTCCAGTGGATGTTCAATACGTGTGTGGACTGCAGAGTGCGGGCGTGGCCAGCCGCACGTTTGAATCTCCGAATCAACCGGCTGATTTATGACCAGGCTGTTTGTGTGTCAGAGGCAGCCAAACAGGGGAAGGCAAAAATGTTGGTTTTATGCAAAAGAAAGCGTGATCTGGTCACAAATGTTTTAACAAACACACAACCTTGAATCCAGAGCAGTTCAAATGCAAAGTTGTGTGTTTTGTGAGTCCAAAGCAGGAGGTTTATCGTATGCTGCAACAGGAAGACTTGTTCACTGTGGTGGGCTCATGTACTAATCATAAGGCTGCAACTGATAATTTTAATTATTAAATGATCTGTTAATTATCTTTTTGATTGGCTGGAACAAAGGATGGTAAAAGATCAAAGATCACAAGCAATTTTGACGCTATTACAATGAAAAGTCACATTAATATTGCCAAAGATTATGGTATTATTTAACAGAATTGGGAAGTTTTAATGACCTAAAGGAGTAGGCACAAATTATGCAGATTTATCCTTGTACTCTTGTACATAAGATCAAAATCGATGCAGGAGAGCCAGAGATGTTGTCTTATTTATTACACTCATTCTTCTTCCTTGTCAAAATGTGGTGCCTACATTACCCACAATCCAACTCTGCCACGTGCAGTTCAGTCAGGGATTCGGGCGTGTTGTGCTTGTAACGGCTAATGTTGCCTGAAGCCACAAGACAAATTTGATATCTAAAATCAGTGGAGTTCCCCTTTTACGATGTGTCTGATATTATTCTGTTTTAGGCACACAAAAATAAATAAATTTAATTCAAATTAATCGGCATTTTTGGAGCATTTCTCCATGAGAAACCGTATTTAAATCATCATGTCGGGGGGTGAACTTTATAGAAATGCAGCATAACTGAACAGTTAAATGAACAAAATAAAAGTCTTTCTGAGGGAATTGGGTTACTCTGAGATGGCCAAGTGCACGAAACAAATAAAACCTTAACAATATGTCGTCTCCAGAGGACCGGGCAGATGAGGGTTAATGCCTCCTACAGATATAAATTGTTAAAATCTCATCACAAGCTGCCAGAGCGTAAAAACTACTTTCTTAGTCTGACCAGCAGTCCAAAAAAAATAAAAAAAATAATTAATTTTAACATTTTATAAAAGAGATGAAACCAAACAAATCCTCAAAACGTTCTATATTTTTGCTTAACATTGATTGTATGAGCGTTATTGACAACACAGGTTTGTTCTGGCTGCCTTTCTGTCCGTCTGGTTGGACCGATGAATGTGTGATGTTCTGAGGGTGTTCGCCATCTGTACTCAGGAGTAGCAAGAAGTAGAGTTTAATTCAGAATAATGGATTCACATGAATGACTCTCTGTTAATAAAAAAATAAAAAGCTGCTAAGTTACTAACTGCTTGACATTGTCGAGCTATTATTCCCTGCGAGGGATGATGATCACGGACTCTGCAGGATGTACCAGAGGCTGTACAGCCAAAAGCCACAGGACACAATAAAAAGTGTCATGTATTCTGGTCGTCTATGTGTAAGAAAAAATATATAAAAGGATAAAGCCAAAAGCCCGCCTTCGGGGTATGTCAGCAGTTTGCTCGTGTGTGTGTTTTAGAGCTTAGTCTGTCTGTGTGCTTTGCTGCCGTGGCAACAAGAGTTACCACATACTCATATTTTAGGTAGCCTTACATAATAGTCTGCTTTTGTCAATACAGAGAGTGGATTTTCAGTACAAGAGGCACTGGGTTTGTTTGGAGCCCTGAGCTCCACACGGCTCCACTAACTGACCATTGTGCAGTCTTGAGACAGATTTACTGTCCCATCACCCCCCCACCCCCTCACCCCCACCCCCCCACCCCCTTCCCTCCAGTCTAAACACACGAATCCTCTCCAGACTATACTCTCAATACTCTTTAAATCCTCTTGCTTTTCCTTTTTTTCAGCTCTGCTCTTATATTTATATATAAATATATTATATATCTTTCTTGCCAGCGTGTTTGTGTTTACTTACCAGGAGACGAGACAATTGAGCAAGAGATCGAGAAAAAAACGTGAACTCTGTCGATGAAAGAAGCTTTTCAACACACCTGATATTTTATATCAATGGCACGAGATTGTGCAGCAGGTTTTTGGCAGCCTGAAAGCTTGTACAGACTTCAGCGCCTGATGTCTGTGCAAAGCCTCTCTTTTGTCTGCAATTTATGTATCTTTTATACACCCTTAGTTCTCACTGTCAGTGTACAAGCTATTGCACTTCAGAGGAGCTTTAGTTTTCTCTCTGAAGTTGTTGAATGAGGCATTTTACATTTCTCACATGTTGCCTCAACAACAGTTTTTATGGATCGTGATTTATTGGCAGGTTGGTCCACCACTCAGCAACCTATTTGATGGATTGCTTTGAACTTTTGTTCAGACATTCATGGTCCCCTGAGGATGAATCCTGCTGACTTCGGTGATCTGTTGACTGTCTTTACAAACATGTATTTTGTCTGAAAAATACATAAACATGTTTGTGTCTGCTTAGTCTCTATTGTAGATATGCTACTAAGTGCACTTCAGAAAAGCTTTCATTTTTATTTTTGAGGTTGTTAAATCAGGCTTTATATAATTTTACACCTCCAGTACTACTCTCAACCACAGTTATTATCATAGGAATACTTTTTTGTAAAAGGTAATACATCTCCAAGGCTACAATAACAATGACAGTATCCGATGTTATCTGATGTCAG
Organism: Lateolabrax maculatus; assembly: GCA_031216445.1. Taxonomy (NCBI): domain Eukaryota; kingdom Metazoa; phylum Chordata; class Actinopteri; order Acropomatiformes; family Lateolabracidae; genus Lateolabrax; species Lateolabrax maculatus. The sequence continues at coordinate 16,523,004 of CM062211.1, forward strand.
CTCCACTTTGTTTTTTAAATAATACCACATTGATTGATAATCGATTAATTGTTTGATACACTTCTCAAAGCAAAAATTGTGAAAATTCTCTAGTTACAGGATCTCAAATGAGAAGATTTGCTGCCTTACTTTGTCATGTATCACTGTGAACTGAATATTTTGAGGTTTTGGACTGTCGGTCGAACAAAACAAGATATTTTAAGACCAGACCTTGAGCTCGGGGAAAATGCGATAGATGATGAAAATAATCCTTAGTTGCAGCCCAGATATCACTCCTCTTCATTATTCTGTGTGTGTGTGTCCATAGGCGGAGCGCAGCAGTTGCGATGTCAACATCCTCAGCATCCCGGTGCCGATTCGTCGCGGCGGCTCAGAGTCCAACCTGGACGTGGTGGACAGTGTTGGAGATGACGGAGTGGGCCTGGATTTCACCAAGGGTGCGCTCGGAATCGACAGCCTGCAGCAGAAGATCCTCAAGGTCAGAGGAGACATTAGTCACCTCCTGCGTGGTGTCTTTGTAGATTTACTGTGTTTGACTTGCAGAGCGGCGTGCGTGCATGTGACATGTGGGTCCCCTGAACAAACATCACACAAAGACGTAATTAAATATCTGCTTAGCTCCCTTTGGTGGTACTTTTAGAGCAGTTCTTTATCCAATAATGAGCCTATTAGATTTCAGTTATGATACTACAGATACCAATATAAAAAGCTATCAAATGAATTGGTTATATTTTCATTATAATCCTTTTGTATCAGCTTTCGTTTCTCAGAGTGGAATTGTTTCCACCTTATGAACATTCAGCATCACTCTAGGTTGATTTAGTGGTTTATCCTCATTTTAAAAGCATTCTGGGACTGTAAACAAAACCTAATAATGAACTCCCATTAGCTCCCAGTGAGATATACATACAAAGCAATAAACACAAAGTACTATTTTACTTTTGTTCGTAGCAAGTTAGAAGAAGTGAGCAAAGTACAAATTTTGGTTTGTATTGACTTGTATTGCTTCTCCTTAAAATGATGCCTCACAACTGCATTGGATTCAGTTATTCACTGTCAACATTATTGAACATGGAGAATGCTCGGATCAATATGGGTGCCAATACTGACCTCATTAAAGGTCAAAAACTGTGTTTGCTGTCCTTGAGGTCAACCAAACGTGTTGAATTCATTTCCTTTCTCATAAAACATTTGCAAAGCAGATTTTTTGAACATTTTAAATCCAGAATTGTTTACTTTCATGTTTACTAGATTGTAGTTTTCTTCTTCTCTGCATTTGTTGGCACATTGCTGCGTTTTTATGGCACATTACCAGCATCTGAAAACCAGTGGGATAGTGTGAAACTATTGTGTGTATGGGTGGTTGTGTGGTTCCTTGCACATGAGAAACAGAACAATCATAGAGAAACAGCTTAATATCAGTTAAGAGGTCAAAAACCTCCACAGGTTACCTTTAAGTGGATCAGGCAGACTTCACCAAACCACATTTAATAGTTTTCTGTTTGTTTTCATGCCAAATCTGTTATTTTCCCTTCGTTCTCCCTTTAGGTGACGGAGCAGATAAAGGTGGAGCAAACGGCTCGGGACCAGAATGTGGCCGAGTACCTGAAGCTGGTGAACAACGCTGACAAGCAGCAGGTGGGACGAATACGCCAGGTCTTTGAAAAGAAGAACCAGAAGTCTGCGCATAGCATCGCCCGGCTGCAGAGGAAGCTGGAGCAGTACCACCGTCGCGTGAAAGACAGCGAGACCAACGGCAAACACAGCCACAAGGACGGCAGCAGCAAGGAGTCTGGGACGCACAGCAAGGAGGGCAGCCTGCGGGACGTCAGCGCCACCGGCCGGCACCCGGCTCTGGACAAAGTGAAGACAATCGGGCCCGGGGTGTCGCTCTCGCCACCGTTCTTCTTCAACAAGTCGCGGGAGTTCGCCAACCTCATCAGGAACAAGTTTGGCAGCGCCGACAACATCGCCCACCTCAAGAGCTCCATGGAGACGGGGTCGGGGCTGCAGGTGGATGGCGGGGCGAGGGGCCTGAGCGGGAGCGCCACCACTGTAGCCAAGGTGACCAAGTACCAGAGCGACGACGAGTGCTCCACGGGGACGTCCGCGTCCGCCGACTCAAACGGGAACGCGGCCGGGGGCTCGGGGGCGGGGTCTGGCGGCCCGGGGAGGTCGGACTCCAACGGGCGGCTGGGCGAGGTGCTGGACTTGGTGCGGGAGATCAGGGAGTCTCAGGCGCAGCTGGCGGAGGACATGGAAACACTGAATTCACAGTTCAAACGAGATTACAGCTACTTCACACAGATGATGCAGGAGGAGAGATACAGGTAGAGTCAACAACCTGGTAATATCATAATATACCCAGACAGGTCACACATACCCAATAATGCTCTCTTAAAATATACTCCAGAGGGGAACAGGTACCAACACATGGAACAGGACATAACCACATTTAATGGAGTTGTACTCCCTGTCACTAGTAAATTGATTTTTACTCATAAAATCAGTCGATCCCCTTTTTAAATATTTGTGCTATAATCTAGATCAGTGAATCCCAATTTTTGGGATTAGATAAAATAAGTCTGAGGGTTTCAAGACAATTTAGGAGATAAGAAAGAAAAACTATATATATATTTAACTTAAACAAAATTACACTTATTTTCTTCTGGCTTTTCTCAAGTTTTTTTTTTTTGGCTTGTTTCTCACAAAATACTTGATACTTTAACCTCTTCATGCCCCTAAAAGTCCTTCAAATGGAACCAGCCCAGAAGGAAAAATTACTCTTTGGTTGAACGCCTCTTAATGCATGGCTGCACTTTAACTGTGAAGAAAAGTAGATATTGCTTCATTTTGAGGGGTCAGAAGCCAAAAAAAGGCTGGGTATCAGTGATATATATCAGCTATATATTCAAATACTGATGACAACAAATATTTATTCTTCTTCTGCAGGTGTTTAAAATAATAAATCCTGTTAATCCTCACACTGCAGTAGCACTCATAACTGGACACATTTAGTTTTTACATCTGCTGTTGAACTTTAAAGAGCCTTTGACAGTTGTAGAGGGGCCATTATTATAAGCTTTTGTAAACTAAAAATAGCAGAGCTTACACACAAGACTGTTGCTAAGTCAACCAGGGGCAAATGTTTTCAGCAGCTGAGTTTGCAGTAGTAGATAAACTGCTGTACTGTCACTCGCCCACACATCCACTCAATTATGCATTGTTTCTCTCCTTGGCTCTCTGCCTCCACCTACTCTGCATGTGTGCCTGTTTCTATCTGGCAGGTATGAGCGGTTGGAGGACCAGTTGAATGACCTGACGGAGCTCCACCAGCATGAGACCAGTAATCTGAAGCAGGAACTGGCCAGTATTGAGGAGAAGGTGGCGTACCAGGCCTACGAGAGGGCCAGGGACATACAGGTAATGTGTGTTTTGTCAACATACACAGACACACAGTTAGCCTATAAGTAGCAGTTATATAATCGTGACACACTGACATTTTAGGCTTCACTAACATATATTTATCCAAGTACAACACTGGCATTTCTCTGTTTTGATGTCAAACTATACAGACAGTTAACTCTAGTACTAAAATTTGTATTTCTCTTAATTCTATTAGTAATTTATAAAGCAAAAATGCACCGTTTTCAGATTCTTCAATATGAGGATTTGCAGAGTTTCTGTTTTGTTACATTGTAAATTGAATAAAGTTGCCAAGTGAGAGGATTTCAGGCGTCCCTGGTTCTGTATGTAAAAGTACAGTTCATGTTCTCCACAGACATTGTTGGTGGTGACTGACAGTTGGAGCATTTTTATGGGCGTCAAAACTCTACCAGCTGAATCATCAGAACAAAAGATGAACATTTGTGTGAGAAAATATCAGGTTCTTTGATAAAAGCCCAAGGTACAAGCTGTTGTGACTAATATTATAAGTTAACTGTGAATCCTAAAGTGGATTTCGGTAAAAAGCGTCCAACCTCAGAGCTTAAAATTAATGTTAACAGGCGAAGCTGAAGAGAAACTGAAATTATTCTGTCGTCTGCTTTAACTTGAACTAGTTAACTTTCAGATTCTGGGTAAATTTTGGATGAATTCTGGCTCAAAAAAAGCATTTTTTAAAGCATTTGAATTCGCTATAACTGCTGCTGGTTTGCCTCTAGCTGATCTTAACCATATTGTGTATTGTGTGTGTGTGTGTGTGTGTGTGTGTGTGTATTTGTGTGTGTGTGTGTGTGTGTGTGTGTGTGTGCGTGCGTGCAGGAGGTCCTGGAGTCGTGCCAGACTCGTGTGTCCAAGCTCGAGCTCCAGCAGCAGCAGCAGCAGACGGTTCAGGTGGAAAACACCGACGCCAAGGTGCTACTGGGGAAATGCATCAACATCATGCTGGCCATCGTCACGGTGATCTTGGTGTGCGTTTCCACGGCGGCCAAGTTCACCGCCCCGCTGCTGCGGAGCCGCCTCCACCTGGCGCTCACCTGCGTGGGCGTGTCCGTGTTGGCGCTGCTGTGGAAGAACTGGGAACATTTACAGTGTGCTTTGGAACGGCTGGTCCTCCCGCACTGATCGAGGTGCACACACGAGGCCAGAAATACTTTTGGTCCGGGTCTCCGTGAGGTGTGTTGTCATGGCAACAACAACAACAACAACAAAAAAAACTGGGGAGGAGTTTACATGTAGCCTTACACCATCACTAGTCCCCCAGCGATTTACGGCTCCACGGTGACTTGATTTATGGCTCTGAGCTTTGCATGTCTAAATGGAGTCCAAACAAATCCACAACGCCTTTTCCCAGAATGCACCTCCACAGTAATCCCAACAAACAACAGTTATCTCAGCTGAACACAACTGTGACAAACCTCTACAACATGCTGTCCACAAGGCTGACACATAAAACATGGCACAATGCTGCCATAACAGTGCATCACTACAGTCCAAAGTATCGGACCAATAAGGGACGAATCAGCTGGAATTGATCAGTTTCAGCCATGTTCTTATATTCTGGTCGCACCGACAACTGACGCTAAATATAGAGGAGTCAGCTTTTATTCGGGCATGGAAGTACAGTGATTATTTCCTGTCCTTTAAGGGAAGTGCATCTGTTATAGCACCACCTCACACCTCTAAACAAACACTCACTGGCAGTTTGCTGCCAGTCGATCAGTCTTGAAGCGGCACAGTACGCCTCCTTGTACACCAGCCAGCTGTGACAACACAAAGACACATCCACCTGAAGGTGGATTTGTACCGTGTGTCTGTTCTCAGCTGCTCTGTATTTATGTGATGGTTTTTCTTGTCAGTGTCTCATTCAAAAGGACATTTTTGGCGTGTTTGTGTGCGTTCGTGTACTGTACGCCTGCTTGTGTGCGTCTATTCTGTGTTTCTTAAAGTAATTGATTCGCATTTGGTGAAATAAACGCTTTCTTGGTGAGAGTTGGGTGAGAAGATTGAAGCCACTCATGTCTGTACGCTGAATATGAGCTCTAGCTGAAGGTAACAAAATCCACATCCCATTAACTATAAAGCTCACTAATTAACATGTTATGAATATCGTTTAGTCTTGTACAAAAAAAAACATTGTGTAAAAATGACAATTTGTGCTTTTATGGAGGTAATGTGCAGGATTATTTCTTAGATAGAAGGATTAATTTACTGCCACAAAACCCCCGTGAAACCGCAATCTGTTGTTGTATTTACACAAGCGTGAAATGATGAGTGACCTAACCGGCTGCTGGCTGTCACTTCATATTTATTGATCTTCACATATAACTCTCAGTAAGAAAGCGTAAGCACAAAATGTCAAATTATTCTTTTAAAGGAAAGCTTATAAACTGCCTCCTGTCTCGTTCATTTGATGCTTTGGGTGTTTTTATGTCATGTAAAATCTGTTTTATGTTTTTTGGGTTTCTCCTCAAAAGTTATTTGAGAAAATAATTTGGTCCGTGAGTCGACTCGCTTCACTCTCGGATCCAAAGACCGCAGCATCGACCAGCCAGCATGTAAACTGTGAGGAAGGCCTGGACGACTAGAGGAAAGCTCTAAATGCACGTGTGACTTAAAAGATCCAGATTTTATTGATTTGCCTTTTTACAAGGTGAACAGAACAAATTAACTTGTGTGTGAAGCCTTTGATGTTGTGCTGCGTTCATGTCCGTGGGGAATAACAGCAGCGATGTTCTGACAGTTCAAAGTCTTGACTTGAAAGTGTTCCCACCTGGTGAAACTTGTTTTAAACCACAGAAAGGCTGTGAGTGATGACTTCTTCTACATTTTAACTGCTCATAATAATTCCTTTCAGCCTTTTCACACTTGACTCTCTCGCACAGCTGGGAAGTGACTCATTTGAGATAATGTCTGAAACTAGCACAGAAAGTCCTGCCCTGCCATCATATTTTGAGACTTATGAATTGTAATGAAGATTGTTGCATTTCGGTTGTTTTAATTGAAATAAGTCTGCTGTTGCACTAAAATACTGAAATGTCAGTAACTTTTTAAAAAAAATCAAGTCCATTGACCTGTTCCCAATCAGCATTTACAGCTTAAAACTAATACCATAAGTGGTAATATCAATACCACAGAAAATGTTTTTCTCATGTGACATGAATGCAGCATTACAGATTGAACAGAGGAAACTGAACAATGTAGCTCCATGCTCCCTAACCTTGGATCACTGTGATGATGTGGGGGATGAAATGGGACTGATGCCTTTTCAATGCATCTTATTTCTTCTACTGTGTAACGTCTGTTTGCGTCCCTTCAAAAGCCAAATATGGAGATTTTTAAGGCATCTTAGCCTTTCTAAATAACACTGAAATTACTTTTATTTTTATTTTTTGTTGTCTTACCATTAGTCTTTGATGTTTTGGCTCAAACACTATTTCTGTCTCTATTCTGTCTCTTCAGGAGAGACATGCACCTCCTCTCCAAAGCTGTATTTGTATGTCTATAATGTATATTTTCATATTTCTGTCTCTTCTATGTGCATTAGTTTCTCGTTATGGGTTTCCATAACATTATTTTTTTTCAAATGAGAAAATAAATATTTGTTTTTCTAAGACTTTTCCTGATTTTCTGATTCTTCTTGGTCCCTTTTTATTCCTAACATCTCTTCCATTATACATTATCCATCAGTGTGATGTAAGGACAGGGATCAAACCACTCTACGAGCATCATAAGGAATTCATATATAAAATGGGTCTAAATGACTTTGACAAACACCAGCTGTGCAGTGCGGTGCACTGGTGTAGATGATAACCACTAAATGTGTTCTTTCTAGTATCATAATTAAAACCATTAAAACCACATATACTACATTTTAATACATTTTCACTTTTGCAACATTAAGTTAAGGTTTTTTTTTTAATTTTGCTTATATTTGTAGGACAATTTATAAATTAAAAAAAAAGTTAGGCCATTGAAAATTAATTTTTTTTCTCAACAATAGTTAATGAATGAAATGGTTCAATACTAATAATGTGTCCTTATGAACATTTTGGAGCAGGATTGATGGAGATGAGGATCACTCAAACGGAGTTGTTGATCAGCATGGAAAAACAAATCAGTGTGTAGTGATAGATGGTGACAAGCTCAGTCAGATGTGGTTAGAGTCGTTTAACTGATGGTAGTCAAGGACTACAATTATTTCAGGGACATGGAATCATTTTTTTGTTCTGAAGGAGAAACTCAGCAGATCAGACTCGTATATGTTTTTATAAACTTTATGAGTATGAATTTATGGAACCTTAAAATCAAAGATCTTTATGGCCTGTTTTCTAAATGCTGTAGAAAAGATATAGCACTGAAAATGAAATCAAGTGCACTTCAATCCACAAAAATCTAATAAATATCTAAAATGTCAAGAGATAAACAGTGGGCGAAGTAACTAAATACATTCACTCAAGTACTGCACTTAAGAACAACATTTCAGCTATACTGTTGTACATGTCAGTGTTTTAATGGCACACAAAATAAGTTGTAAGTCCATGTTCCAGCTGTTTTGTGGCTTATAAATCTTTTATTTAGCCGGCCTCAGATTTATTATTCAGACGGTGTTTTGCTCCCCTGTTTCTGCCAGGGTTAATATTCCTCATAAAGGCAGGGCCGGCCCCTGCAGAGGGCCTGGTTAGGCTCAAAAGTCTGTAGATGTCTGAGTACAGTACATTTATGAGAACATATACAGGATGCATTACACTGGATGCATGCACGGCACAGAATAAAAGGTAGAGGAGGCTGCCACCTAGCTATCAGATATACACATTACCTCCAAATTATACATTGTGTCCAAATGTCTGAGAAATGTTTTAAAAACTAAAGTGTTTTGAAAGATTGTTTATAGATATCAATTTGACATGTACAGATATTTGTTTTACCAAATCTGATACAGGAAAGTAGTAGACAAACAAAACGAAAACATGCAATAAAATCATGTGTTGTGTATCATGGTTTTGTTCACAAGATGTACAACCAGTAATTTTATAATTTTATACATTACACAAGTTTTACAGTATGTATATGTGATTAAAGATGTAAATTTACAGGTTATTTTTTTATAGCTATCATCCATCCCATTAGCCTATAACCACTGTATTACTAATGTTGATGTGTCTATTTTAGCACTGTAAACACATGAACATTTTTGGGAAATATGTTAGTCATTTAAATATTGCTATATCAAATATGTATCAAATAAATAATAATACTAATAATAATAAAAAAATAATAAATAAATTTGAATGGAAAAATTTAAATTGTTTACTCTTCTAGTAATAAAAAAAAGGAATCAAGACTGTATTCACTACTGCAAAAGCTGCATACAGTATTTTCTATTTATTGATACAAAAAACAGAAATCAATTTACAGAATAAGAAAGGAAATAATTTAATCTAAAGACATCAGCCACAACATAAGCATAAAATGTTTAGAAAAAATAAAGACATCAAATAAATAAGACTAACAAAAGCAGAGATAATTTAAATAAATCTTTTTACATATCAACATTTTCAGACAGAAAGAACTCATCAAATGTTTAAATCACATCTGTTGATCAATGATCAAATTAATGAAATCCAGTAAGTAAGTGTCCATATTATGTTAGGGAAATATAAAAATATAATATATATTTGTTATAAATATTATATATTTGTTATAACTATAATATATATTTAGTTATATAACATAAAAAAAAAAACAGTATTTATTCAGAAACTGTGTTTTTTGTATCATCCGCAACACAAGATGGCGGCAGTGAGCTTCCGGTTGTTTTGGCGCAAAGCGGAAGTCGTCATAACTGCCCACCTTAAACAAAGTTTACTGTTGCTGCAGGGAGCCGCTGCTGGCGCGGAAATAGTAACTATATCGATAAAAAACGATTAAATAGCTTTTAATTTTTTTGCATATATAATAATTATATTAATAATAATAATCAGCTCGACGATTGGACATTGTACTCGCCGGCTTCGTCACACCGGGATGCTGCTGTCCTGTTAGCACTAGCGTTAGATAGCAACGTTATTTTCATGAATTAACGTTGAATAAATTTACGTTTTTTTTTTGTTTTTTTTTTAATTAAATTGCTGTCTCCCACTTTAAATGGATGAGCACAAGGAGAACATTCACGCCGAGGACGTCAACGTGAAGATGTCTCACACAAGAGAGGATGAACAGGTCGGTGTGAGCAGCGAGGTAGCTTCGTGTTATAATATCAGAGACAGTCCGATTAAACAAGCGATTTAACGCCGAGTTTCTGTCATGTAAAAGTCCGGTAACAACGTACAAGTCACTGTGAACAAGTGCTTTAAAGTTATATTTAATACCAAGCTACATAATACACTTCAAACCTCATGTACTGAATAGAAGTTAGTTGTACTAAAACGTGGGAAGGAAGCTACAAAAGCTGCCATTGTTATATTGAAAGGCCATATTAGTGTTTTGCTGCACAGTAAATTAAGTTAATCATGGTCAACTTTTCTTTTTCTCGTCGTTCAGTGTTCACTGATGGATTGATGATTGTTTTTGTTGGGGAATAAAGGAGAAAAATGCCCAGAAACACAGCTTCTCCCTTTTCCTCTATTAGACGAAAAAGGAAAAGTGCAGGATTTTAGTGAATTATCATACAAAATGGTGGAATAATAGAAAAAAAAAAGACTACTACTTCATCTTTTCCTGAACCAACCCTGGCTGCATTTATCCTCGCAGCACATAGTTCATGAATCATAATGTCCAGGAAGAAGTTGAGTCATTAATGTAATGTATACCTGATTACTAGTGATTATTAAACGGGTGAAAGAAAGCAAAAGTTCTGGTCAGTATACACATGGGTGACAAATTCAAGGAAAAACCTTAATAGACAAGTGAAGAAACATAATGAATCCAGATGTTTCTCTACAGTGCATGGGGACTCACTGAATGTTATGAAAATAATTGGAGCATTGTGTCATGAAAACACCATATTTTTTGGAAGAAAGGTTTTCATTCCTTTTGAAGAGACATTTAAATCTCTGCCAAGGAGCATCAAAGCTGTTCAGAAAGCTTGTAGAGGCCTAACAACTTACTAAAAGACACTTTATGTTGGTTTTAACTTTAATTTATTGCCCTTCTGTGAACAAACCAGTAGAAAAATATTTTCTCATTTCAGACCTTTACAAATGATCAAAACTGACACATTTTTGGACTTTACTCTGACACTATCTCTTTCTGTAAACAAACCTGATCTACAGCTGGCTTAATGTTATGTTTCTGTGACACATAATGACTGCCATGGCTCCTCTTCAGGCAAAGCCTTGCAGCAGGATATGTCCTGCGGAAGAATCCGCTCCTCAGGTGTCCCCGTCTCAGTCAAACAGTGACTTCAGTCATCCCGTGTACAAAGAGATCGCTTTGGCTAATGGGCACATCAACCGCATGTCCAAGGAGGAGCTTCGGATCAAGTTAGCAGGTCTGCAGCTCGACACAAGGTAATAGAAACCACATTACAATAAACACGCAGAGTTTAAAAGGATCTACAGCAGCACTTGAAAAGGTGTTTCCTAAATCCCTTTCTCTCTCTCTGTGTGTGTAAAGAGGTGTAAAGGATGTGATGAAGAAGAGGTTGAAGAGTCACTATAAGAAGCAGAAGCTGATGCAGTCGGCTGCCGAGGGAGGGCCCACTGACACCTACTACGACTACATCTGTGTGGTGGACTTTGAAGCTACGTGTGAAGAGGACAATCCTTCAGACTTCCATCATGAAATCATTGAGTTCCCCATGGTTCTCATCAGCACGCACACCTTAGAAATTGTAAGTTGAGTTTGTGATGTTGTTCTGTTTTTAATCTGCAGGGCGAGTTTTGTATTTATGAATGTGTTTACCTCATTTGTTTTGCAGGTGGACTCCTTTCAGGAATATGTCAAACCAGAGTTGAACCCACAGCTTTCAGATTTCTGCGTGAAGTTAACGGGAATAACACAGGTTTGTTGTCCTCAGTGTTTATCAGAGTCTTCTTTGATATCAGGAGTTTTTTTTTTTATGTACATGAATGAAATGTTGATTTGTTGGGCAGAAAATGGTGGACGAAGCAGAACCATTTCCTGCAGTCCTTCAGCGGGTCGTAGCCTGGCTTCAGGAGAGGGAGCTCGGGACAAAGTACAAATACGCCATTCTTACTGACGGGTATGTTGTGTTAATTCAGTAATGCTGCACAATTTGAACAGAATTTGTGTCTCCTCTAGTCAGTTTAGTGAAATCTTAACTGACAGTCACACCTGTTTTGTTTGACATCGTCTTTAGTGCCTGGGATATGAGCAAGTTCCTCAACATCCAGTGCCGGATTAGCCGGATCAGATATCCTCAGTTTGCAAAGAAGTGGATAAACATCAGGAAATCATACGGGAACTTCTACAAGGTTTGGGTTTTTAATAGTTTTAACATCGGAAACTGAATGTAAATGTCTTTTTTAAACTTTTTTTTTATTCCACAATGACCCCTCGGGAAGGTATATGGACAGATTTACTAATTTTGTGATTAAATGTCTGTTAAATGCAGACGTACTATTTAAGGATCTTATATTGTGGTTTTAATTAATTTAACCAGCTGTGTATCCTCCCCCAGGTTCCTCGTACGCAGACGAAGCTGAGCACCATGCTGGAGAAGTTGGGTCTAAAGTATGAAGGTCGTCCTCACTCCGGGCTGGACGATTCACGCAACATTGCCAGGATAGCTCTACGCATGCTGCAGGACGGGTGCCAGCTGCGTGTCAACGAACGCATGCACGCCGGCCAGCTGCTCTCAGTTCCCAGCTCAGCCCCAGTGGAGGGAGCTCCTCCACCACATAACCCCCGGAGCAGAGACTAGACCCAGAAACTGAGGCTTGTGCATACCGCAGCCCCATGGCTCGACTCAATACCCCTCCGAGATCCAAAGCACTTTTACAGTCTACGTGAAGTTGTACTTTTTTTGTTGTTGTGGAGCTTAAAAGCTGTAGTTGGTGAAGGGTATTTGAGTCTGACCAATAAATGGGGTCAGTGTTTTGATTTAAGATTCATATGTGAGGTTTCCTCTCTGATCTCCGTATATATTTTTACACCAGATGTCCGAATCAGAGATCAGAGATCATTCCAGTGTCATGTCCACCGCTTCAGTGTTGTCACTCTTTTAAACCTCCCTCATGCTGCCTTATTGAGCTGCTAATATTCATCAAACAACTTGATTAAAATGCCTTTTAGTTCTCTCATGTTGGTGTTGTGCTCCCGAGAATACAACTGTTAAAAAATTGAATATTTTTGTGATTGTTGAGGCATTAAAATTACAAAAAATCTGTCAGTTTTCTTTAATCGCCCTTCCTGTCTGACCATTGTGCAAGTATTATAAACACAAGAATCTACACAAACGTTGCTGCTGCTAATGCTGTGCTGGTTGAAGTGCTATGTAATAACAGAGCCATAACGTCACTGTTTGACACTTCTCCAGAGTAAGCTGAAGGTTTGGAAAAAGTCCATTTGTTATAAGTGCTGTATAAGTTCAGTTTGTTTTGATATAGAATTAATTATTTCATGGAGGATGCTCTATTTTAACAGGAAGAAATATTACTCTGAATGCCAAATAATGCAAATAAAATATGTTTCTCTGTTCTTGTAAATAAGGTTTGGCGTCTTTGTCCATAAGACCTCCACTCTGAGGACTCTTGTGGTCTTTTTGGTTGTAAAGTTAGTTTTTAACACACCTGCTGCAAGGGATACAAGAGGTGATCATGACCAATTTCTAAATCAGTCATCAGCATTATCAACCCTTCATTATAGCCGGTTACAGTCAAATAATTTAATTGTAAAATCCTAATTTATTATTATTAAATTATCAAAAATGGCGCAGTTCAACTGGTGTTCTGGATAACAACCACACTGACAAGTCAACAATACTATGCAGGGTTTCATACAGTGATACTGATATTGATATTGAGTACGTGTAACCTAATGAAATCCTGATCAAATCATTTGTGTGTGTGTGTATATATATATATATATATATATATATATATATATATATATATATATATATATATATATATATGTACATATATATACTCTACCATCCACCAAAAAGAAAAAAAGACCAACTGGATGCTTTAGCAACTTCATTTTCAAATCAAAATTTAATATTTGTCTGTTGTCACAGAACCATTCAGAAAGGCTTTTTGGTCCACATAATGTTTCTTATCTTTGGGCTTATTTAGTACATATAAAACTTTAATATTTATATCAAATATGTTCAGTCATATACTTAAATACACAGGCTGTAGCTTATACAACTAAACTGTTGTGTATTCTCTACACATTCTTGGTTTCGAGCACTGAGGTCACATTGGCTTTTAGTGGTTTCCTTTGGGACTCGTTAACTTCAATACTTTAATGGTCTTTGGCAGCTTTAAAACTTGTTTTCATTGTTAAAACACTTTTTGGCACAGCTGTCCAATATACTTGGATGTTAAGTTGTTGGTTCACACACAATCAAAAAGTTTGGCACTGACAGTGTCGAACATATTACAGTGTTTGGTCCTAATATATCTATAAAACACTCAGGGAGTCATCTGGGAGCAGTGTTTTGAAATGTTTAAAAACATTTGGCACCATTAAAAATCCCAGCCAGTCCGCTCGAGGACAGTAAGTGAAGAGTTGGAGGTGCTGGAGAGGTGTGAGGATCACAGACAGGTGCTGTACAGCGTCACTTTGTGGCTGATCTCCTCCAGGATCCGGCGGACGGTTCGCTCCAACTCGACCAGCTGCGCAGCTTTGTCCTCCAGGACGCGCTGGTTGGACTCGTATGATTTCTCCAACTCTGAAAGCACAGCAGATGAGAGGAGTGTGTGTTGAAAAGAAAGCATTTATAAGACGCGTCTGTGTGGTGTCTGAAGGGATCATATGACTGTTTGTACCACTTTAATTTACCATTTTCTGTACTGATTGTGTTTTTTACTTTTTTTAAAGCAGTTTGGTCTACTTTTGTTTTGTTCTAATGTGACTTGAGTTTAGTTGATTAGTTCAGCTCATTAGTTCATTTGTTCAAAATGTGAATATTTGCTGGTTTTCTGCATTTTGAATATTTAACTTGGGCCTAGGAAATTGTTTTATGTTGTTGCTATTTTCTGTCATATTTTAAAATAATAGTTTTTACAGCTTGTGTAGTATATTGATCTTGTTTTCTGTCTATGTCACATGTATGTCTGTAGGTATATCTGGTTATCTGCACGCACACCAAACTTCTGATTTTACTTTTCTTTCTTCATCTTGCCCATTTTTTGTTCCCTCTCTTAACTATAAAACACTTTGAATGAACTGTGTTGTGTTTAAAGTGCTTTATGATGTGCTTGTATGATGTGTTTTACTTTCACAATGATGTCTGCCTGATTAAAACCTTGATGGTAGAAACATTGCCTTTTTAACACCTCTAACATCTCAGGAATACATGAATGAATGAGTTATCAGGGAATGCGATATGAAAATACACCAAAACTTTGACCAGTGCGTTCACCTCCGAGTCTCTGCAGCTTGCTGCTGCTCTGGGCGAGCAGCTCTTTGGCCTCCTGCTGCAGTTCGTCCGCTCTCCTCCTCGCCTGCAGCACCGTCTCCCCTTTATCCTCCACCCGGTCCTGCGCCTCCTCGTATTTCTCTTTCACCTCCACGTCAAACTCCTTCGCACAAACAAGAAAGTATTACTGGGACGACAGCAATTTGTGTCTGCTTTTTCCGATCAGGCTGTTGGAAACTTGTCACCTTTACCCCAAAAATCAAATGAAAGCTATTTGAAAAGGTAAGGTGTGTGTGTGTGTGTGTGTGTGTGTGTGTGTGTGTGTGTGTGTGTGTGTGTGTTGGAGACCTGCTGGGCCTCCTCTGCGTTCAGTCTGGCCTGGTCGGCGGTCCAGTCGGCCGTCTCCGCCAGCCGGTTGACCTCCAGGTTGTTCTGCCTCAGCAGGCCGACCTCCCTCTCCAGCTGAACCAGTCGACCCGTGGTGTTACTGAGCTTCAGCTCCGACATGGCCGTCTCCGACTCCACCTGACGCACACACGCACACAAGTATGAGATAAAACGGGTGTATCATGAGCTCATTTATCGGTACATGAAGCTTTACTCAGCCTGAGGGAAGAAGGCTTTTAAAAAATGATAGGACATGAGATATGTGCACAACTGTAGCCAGATGTTACAGTTATAAAAAAGACAATATAAGTTTCTTTTTATGCCTCCAAGCCAATAAAATGAAAGACATACAGTAGAAAGTAATAACATTTTATTAGCTGAGCCATCCATTAAAGGTGTGAGTTCACAAGGCAGGGAGCTCTGTTACAAAAGTGCCTCTTGAAGTTTTGAAGGAGAGAAAAATACTTTTTTGATATCAGGGACGACATTATAGGTACGTGGTGGGGTGAGGACATACAGCACCCTTAGGTTAGTCGAATCACCACTGATATCCATCACATTAGAGACTAAAACAGGTCTGATTTTTGATAAAACACCAAATTCTACAAACATGACCCCATTTGTATCAAACTCACAGACACCAGCAGGTCCAGGGTGCCCTTAGTGTTGTTCTGGGCCATTTGGATGGCGCCCATGGCGATACTCTGAGCACGCTCAGTCTCATCCAGGGCGGCCTTCACCACATCTGCCGTCTCCTTCATGTTAGACGCCTGCTCACTGATGGACAGATACAGTAAATGTTAACCCTCTGAAGTCTGTCTATCATTTGGTGAACACACTGAGCATGATTGGTTTATAGAAACATAACCTTATTTATGTATTATATTTATGTTTATTTATAACTTGAAAATAACCTGTATTATAGTTTTTAATTCTTACATTTTTCTGCTGTATTCACGCATTTAAAAAGTGAAACAATATTTGTTCAACCTTGAACTGTTCTGTAATAATATTTTGTATTATTTTCATGTATGTGTATAAAATGTTTAGTCAGATTCATAGCTGAGTTTGTGCTGAATAAAATGACACCATGCATGTGGGGTAAGGACAATTTAAAAAGTACTGAACCAATGAAAGTCAGCAAACAAGATATTAAAGGGTCAGTTCACCCAAATAATTTTCTTTGGTCGAAAACTATTTTGATGAAAACAATCAGTGTGTTCTGTGGATTATTGTTCGGTGTTTTTGTTTTGAGCACCGCAAAACAAATTGCATACTGCAACACCAAAAAAATACAGTGACTTGTTTTCCTTGGTGACGAACCACATGTTACCTGGCAGCTTTGGCCTGTCTCAGCAGTGTCTCTGCGGCCTCGATGTCCTCCGCGCTCTGACTGAGGATGGACTCCACGCTGGTCAGAGTGGCGACCTTCTCCTTGATCTCCCTCGTCAGCTCGTGCAGCTTTTCCGTCGAGGTCGGCATCTCCAGAGCCAGCACCTCGTTGGCCACCGCCTCGATCACCGAAACATTTGCCTTGTCATCTGGATGATCAGAAACAAAACATAGTTGAACCTTTTTTTATTGACTTCTCATAAATGGACACTTTAAGCTTCAATCAGAGCTTAAGTCATTTTTATTTTAGACTATTAAACAGACTTAGGATTTAGGCACATATATGTAGTCCAGTTTTTCCAGTGTTTTATATATTGATCATATCATAGCTAAAAGATAAAAGTAAATTTCTCCATATAATTTAGTATTATTGACAATTGCAGTCTAGTTGTCTTTGTTGCAGGGTTTACCTGCATTTATTTACACCTATATACAAAGATGTCTTTATCAGTAACTCATTCAAACTAAAAAGGTATTCACAGGTAAGATTTTTGAGCTACCATGAAACTAAAATTGACTCTGAAAAGTAAAAATATGTCACAACTTTGTGGTGCACTCACTGGTGAGCAGGTCTCGTATCTCCTTGATGAGGTTGCGGAGCTGCTCGTTGCTCTGCTCCACTCTCTCTTTGCTCCGGTTGGATTTGATCAGCACCTCCATAGCGTTCACCTTGGCCATGTTTGCGCGGCTGTTGGCCTCCCACACCTGAAACAAAAAAACATCTGTGATTTTCTCACATCCATCTTGAGTTATTCTACGCTAAGTTGTAAAGAAATGACCTCGTTCCCCCTCACCATCCTGGAGAGTTTGTCCACCTCCTGCATCGCCGCCTGGATGTCCTGGTCCAGGTCTTTGGCTGATTTGAGAGCAGTTTGGGAGGTCATGACGAGGCCTTCACATCCTTCTCCGCCGCACTGAGGCGCTCCGTCCTCGCCGACACAACCCAAACCGCCGCAGGGGGAACCAGAGCAGCCGTCACCTTCAGCTGCACCACCACATGTCTGCAGAGAGAACAGAGCAATGTCATCAACATACAATTAATGTTTCAACAATTTTCAGCATTAAGATGAAACTCAGAATTACACTGTTGCCTCTTTATAATAGAGACAAGACAGAAAATATAAGGAGGATCTGGTCCTTCAGTGTTTCTCACCTGCTCGCTTAGTGGTGACAGGTCAAATTTATCCAGCTCAGTGGACAGTTTGTCCAACTTCTGCGAGTTTCTTTGGTGTTTGCGGTCAAACTCCTTCTGAGCGCTGCGCAGTTTGTCCTCCGTGGCCTTCCGTACTGCGGCGGACTGCTCCACCGTGTTTCCAGGATCAGTGGTGGAGGCGTTGGCGCTGAGCCCCGCCATCATAGACTTCATGTGTGCAGTTGCAATGGTGTCCATGGCACCTGAAAACACACTTAATTAACACGCTTAATACTAGAGTAGAGTGCATTACCCTGCTAAGGCTGCGCAATCCTGTTAGTTAAAGGTTTTAATAAAACACGGCTCGGTTTCTCACCCTGGATGTTGGTGTTCTTGGCGTTGTACACCTGCTGTCTCATCTCCTGGACACTCAGCTCCAGCTGGTTGGCCTCCGCCATCAGCGAGTCCAAGTTTGCGTCGGTGGCGTTGGCGTCACTGTGGAGAAGGTTCAAGGTCTCCTCTGTCGTGTTCACCTTTCCGTTTAGGTAGGACATCAAACCGCTGAAGAAACAACAAGAGAGTGATGAACTCAAACTAAAAGGCGTCTACTACATGTCTTTGTAGATCTGTTTGTTTATGTACATACATAATCTGATGCATCAGGTCCTGTATCTGCTCCAGCTTCACTGCTGCAGGGTTATTCTCCACTATTTCTCTGACAGCCTTGGCGTTTCTCTCCAGGCTGCTGACTAACTCTTTATACGGCACCGTCACCCCGCTGCTCTGGAGCTCTGTTACTTGGGCCTCCAGACGTCGAGTTTGATTGGTCAGCTCGCCGACCACGGTGTCCCAGACGGCGAAGCACTGGTGGCAGGGTTCACAGGCAGGGAACTCGCCCTGGTAGCCCCTGGCGCACTTGTCACATCGTGGGCCGGACACGCCCTCCACACAGGTGCACTGACCGGTCTCGCGATGGCACTGCTCGCTGGAGATTCCCCGAGGGTCGCAGTCACAAGCTGGAAACACACAGAGAGGAAAGTCAGGGAAAACTAACTCCAGGGAATTTCCAGGAATAAATCCAGGAAGAGAAATTTGCCGTATAGAAGAATTAGTCTGTACGACGTAAGTTCAAGTAGATCCTCCAGCTCCAGATGGTTTATTAATAGTGTAAAATGTTCCATTAATTTGAATACTTTCCCATGTTTAATTCATTCAACTGTTCTATTATATTGTGTTAGTAAAATATGTTATTCATTTGAATTAGTTTTAAGTCCCAAAGTAAAGTAAAGTATAGGAAGTATTGTTCTTATCCTATACATTTACCTCACATACTGTGACAACGAATAAAAATAAAACTTTTATATAATAATATAAAATATAACCTGTTGAGGCCTAAAGGACTCCACAATCAACCATGAAACAGTCATATGAGATGTGTGGTAGTTTTTAGGTTAAGTTTCCCTGGGGAAATAACCCATTTGAAAAAGAACATTTATTCAACCTCCAGCGCCTCCAGTAAATAAACACGGACATGAACGTGACCTCGAAGGTCATACTGACCCCCGGAGTGTGGCGGCACTCCGACCCAAAAGGGAAAAAGAGGAAGAACAAGAGGAGGTCTGGTGTTAGTCAGAAAGAAGGAATGCAGGCTTCCACCATCAGTGTTGATGCATTCATTTGCGTTATTTATGGAGCAGAGGGTGAGGGCTCGGTCTGATGTGTTGTGTATGTCGTGATGAAATATTACCCCTTCGGGTCAGAACCTACACGGTGATTATGGGCCACATACTAATAACTGTCGCCCGGTTTGGTCCCCTTAAATCACACAGCGCACACAAAGACGCCGACAAGACAAACATTTTAACCTCTGACATCTAAATCTGGACTGAAGAACAACCTCTTAGCTGTGGCAGCATCTTTAAGAGTTTATTATCAACACTCTCTCACATAACTACACATTACTCCCACACACTTCTCAGAAAGTTGGCCACAGTGCTCAGATTTCCCATGATTTCGCACATTAGAGTATCATCTGTGCAGATAGAAAGGGAGGTCCAGCTGGTTTAACTGCTTAAGAGACCTTTAGGGAATACAGCAGGAATTATTCAGGATTCCTGGATCCTCTGGGTGTTGGTGCATGACGAAAATGGGATGCCTGGGAGTCCTGGAGCACATCTGGTTCTCATGAGCAGGGAACCAGAGGTCAGATCCCCTCCATCTCCCTTCTCTTTCCTACTCCCTCTCTCTTTCTCTGAGGATGAGCCAGCTACTGTGAGGCCCACATTTCTGCAGATGGACTCTCCTGCACTTTGTTCAGCAGACAATAAAACGTTTTGGGATCAGAGATCCCGACACTGAGCGCCAGCTCGCTGATCCACAGCTGCTGATATGTAATCGCTGTCAAACAAAACCAACTCATGCAGAAGCCGTTTCACAGTCGCCACTGGTATGCTTCCTCATACATAATGAGCTGCGCATACACGGACAAAAACACACAAGAAGGAGCAGAAAACCATGGAAAAACAATATAAAGCTCCCGTGAGAACTTCAAATACTTGCAGGGAGAAAAAAAGATCTAGTGAGTTTAAAAGGAAATATAAACACAGCGCACATAAATACAGCACAGTCTGGAAGTATTATGAAAGTGATGTATTCGATGTTTTGGCTCTGATCTCCAGCACACTGGATTTGAGATGAAACAGTGACTATGAGATGTAAGGCTGTTTAAGAGTGTTCACATCCTTATTGGGTGAACATCGTAGGACTCATGGCCTTTTTTATCCATACTCCCCCAGTGTTAGGACAACAGTGGCATGTTTTTGGCTGGACAAGTCTCTTACCTGACCTCAGCCAAACTTTTAACATGTTTCACATACTGAGGACCAGAATTTATGTGATAAAGCTCCATAAAAAAAGCTGATGTGGCTGCAGTCCAGCCATTACTAGGGAAACTAGAGAGAATCTATAACCAAATATTTAAACCTCCATTAATTTATTTTCTGGGGCAGTAGGGGAAGCGGAAACAAGCAGAGCAACTTTATCATTCATTTAAATTCGTGTTTGTGAATTGTGAATTGAACTTTGTGAATTAAAGTCCAATATTCTCTCTCTTTTGTCTCTGTCTTTGGTCTCCACCAACTCCTGAGGGAAATAACTGTCTCTTTATCCTTACTTTATGTTCATATAAAATAAATAACATAAATACTGAGTGATGGAAGCATGTCAGAACAGACTTATGATCCTCCCTGGTCTGCTGGGAAAGGAAGATGACCTACCATGACATTTGACCACGGGATCCCCCCAGAAGAGCTCTCTGCACTCTCGACACGTCCTGCCACCAAAACCGGGTTTGCACAAGCACCGTCCTGTGACCTAAAGGAACAGCAAAGACACAAAAAACATCAGGTCAACAAAATATTATCAGTCAGTGAGTGTTCGGGTGAGAAAAAGACCAGAGAGGGTGGATTTTGTGTCTAAAACAGCTGAACGTTTGGACTAATGCAGCATGTTTTATGTCTTTTCTTTCACATGCATACACAATGGACCTTTGTAGTTTCATACAACTCAATCCTCTTGGAGAAGCGTGAATCCAGTTATTCCACAGTGTATTCTGAGACTTCCTTCCTCTGATGGAGAGCAGCCAGTAAACACAGAAACCCAAATGTTTGTGTGTGTGTGTGTGTGTGTGTGTGTGTGTGTGTGTGTGTGTGCGTATACACATGCAGATTTGTGCGTTTGAGTAAAACCAAGCTGCAGAAAAAAAGAGAGAGAAGCAATTCCCAAACAGCTGGAGTCCATATATCAAAAACATTATATAAACACAGGCCTCTGTGATTAGATGGGTTGATCACAGTGACTTACTACCAGCTTGGCTGAGAATTGTTTGGAACATGTCTTTACCCGGCCTCCACAAAACTCTGGCAACAACAGCTCATTGAAAGACAAGATTTTGTGGTGCAGCGCTGGGATCCAGTTCAGCTAATACATCGTAATGAGGGAGAGCAAATTGGAGCAGCTGCTAATGCAGGAAATGATGCAGACAGATGTTGGCCTTGGTGAGAGGTTGTGGGCCTCGTCACAATGTCTGACTCACCTCATTGCAGGAGGATTCGAGGGAGTGGACGGGGTCGCAGTCGCAGCGCTGGCACCCGGTGCCGCTGGCGATGTTCCACGTATCGGCAGCACAGCGGTCGCAGTTCTGACCGACCACGTTCTGTTTGCAGGGACACTGGCCGCTGTGCTGGTTACACTGACACTCATCAGGGGAGGAACAGGCCTGAGGTGCTGTGCCCACAGAGTAACACATGCACTCTGCACAGAGGAGAAAAAACACGTCAATCAACAAGTGTTGGCTCTAAAATGTGTCGCTCAGTTCATATCTCGGGCTTAAACATAGAATCAAACAGTCACTTACATGTATATATCCATACATACAGGAAGATAGTCGCCATATTAACAGCTGTACTCACTCCTGCAGCTCTGCGTGGCAGCGTTGCCGTAGTAACCCAGTTTGCAGTGCTGACAGCCGTAGCCCTCAGTGTGGTACAGGCATTTGAGACAGGCGCCTGTCCGGGCGTCACAGGATGCCGGGTCGTGCATGTCGATGTTGTTGCTACACTGGCAGGGCATGCAGCGCCCACCGGGCACCAGAGGGTTCCCGAAGTAACCGGGAGCGCACTCGTCACACCTGACACCTGATTGGAGACAGGAAACAGGAAGCAGATTCATGTTTTTAATTGCAGTCAGAGAGCTTTTGGTCCAGCAGGCTAATTAGAGGGGAACTAAAAGTGCTGTTTGGGTTTGTCACTTGTGAAGTGAAGACATGATGACATAAAGCGCAACATGTGATGCTCTGAGCACTTAAAAAAGTTGCTGTGTGTGTGTGTGTGTGTGTGTGTGTGTGTGTGTGTGTGTGTGTTAATATACCTTTGTAGCCAGGGCTGCACACACACACCAGCTGGTTGGTATTACCCAGAACGTAACAGCTGTCAGAGAACTGTCGTCCACTGCGCGGCCCATCGGGGCACATGCAGGGCCGACAGTGGCCACCCGAACCCAACTCTGGGTCACCATGGTAACCGTCCAGACACCTGGAAGGACAGGAAAAAAGGTAAAAAGTAGAGAGACGCCCAGATCCTGTGACTCTAATCCCTTTCGATTTAGCTTTCTGGGGCTGCCTGGAGGGGAAAAGTCTCCCCAATGACTGGTACTGAGCCCAAACCCCAAAGTCAGGCTGTGTTCACATGAAGTACATTACAGTCACCTTTAATATAGAAGTAGTAAGTCAAACATGACTGGAAGAGCAGTTTTAGTCTTAGAAACAGACTTGAAATGTCGTAGGAACATCCTCTAAGACTAAAAAAGTGACTGCAGTTGCCTGTGACAGAGTATTACCACATAAGTACCCGCTCATATCACTAAACTGCACATATAACTTTCCCTCTCCAGGCTGACATTGCTTCACCAGGCTGTACCTCTCACAGTGGTGTCCAGTGGTGAAGTCTCTGCAGCCCTGGCACTCTCCAGTCTGCGGGTGGCAGTACTCGCTGTGGCCGTTACACTGGCACGGCCTGCAGTGAGGGAAGCCCCAGAAGCCCGGCAGGCAGTGGGAACACTGGCGCCCCGTGGCCCCCGGGTGACACTCGCACTGGCCCGTCGCCTCGTGGCAGAAGGCTCTGACCGAGCCCAGAGGGTCACACTCGCAGGCTGAGGGCGACATTCGAGCCGTTACACTTTCTTGTTACTGGGTTAAATGAGCATCAAAACATGAAGCCGTGCCACACTTACGCCTGCAGCCGGCGGGGCTGAACTGGAACATGGCCGGGGCACAGTGGTCGCAGTTCCTGCCGACAACGCTGGGTCGACACCGGCACTGACCTCCACTGGGCTCACACACAGCGCTGAGTGAACCCTGAGGGTCACACTGGCATGCTGGGAGAAAAGTGGACATTTATGAGTGTACAGTAATTAGACATTCTGTCTTGTGATTTCCCAGATTTATTAACTTGTTACTGCAGGACGAGCAGGTTTATTGGGGATTTTTTGGTCTAAACTCTCATATAAAGTAAAAGTTAAAGAAAAGTATACAATCTGCTCTGCCTTTAGGCAAACAATAAATATAAATATCTCACTTTGTTTCGACCTGTGATTGTGTTATGTTTAGACCTATAAAAGCGAAAATTTTGCCAGTCAAACGTTACATTTTTAATTTGTTGATTAATCAATTAGTTGATTGATAAACTGATCAGCTCTAGTTCTTATGCTGCTTTTTTTGGACTCAGACGTGATCGTAAACAAACAAAACATCGGTAGGTTTTGTTTTTTGTCACCCTGAGCTTTAGGAAATGTAAATGGGCAGTTTTCATTATTTTCTGACATTTTATAGACCATTTTATTGACGATTGATTGATCAATTAAGAAGATAATTGTTAAATTAATTGGTAATTAAAATAATGTAAAATAATATTGTACTGTAGCCTTAAATAAATGAACAGAAGTAAAGGTCAAACTGAAAGACACTAAAAAAACTGAAAAGTGCAATTTTATATCTTTCAATTTATATTTTTTCCAAACAGAAATATTGATAATAACATTATACACACACGTGAAACTACGCACCCATGGCTCCTTTGTGCAGCAGAGCAGAGACGCTGAAGATGTAGTCGTTACAGATGTCAGTCATGGGGCTTTTCACGACGCTCTGGCTGCTCTCCAGACATCGGTACCGCTGGAACGTATCCCACGCTCCCTCACCATCGCTCCCATGGAACATGTCCAGCTCCCTGACCCGAGGTATCAGCACCAACTATAAAGAGAGGAGGAGGAGGAGGAGGAGGAGGAGGGGGGATGTTGAACCATAATAAAAACATAGGTTTAGAGGAAGAGAGTAGCAGCAGAGTGGGGGGAGGTCCAACGTACGGAGTCGATGAGCGTGTACGGGCTCTGGACGTCGCTGACTGACGAGTAGAAGGGCAGACTGAGACGGATCGTGTAGTTCAGTCCTTCCTCGAAACACACCGGCCTCACCAGCAAGATGTGTCTGAAACACAGCAGAGCGTCAGTGCGTGTGGCGAACGTGCTGCTGGAGACACGGTGAAGTAAACCAGAGTTTTACCTGGACCCGGGCGGGAGAGAGAGGGACTGCTCGTCTCCGCTCTGGATGGAGTTGCTGCAGTGACCGAAGTAGTTTGGAGGGTTGATGACGGGACGCTGCACCCGGATGTTCACCTGCTCCCACTGCTCTGGCAGCTGCAGACATATTTTTATATATTTTTTCTTTAAACTTTAATAAAATTAAGTAAATATTCTTTGTATCTTTATCTATTTTGTGTCCCTAACTACTGTTCTACTAGCTCAGGCTGGATGATTCCTCCACACTGAGTTTCAACTCACTGGATACCTAAAAAAAAAATCACCCAGCTCACTGATTCCTCTCTCAACTGTTTCCAACTCTGTCTTTTATCTTATAACATTTCAACAACCAGACTTATGTGTCATAAGCGGCCAGTGTGTGTGTTACCTGTGGCTCATAGCGAATAAGGATGTCGTAGTCCATGGACTCTGGGATGTTGTTGATGGCGAACTCTAAGTAGGCTCCTTCTGGCACATTAACAAAGCCCATACCGGTCCACGTAGGACTGCGATCCAGAGGATAAGGCCTCTGTACCACCGTCACACCCTGGCAACAGAGAGAAAGAGAGGAACAAAGCTGTAGTTTGCGTGTCTGGGTCTCCGGACACCACTGGACAGATGGGGTGGTTCACACATTAAACGCACTCACAGGTCCGTGCTCGGCCTCCTCGGCCTCGTAGGTGTAGTGATCCAGAGCGATGAAGTAGAAGCCGGACTCGACCTGATCGCAGCGTCGCCCGAACATGTGCTCCCTGCACAGACACTGTCCCGAGTGAGAGTCGCAGCTGTGGAGGGAGAGAGGGCGTTAATATAACAACACCACAAATATTTCTGTACTGTATGTTATATATGAAGAGTGAGGATGTTCTTCATTACTTATTTTGTCGAAAAACAGGATCATTCTTTAATAGACCCTTTTCACGACTCGTCATAGCAGGATTTTTTTATTTAATGTTATTAATTACACCTGTGGTTCTTCAGCTGTGAGAGCAAAATGTCAACGTTTCCCCTGAGATCATGAGTTAATCATCACGTTATCTGTCCCGAGATAACAAGATGATCAATGGGAGGGTCTGAGATTCAGATTTAATTTTATTTCCAGAGCCAACAGATCTAAATGTGGTGTGAAGTAAAAACACACAAATGTTCCTATAAACAGTATTATGACTGGTTTCCATGTCTTTATAAGAGCTTTATTTGATATTTCTTTTGTAAACAGCTGATGATGTTAAAACAAAGTAGGCGTGCATCTTTACATTTCTTTTCTTTGTTTTTGTGCACGTGTTATAGTTGATCTGACTCCTGTATATGATCTCTAGACTTAAAATAATTCAATTAATAAATTAATGAAAGTGATTTTTAAACGTACTTATTGTTGATGGCCCCGCCCTGGTCGCAGTCACATGGTCTGCAGCCGTCCATGTCATTGGACAGACCCCAGTGCTGCGGCTGCAGGGAAAACAAATAGAGAAGAGACATATGTTCAAACACACTGCACACACACATATATGTACATAATAGGTAAAAGTATCCAAATTGAGGCTGACAGTTGTGTTTGGATCCGCACCAGACACTGATTGCAGTTGTGTCCGTCGACGAGGCGTTTGCAGAAGCAACTTCCTGTGTCTGAATCACAGGAGTTTCCTCCCAGCAGAGTTCCCAGAGGGTTGCAGGTACAAGCTGCCAAAACACACAACGCAACAATTCAACTGCGCCAGTCTGTCTAAACCCAGTATATCTACACTGTGTATGGTCATAAAAAGGTCATAAACAATATCCAACCTCCATCCTATGATAAGTTTTCCTTATTTTTTGTCATCAACCTTTCACACAGAGAACTTTAATAAAGAGGGCAGAAAATGTGAATAACTACTTTGGTTTTCCTGAGCAAAAGGACAAAAACTAAAAACAATTTATAAACTTATAAACTGCAACAATGGCCTCAGCAGTATCTAACTAATTGTGACTTACGCAGGCAGCCGTGAGGCCCCTGTCCCAGTCCGTGGTGTCCCTGCCTGCAGTGGTCGCAGCGCTCGCCCTCCACATTGGCTTTGCACCGACACTGGCCTGAGATCAGCCCGGCTGCCACATCGGTCCGCGAGTCACACAGACCGCCCTGCAGAGACCCGGCCGGGTCGCAGTTACACGCTGTGGAGACATCATTCCCACAGCTTATTGTCATGTGAAAAGAGTAACACATTTCAAGGGACTTCTCATGTCATGAGCCTCATCTTAGGCACTAGAGGAAGGATTAAAATGTCACGCTTGAAAGCATGAATGTGCTCAGTAAATTTCTTATATGCAAAAATGAAATTTCGGCCTGAAGGTGGCACTGGAAGAAAAAGTTTTCAAAACTGAATGGGCGTCACAATATTTGATGGAAATCTGCCCAGTAGGTTAAGATATTTCTTGCGTAAAAGTGGAAAAAGTTCAACAAAAATGTTGATAACGACACCAAAAACTCCTGGTAATCTGCACTTTTCAGTCCAGAAAAAGACAAAATTTATCCCTATGAATTTCATCTTCTCTGGATTAAAAGAACATTAACTTATCTTGTAATAATATAAACGGTCCATTAAGTTATCTGTGAGTGAGAATGGACAAGATGAGGAAGAGTACAAGCAGCGTGTAATTTAAAAGACGAGTCTTCATTTTACTGCACTTCCACTCGTACCCAGTACTCAGTAGGTAATTACAATCATGATGTAACAACAGCTACTTTCTGCTTTTCACTTCAAAGGCTTCGACACAGTTGGTGAGTGCAGCTCCAGGTGGTGATTGTCTAAGGAAGAAGACGCCAACACGCCTTTTAACAGACTGAGATCTGAGTAGTGTGGACCAACACTCAGGGGTCAGAGGTTACGTGGAGGTGACTTACGCTCACAGACGTTGGGGTCCCTCAGGTCCCGGTTGGGGTGCTGGTAGTAGAAGGGTGCGCACTGCTCGCACTGTCGGCCCACCGTGTTGTGTTGACAGTCGTCGCACACGCCTCCGCTCATGTTGCCGGTCGTCATGTACATGGCGAGGTCGAAGTGACACGATGTGGAGTGCTGGTTACACTCACACTCTGAGAGAAACGGGGACAGACTGAAATTAACCTGTGGTCTTTCCTTTGAAAATGTGCATTTATCTTATTATGAAGTTCAGTTTTTTACATACTTGTATTTATTTATTATTCCATGGCTACTAAGTATTTTTTTTTTTTTTTACCGAATGATTATTAAGTGTGAAAATCAAACAAAATGTGAACGGGCACAAGGCAAAGTGAAACAGAAAGAGAACATCCGGCATTTATGTCTGCGCTCTTACTTTTACAGGCGTGGGTGTTTCGTCCCTCCGCAGGTCTCCAAGGCAAATCATGGTAAAAGTCCTGACAGCGCTCACAGTTTAGTCCCATCGTGTTGTGATTGCACACACAGCGGCCATGGACCTGCACACACGGAGAAGAAAATGAACACCAATCATAGAACCAGCACCGCACACCGAGGTCGAACAGTTGGATTTGGTTACAGGCTTTGCATCAATAAGCAAAAAAACAAAATATTCAGGCAGTCTTGGGCTTGGAAGTTTATTCTTGACCTTGGGAACAACATGGGAGACAAATAATCTCACCAAGAGGTCAATTTAGTTGATGGAACCTACTGATGAAGATCATGTGCTATGATTGAAAGCTTCAGAACAGCCACTAAATGGACCTTGTGGTGTTCTCAACTGCTGTTAAAAGGTCAAGAAACAAAGAACCAAGAAGACAACATGTCAGACAGACAACAACTCTTTGAAGTGCTCAGAAAAAATGTCTACGATTCCACAACAACTGGACATCTGCTGATGAAGACCATGTGACATGATCGAAAGCTGAAAACTGATTTTGTGGTAAGACTAAATAGATTTGCTAATAGATCAGATCTGATAAAATGTTTCTGCCACACAACGTGTTTTTTTAATTATTGTTGCTTCACAAAACAAGGTCACCAAAAGGTCCATTTAGGAAGAGGTGTTCTGGAGCTTTCGATCATATCACATGATCTTCATCAGCAGATGGAGTTACCCACTCGTCATGAAATTGCAGATATTCAACTATACTGAAATCCTACAGTACTGTATATATCTTATATTTCCTTCTTTCCCCAGGTGACTTTGAGTATGTGTTTGATGTACCATGCCCTCAGCTCCCGTCGGCGCTCCGTCCATCGGGACGCACTCGGAGGCGTGGCCGTAGCAGAAGCAGTTGCCCCGGACGACCATGTCGTAGAGGGAGTAGTAGTACTTCTCCGTCACCTCGTCGCGGGAGTCGAGCAGGTTGTCGCCCAGCGTGTGGAGCTTGACGAACTTCACCCGGAGGTTAGTGATCTTCAGCATGTCTGCACACAAACAGGAGATTAGAGTATTTTATATGTACAGTATATTTAGATCACACACATCTTTTTATAACTTTATTTTATCCGGGGGAAAGTTGTGAGTTCAGTTTGGGACCTCACGGATGCCGCTGCTGCTCCTCACACACCCACAGCATTCGCCACATACTTAACACGAGGCCTCTGCATGAGTGTGTGAGTGTGTCTCTGTCTGGACGTAGGTGAGCGTAAAAAGGCCGAGTCGCTTCCACATGTGAAATTCCATTCGGTGCTCTTCCCCGTCTGATCTCCGACCCCTGAAACTCTCCTCCAGGTAGCTGTTACCTGGTCCGCAGGCGACTAAAAGTTACTAGAAATCATCTCAACACTGTAATGTGTTCACTGGATCTTTGTCTTCCCACACCCGGGAGGTCAGAGGTCAGGTCTTTACTAACACTTCATTAGTGTACATACGTTTACTGTTTACATTAATAACCTCAGGGACCCACAAACTGCTTTTAAACTGTTATTACTGTTTTCCTTCAGCAATTCAAATTCAGGCTTTGCAAGAGGATTAACAGGATCAGACAGCAGAAAAAAATCCTACTGCAACATAAAATCTTTATTTCTATCAAATTATTCAAATAAATTAATCTGAGAAGGAAAATATACTCTTTGGCTTTCTGTTCACAATCAACAGAAATACACAACCTGTGATGAGGGGCCACCAAGAGACATTAATCAAAGCACAACACAATAATGTTTTTTAAAGCTGCCAAAGAAAAGCTTTTTTATGGCAATTTAGTAGCATCTTACTCTGTATCCTCAGACTGTAGGGGTCCTCAATCTTGAATGCAGGGTCCAGCACCCGAAATATCACCTTATAGAAAAAAAAATCAGGTGAAAGTTTGTACTGGATGTGACTTTTGTTTGCCCATTTAAAAAAAATATATTTTATGAAAAAATACAACCAAGGGCAGGCTCACCTCTCCCTCTGTGGACGGTTCGATGTCTGAGTAATGGGAGTCGCAGAGGATGTCGTCCACTTTGACCATTGGCCCGGAGGGCACGCCGGGGAAGGAGGACTCGCAGTTGTAGGCGAAGTAACGGTAAACCTGCCAGTTCTTCCCAAAGTCCATCGACCGCTCGATCACCATGGCAGCCGGCCGAAACGTCTGGCAACAGAAAAATCACTGAATCACCTGCAGAAATGGTCTCAAATGTGAGAAATAATAATAACAATCACGACACTACACTGTATCTATATCCTGTTGTTTTTCTTCTTGTGCTTGCAGATGTCAGGATAACTCACTTTTCCTGTGATACATCCTGAAAACCAAATACTGTCGAGGTTTTTTCATGTCATTAACATCCAGTTTATCTTGACTGATTACTTGTTTCTTTGCATTTTCAAGTTTCTGTGTAAATGAGCAGGGAAATCAAACTACGGGCGTACCAAATACTTTTTGATCAAATTAAAGAAATTTTTTTGATCATTTTTTGATCAAATTAAAGAAATTTTTTATTTGGATACTGAACATTTTGGATATAATATAATATAATAACAGAAAGGGTGGAGGCTTGTTAGACGTGTTGACCTTTCCTGACATGCAGTCCGGAAACAGGATGGGACAGGATACACCCATTGGAAAGTGTGTCTTTGAGTGTGTGTTTTCAGTATGATGCAGAGCCGCAACGTCAATTAAAGGCCTCCAGCTGGCCACCGTCATGGCCGACCATGTGACGGCGATGATTTTTACTGCACGGCCCCGAACTCATCATCCTCACCCTCCTTCTTCTCTTCCCACCGTTCTCCAGAGACCAGAACGATTTTCCACATTCCTGCACCACAGCTGCCCCAGGCTGTTTATCTCTGTGCCGTGAGTATGGGAGTATTTGTATGATATACGTGTGTGTGGGTGTGTGTGTGTGTGTGTGTGTGTGTGTGTGAGACAGAGAACAGGCACCTTGAAGGTCATGATAAGGTGTGTGAAATGAAACTCGGCCTCCAGGTCCAGCTGGATGGTCACGTTCTCCACGCCTGCAGGTGAAAGGAAACACACAGGAAATTAACAATTAAACCTCCTTTCTGACTGACTTCCATTCATAAAAAACTCACTATTAAAACTGTCAACACACCTCAGACAGACTTTCTCACACACTTAAAACATACTTTCTTTTAAATATTTACAGATTCTTTCTGCACATGTTTATGTAGCTGAGCCAGATCGCTTTCGAGTCACGCCCACATACAAATTTAATCAACAGTTTTCACTAAATGTATGTATAAAGTTGTATCGAACAGCTACTTTGCACCATTAAAACTTTTTTAAATCTCTTCACAAAACTTTTCTCTTTGTGAAAGCTTTTACAATTTTTTTTATACTGTTTTTATTCCTATTTATTCGATTCGTCATTGTTTTCCCTTCCTCTGTGCTCATGTCCTTTAGCCTTCTTCTCATCTTATCTGCCTTGTCTGGTTTTATTTTCTTTTGTGAAGCACTTTGTAACATTGTTAAGAAAAGTGCTGCATAAATAAAGTTTATTATCATGATTAATATATGTCCAAGTTAGTCATGTTTTAATTGGTTGCTAGGAAATATTTGTAGATCTGTCCAATCAGAAGCAATCAACTATGCAAACAAGAAGTCACGGTAGCATCTAGAGATAGAATAACTGTTAAATAACTGTTTTAGGAGACTGTTGTTGTTGTTGATCAAGTGTCACAGCAGATGTATACCGACCAGATCCCATTGACTCTTTCATTGATCTAAACGGGTCAAAACCTTAGTTCTGTCAGTGACTGGGTGTAAATGTTTAGTAACAACTAATCTCTACGTAAGAACTAGTTTGTGGGTTTTAGTGACATGTAAATCTACATTTATAAAACACTTACAAATGGGCTGAGTTTAAAGTTAACGACAGCTGGAGCAACCGGCTCGGACGCCAAGATGGAACTGGAGGACTACTGCGGGGGAATTAGGAAATCCCAAGCAAAGCCATTGTGTGTCTGCAGCTTCCTGATGTTTCAAAGCCATCTGCACGGCTGGCCGCCGCTCCCTCCATGACTCACACCTCTGACAGATTCCCACCGCCGACAGGGAACAGTGTGTGCAGCACGAATGTGGGAGCAAAGAGGCCGGGGTCTGTTCTGTCAGTATGGGAACTGGCTCTTTCAGGGCTCGAATTTAAGAATGTTATGATAGTGATTGCTGTTGGTTTTCACCCTCCAGCTCCACACGTGTTGCACATTCAAAAAGTCACTTAAATGAAGTGTTTGCTATTAATCAGGCAGATCAGTGTGAGCCTATTCATTTGTTGTTGGTTTACACTTGAATACAGCCTGTTTGCTTTCTAAATGACTTATTACTTATAAAACAACAAAAAGAACTATTCAAAGTTTTAGTCTTCAAAGGTTTTTAAATATGATTACGTCGCTGGTCTATGAAATCCAAATATCCAAGTCTTTAAGAAGTTACTACAGTACATACAATACTTACTAACCCAGCTTTCTTCTTCTGCTCTGACTTCACATTTGGCATGTGTGTTTTTATGCATTTCTATATATTTGGATACATACCCTACGTGTGTGCATACATTTCTCTTTTGTCTGAAACCAGATTTGTTTTTATTCTATTTAAATTAACTTAAATTTGAACTTGAAGTTGCAGCATCGCCGACAGTCTTGGAGCTTTTAACTAACATAAGTAAACTGGCATTTAATTAACCACATACATTTCTTTACTAAGATATTTTGCAAATGGAAAGAATTTGTTCTTCTACTGCCCTACTGGAGAGTTTTATGCTCGTTCACCTGACTTCAAGGTGAATTTAAACCGTTTGTGAGAGTAAAAACTGTTTCTCATTCTCCTGTGG
Organism: Lateolabrax maculatus; assembly: GCA_031216445.1. NCBI lineage: Eukaryota > Metazoa > Chordata > Actinopteri > Acropomatiformes > Lateolabracidae > Lateolabrax > Lateolabrax maculatus. The sequence goes on from CM062211.1 coordinate 16,556,251, forward strand.
GGCCCTCTGAACCGCCGCTGTCTCATTACACACTTCCTCTTTTCCGCGCCTTAAAGGCCTGTGTACGCTCAAGTGATGACACACATCTGTTTCTCATCCGCACACCTGTTCTCCTCAGCACACCTGTTAGCCCCGCCCCCGGGCCCTGCTGTGATTGGCTGCAGCGGGGGGCTCTGTGATCTCCTGTCTAGTGATTATCCAGCTCAGTTCCCACGAGAACGGCCTCAGTGGGAGCTCACACGCCTCTTCGTCCATTTCAAACCAGGAGTGAAGAGGAATTCTGTCTTTTTGATTGAGGAACAGTATGTTTCCTGGTTCTCACCGTTCTCCGACTGCCACCAGGTCTTGAGGCGGTTGTGGGCGAAGGTTGTGACCACGTTCTCGATGGTGTGGCTGACGTGGTTGTTGTCATCGTCGTACATCCGCCTGGAGTCGCACACGAAACATTTCTTCTCCTCCTGAGGGACAGAGAGTGTTAAAGGGTCAGTTCACCCAAATAAAAACAATAAAAAAACATGTTCTCAAAACCATCCAAACACCAGAGTCTGGTTAGTCCAGGAAACAGGATGTGAACATAGTGACGTCTTCAGCAGAAAGTAGTTCCAAAGAAAACTGTTAAAGGAAGAATTTTTGATGCATCACACTTCACTGTCTGGCAGTCTGATGGATAAATCTACGTTTGGCAGAGGAGAATGTAACTTGCATTGTGCCAACTAGGGCTGCAACTAATGATTATTTCAATTATTATAAATGTATATTTCCCATCAAATTTCCCAAAGCCCAAGGTGACGTCTTCAAATAGCTTATTTTGTCCCAAAATATTCAGTTTCTTATCATAGAAGACAAAGAAACACAGAAAATCGTCACATTAGAGTGAACAGAAATAGGGATTTTTGCTTGAAAACTGACATAAACATTTATTTGATTATCAAATTTGTTTTCTATTGATGCACTGAATGGATTTACTGACTAATTAATTCACCTCTAGTGCCAACTGTAACATTTGATGGTAGAGTATTAAAGGTTTGGGTCTTTCGTCCTGGTTTAATTTGGCCCCTCAGTTCGGATTAGGGAAATCTTAATTCGACACATACATGATGATATTTTAGACAATAGTCTGTTTCCAGCAGTGATAGTTTGTGTTTGGCCCTTTCCTATTTTAACAATGATTCAGGAGAAGTGAATTCAAATTAATATACAGTATATATCATGTTGCCAGTTTAACAGTGTGTTCGCTGCCATCAGCAGGGGCCTCGCCTGCACGCCAGATGGTTTGGCATGTACACAACCTAAACTCAAGGTCACACACATGTACACACACACTCTTAAATCTCACAGAATCGCAGCGTGCGAATAAACAAGACGAGTTTCTCAATTTCACAGAGCCCCTGCCAACTATGTCTGTGTTGAAATGTGAGCAGAGGCTGGCTAAGTGCTTCCACTTAGCAGTATTTGGTAAAAAAAATGCCTGTTACTTCAGGCTCCCGCCCCTCCCCTTCCTCCTCATCTGCAGCTCATACTTGAGGACTGTGCTCATCCCCAGGAAGCTCAGAAAGGCCCCACAGTGATTTCATAAGGACACCATTCACAAGGGTGTTTGATAAAGAGAGAATATCCCCTAACCTCGCCCCTCCGGTCAGCATGCACACAGGGAAGTGATTGTGAGGCGCACAGCGCTTTTATTGTGGAGAGGAATGTCTGAACTCCCACTCGACAAGGCTGCGAGCAGATACTGTACATGTGGAAGCTCACACACACACACACACACACACACACACAACGTAATCTGAAGAGTTTCTAAAGTGGAGCTGAATTTATCAGTCAGTTCATTGATTATCTGATTGAGAGACAATTTGAGTCAAAAATGCCAAACACTGGACGGCTCCGACTTCTCAAATGTGCTGCTTTTCTTCATCTTATTGGACAGAAAACTAAATATCTTTGTGTTTTCGGACAAACAAACAATTAGCAGACATCAAACTGGGCTCTGGGAATTCATGACGGTCATTTCAATCTATGATTCGATTCACTGGACTCTGAAATATATGAGGGATTGAGGGCTGACATTAACTGGTCCCTTTTCTCTTCCAAGAATTTATAAGCAATAAGTCACAATCATAAAGCTGCCATTTACTGTTCAAGGCCGGCAGTGCTGGTACAGTTTATATCACTTTAATTAAAACATTCCTCAACATATCATCAGTTCTTACCTCATTTATTAATTCAAGCCAACATTTAGAATGATTTATTTGTTTGAAATAAAGTCACAGTGATTATCATGTAAGTATAAAATGCCATTTGTTCGAAACAGCTGCATCATGGTAATTATTAAACATTGTTATGATTCCAGTCTTGACTAATATTGATATATATCAGAATTAATTAAAAACTTTATTGGCCATGTATGGTAACACTGGAATGTGACTCCAACTCTGAATATAATTACACACAGAGAACAAATTTACAGGAGGAAACAGATTCAAACGTATATATATACAAATATAAACAGAAAACCTAAACATATATCTATTAACTGTATACAGGAAACCAGAACTATTTACTGTTTATGCAGGACAAGTGCAGAAAATGTTAGAATAAATATTGTATGGATAAGTACATGTACAGTATAAACAGTCTGTTTTGACTGAATGCTACTGCACACTGAGTGTTACACTATAACACATCACACAGTGTGAACTGTTTTTTAAACCTCTCATGACTGATTTAACTGTAACAAATGTGTGGAAATAAACTGTTCTCATGTTAAGATTATGAAGTTAAGTTTGTCAATCACATCCTCTCATCTCATCATCATTATTACATGGTTTTCTTTCTTTGGTGATAAATCTAATCACATGCAACGTGTTTTCTACTTGTTGTTTTATCCAATAAGAGTCTTTCTCCGTCTGACGTGATGCATTTCATACAGTATGTGTGAAGGAATGCATGTAGCACGATAATACATGCCTTGATTGATAACTTTCACTTCCTTAAGTTTATTTCTTCTACAATACATTGTTTTTTGTCTCTTCTATCTTTCTTATTCATCCGAAGCGCTTTGCAACTTCTGTTTGAATAAAGTTTGTTTGCTTGCATTCCAAAGTCAGACAGCAAACAGAAGCCAAGAACATCCGGAGGAAACTTTCTCACTCTGTCTCAAACAACAGTGCATGATTATCTACCTTCCAAGTTCATGGACACTATAGAATTCATTCTGCTCTATGTAGATAAACCAAAAAAGCAGACATGAAGTCTTTAAAATCAGAGTTCAAGATCTAATTACATCATTTATGGTTGAATTTTATGCTTTATCTTGATTTTTTTAAGATAAAGTATTTTATTAAAGTAATCTCCCAGAGATCATGTACAAAAAACAGCAATAACGTGAAGGCTAAGAGCGGTGATGTGATAATAAGACTTTAATTCTCAAAACTCATCGACATTTTGCAGGAAAGAGCAGTTGCCACTGTTTCTTACCTCCAGATGTCCGACGATGCAGAAGCGCTCCGGCTGCTTCAGGCCGCAGGTGGAGGACGCGGAGAGCTTGTGCGCCCGGCCGATCAGCAGGTCTCCTGTGGCGGGGTAGCAGCTGCCCTCGGTGCAAACATCCGCAAAGTCCGGCAGCAGCGCCCCGGCGAGACGCCACAGGGCTGCGGGAGGAGAGCTGCTGTCAGTGGGGGATACAAACTCCTAGACACGGTGTCAGCATCCGGAACCAGCCAGATCCTTTTTTTTTAATTATTTTTTTTATTACTGTCTGTTATAAAAGCCAGACGCAAAGCAGGCACTTCATTTAAATTAAAATCACATGGATCCTCTCTGCAGACTCACAGACTGAGGCTGTGCGCCACAGCAGAAAGTTGTTCAGCTGTGAAACTTACGCAGCTTTATGTTGCCTCATCTTTTAAAACACAATAACATCCTGCGAAACTGCGTGACTAATGGTCTGCATATGGCTTTCATTACATGTGTTGTTGCTGCAGACGTGAGAAACTGTGTTTTTGGCAGCTTTACAGAAGATGGAATAAGAGCCAGCGAGCTGAAGAAGCACCTCAGCAGGTTTTAAAGGAATAAAGAATTAAAAAAGAAGAAGTTAGAAATAAAAACATAGACTCACCCAAAGCTGTTATAATGTGGATTATGAGCGACATGTCCAGGGGCAGGACATTGACAGCGCGTCTCGGGGAGGATGAGGACGGTCCTGCAGCTGGGAGGAGGCAGATGTGAGCGCGAGGAGGCGGAGGGAGCCGTCTTGTAGAAGTGCGCATGTACGGCGGGTGGGAAGTGCCAACCTGAGGCGCACTGCGGGTATGGAGTGTGGACAGTGCCACTACCACGAGGGACTGATGTGGGATAATCACCTGATGCAAAGGGCTCAGGGAAAGTTTTCGTATTAAAGTACAAAAGTATCAGCATCAAAATAAGTAACAAAAGTAAAAGTAGTCATTATGCAGAATGGCCCATTTCAGAATCATATTTATTATATAATTAGATTATAATTAGTGAGACATAAATGTGTTCATCACTTAATGTTGCAGCTGGTGAAGGTGGAGCTCAGTTACTTCATATACTGCTGGGTAACTTAATCTATAACCTTGCATCATCATTTATTAGTTGATAATATTGTGTATTAATAATCAGACTCTGTAAAGTAACTAGTTGTTGTCATTAAGTGCAGTAGAAAACACGATATTTCCCTCTGAATTGTAATGGAGTAGAAGTATAAAGTAGTGTAAAAAAAAATAAATAAATATAGCAAATGATATTGTTGTCTCAATATTAGGTTATTATACTTATTAAATCTGATATTTCTGCACTCTGAACTCTGATCATCAGCCAGTTAATAATACAGTATGTAGAGATACATGTGACAACACTGCCTCTTTGTGGTGTTAATGAGGAACTACAGTTTAAAGTATCAAAAATATTGTTTTCCTTTTATATCTGATGTTTCTGGATTAATATTCCTGTTGCATTAATATGTGTGTTGCATTTTACTGCTGTAGATGTTTCAGGTTGAGCTCATTTTAACTAATATCATATCATATAAAAGTCAACTCTTCATCAGAAAAACAGCCTGTTTTCAGATTTGTGACGATGCTTTTTCCAGTTGATCCAAGAGGGTTTTAAATAGTTTATTTATCTTAAGAAAGAGGAGCATTTTCTCAACCCATAAAGGAACTGGGATGAAAAACTGTAATCTGAAAAGTAAATAAAGCTGTCGGATAAATGTAGCAGATAAAAAAGTATTTGTCTCTGAGATGCAGTGGAGAAGAAGTATAAAGACGTACCTCGAGTTTGTATTGAAGTACAGTACCTGAGTAAATGTACTTGCTTTACAAAAGACATAAAACAACAAATGTAAAGTGCAATAAATTAATTAAAACTTAAAAATGAAGACTGTCCTTTTTAAAATCAGACATCCAGGCTTTCTTTTTTAAACTATTTTCATGGGAAACATGTGCATTACGTGTGCATCTGCTTTGTTTTAAAGTTCCTTTAAGACCCAAGTTGTGCTTCCAAAGTGTTTTTTGTATCGTCTAGTTTACAGAGAGTTCGAGATACGCAGTTAAGAGCTTTTAGATTTTCTTGTTTAAATTTGAAACAAACAGCAGAGGTGTCATTCTTTTTAAACTGTGTTCTGTGTTGGATGTTGGATGAAAAACCCCTCAGCATGTGGCCACAAGTCATTTTCACTTCCTGCTGGAAACACTGACAACAATCAATTAAATCCTGAAAGTCACTTTGCTTTACGCTGTATCTGAGTGTGTGTTCATGTGTGTATCATGTCTGTGTGGGTGTCTTGAGTCATTATAAGTTTCTGCACAAAAGCAAAACAGGACTGAGGAAAATAAAGAAGGAGGAGAAGAGCATTTTCTCCTCTGCTCTGATGCTGTTTTTTCAGCTTCTACAGTCGGACGAATACACTTTTATCATCAACCAATCACAGATGAGAATCTGCTGATAATGGGCTTTTGTAAAATTCAATTAAATCAAAAAGTAACGTTAATTGCAGTGGCTGAGATCTTTTGTGTTTAATCATAAACTCCCAAAAATCTCTAAATTTCCTCTTAGCATGCAGTTTTTGAGGATTTCAGGGGATTTGAAGATGCTTTTAGCGCTATAACAAAATCTAGAAGTGTATATTTAAACATACATTTAATTACTCTTATCCCAGGAAACAGGTTTTTTAGCTGTATTAGTGGAAACAGACTGAAACATCTCAACAACCATCACATGGCTTCCTATGAAACGAAATGATGATCACACATTCAGGGTCCCCAGAGGATGAATCCTGGTAGCTTTGTCTGACTTCTCCTCTAGCGCCACCATGAGGTTGACATTTGCAGTTTAAAGTGAAACATCTTGACATCTAACAGATGGAGGGCCACTACATTTTGGTTCACACATTCATGTTACAACTGTAATAAAATGTTGATGATCCCTTAACTTTTCCTCTAGCGCCATCGTCAGGTCAAAATGGATCTTTGTCCAATACTTTGGTTTAAATACCTGCAAAATGAATGATGGTGTGTCAGCGTGGTATGATTTATAAATGTTTATTTATAAATCATACCAATAGTAATTACGGTAGTTGGCTCAACATGTGCAATTAAAAGTTCTGAGAAGCCAAACAATCATTTCACTGGAGGCGTCGTAATGATGTGTTTCCCACTTTTGACTTCCCACGTCTGCTCATGTTCTGATGTTTTGAAGGAGTCAACATACAGTCTGAGAAGGTAAATAGTTCATTTGTTACATACATCTCTTTCTACATCACACAGAAACAACCTCACCTCACTTCATGCACCAGTTCACCCAGATGTGTCTTCCGTCCTCAGGTTTCTTCACCTTTTATGTGCAAACTGCAGCATCAATTAACTAATTGTTTATTGCTGGATATCCGTCTCTGCTCTGCTGCATCACACATGGGAGTTTGTGCTCTCACAGGATTTGGGAGGTTGCCTGGTGACACAACTCTAATTGTAGTCAACCTATAGCTCGTGTCAGGTATCGCTGAGATGTGGTCAACTCTGATTCTTGTTCTGCTTATTGATGCACGTTCCTGTTGTCACATCACACGAGTGAGAAAAGAAACCAGAAATAAGCTTTACTTCATTTTCAGCTAATTCTGGCTGCCATAAAAGGTCTCATAAATGTCATAAAGTACTTTTATTTTCTTGTTTTTCTTGCCTCCTCGTGCCTCTCCATATGTGTTCCTGTCACTCACTTGTCTTACACTATTATTAAACAACCACAGAAAGAATAAAAGTAAACAGGAAACAGGGGACACCTGCACTATCTGTGAAAAAATGACCAAAGAAAAGTATTTATCTTCTTTTTGGAAAGTCAGCGGAAAAGACGGGATATTTATAGAAATGTCAAACAATAAAAAAAGTTAAAATATTTAAACATTAAAAACTAAACTGAGATGAGCAAACAACTCTGGAAACTGAAGGAAACCAAACAGAATTGAAAACAGAAATTAAAAACGAAACAAGAATAGAAACTAATAAAAAATACGCAACTAGAGTAACTCAGGTACCAGACTGCAGCAAATTGTTTTGTTTTTTAGGAACTTCTGTAATTTTAGATGAACTCCCTCCATGCATGAAACTATTCTCTGTACATGTAACTGCAAAAAGTTTCTTCATAAATCTCAAATTCTAGCAATATCTGGAAACTGCTTCTCGATACCTAAAGTTGTTTCTTTCCACATGAGGGTGAACAATTAAATCATATAGTCATATATTGACTTGTGTATATATTGTATTTTGGTGTTAATAGTCTATTTTTTCTCCTACTTGTCTGTTGATTATAGTTAAATGTTTATGTTTACCGATCTTTATTCAGCCTTGTTGTCCTTGTTTTTATCTGTGTGTTTATTTCTATCTTCCTGCAAATTGTTTTGTGTGTTAGTACATTGAGTTAAATTTCTTGTATGTGTGTGTCAATAAAGTTTGGTTTGCTTCAGGTGAGTTTCCAGCTGCACTGCACCTTTTAAACAAAAAAACCCTAATCCCACTCAAGTCCACTTCTACTGTATTGGGCTGAAACGCACCAATTAAATCGATTCTAGCTGACTTTGATCTACTTTGCAGAGATTTCAAAGCACGAGACACACACACACACACACACACACACACACTCAAAAGAGGCTCTGCTCCCTCAACAGCAGGGGTGAACACACTTTGCTTCCCTCTCTCCTTCTTGCAGTTTCCCCCCTTCCTCTCTCTCTCTCCTCCCTCCCCTCCTCTCCTCCTCTTTCTTTTCTTGGCGTCATTTTAATCCTTCCTCCATGCTGAGAGGTACAGTAGATAGACGGAGTAGAGAGAGTGGGAAAGAAAAAGGAAATACAGAAAGGAAAAAGACGTTTTCTGCCACCTCCTCCCTCCTCATTTCCTCGTACCTGTCACTCCTCGTTCTTTATCTCTCCTTTCTCTCGTTTTCTTTTCCTTCCTCTTCCTCCGAGGTTTTATAGAGTCAGATGAGAGATGGGATGTGGAAATTCCTCACCAGCCACCACCAACAGCAACAGCAGCAGCAGCACTGCAGGTGAGAAACACCGTGAGAGGATGTTCGTGCATGAAATAGAACATTTTATTTGATTATCTGAGTCATCTAGAAGCAGATCCTTTACTTAAGTAAAAGTACTAAACAGCACACTGTAAAAATACTCCATTGCAAGTAAAAGTCCTGCTTTTAAAATGTTACTTAAGTAAAAGTATGTAATTAGGAAAATATACTTAAAGTATTAAAAGTAAAAATACTCATGCAGAAAAATGTTACAACTGTTACTGTTTTACTGTTTTATGTTCTATCATTAGATTATTATTCCTCATCATTCATGTAAAAGCAGGATTTTACTGTTGTAGTTGGTTGAGGTGGAGCTCATTTTGAACTATTTAGTACTTCAACTAATGATTATTTTCATTCTAGATTAATCTGCTGATTATTTTTTATTAATCGATTGATTCTTTGCTTTGTAATAAATCAGAAAATAACCAGAGCCCAAAGTGACGCCTTCACAATGTTTGTTTTGTCCAACAAACAGTCCAAACCTCAACATTATTAAAAATACATTAAAATGACTTAAATAATTCAAAGGAAAAGCAGCATATTTTATAAGCTCTACTTATGTATCTTTATGCAGAAAAAAAGTCAATGTTCCACATTTTCAACATTAAATATTTTATAGTTTATTATGTTGCCGGACTGACAGACTGCTTTGAAAACAGCGAAAGACGATATTTTCAAGGTTTTGGATGTCATATATTTTACCTTCAACTGTGACGATCGTCTTCATGAGTCAAATCTCCAGATACATTTATTATATAATAAGTCCATGTTAATGTAACCTTTCATAACACTGCAGACTGCAGGTGGAGCAGTGGGTGGTCAAAGGTTTTTGTGACAATTATTAATCACTTTAATGGACCCTGTATGGGATTGAATCCGAAAAATTTGTGTGACTTTCATGCGGAACAACCATATTATACTTATATTGTTTTATTTCTATTATATTACAAGATATCCTGAAAATTAATCTTAAACCTTAAAACATCCTTAAAAACTGTCGTCAGTGTTCATGATCCACAGGATGAATACTAACCAACTGATGAAAATTTTAAAACCTGATGGACACATTATCGTAACATTTACAGCACACATTCATGTTTCCCAGAGGCTGAACCCCGAGGCTCTAAGAATAACAACCATAAGAACAATAACAAATCAATCAATTCTTCGTCTCATTATGTACCTGCAGCTGTTACTTCCACAGCATTTTAACAGACTAATATAAACCTTTTTATATTTTTTTAATCAGTAAGAGACACTTGAATAAATTGACGATTTACAGCAAATACATTTAGATTTGGCTGCTTAATAAATATTAGCAGGAAGGATTATCATCAGGACCCCAAAACCACAGAATCCCTGCGATCCACCATCCTGTTAACAAAGCCCTTCTCACCTCAGAAGAAACTCAATAATATATATTGATTACACTCAAATGAGCATATGTCAAGACACTAATGGCATCTTGATACAAGGGAAATATTCTACAGCTGTAAATGTACCCTGACTGTGAAGAGAAGCACACAAATGTTGGTGTTTAATATGCACATTCGCTCTGTTCTTACATAGTTTAACTTTCAGCTGTTTTTTTAAACCTAATCTTGTATGACAAATTATGGATTATCATTTGAACAACAATCTGTATGAATATTGTAAAGTTTGATTATATATAAACTGCATGCTGGTTTTAAACTTGATATATACCTTAAGTTTCTGTTTGTTTTTTATTGCACTTTCTGTGTAATAGTTATTCTACTTGTTGCTGTTGTGTTACTGTATCAGAAGAGACATTTATATTAGTTTAACTGAGAAAATCTGTGAGTCAACAGGAAAATAATCCAGTATTTGCCAAAAATTCATCTCATTCATCTGTGTGTTTGTGACCTCAGGTCGTGCTGAGTCTTCATCAAAGGTGTAAGTTAAAAGTCCATTTGCAAACACATTCTGATGTTGAAACACGTGCGTGTCGTTTGACCTTTCTCTGATATTTTCTGTTAACCTGCAGCCACTGACTTCACTACACACAGTGCGTTTTAATGTGTGTGTGTGTGTTGACAGATCAGAGGAGTCGGTGCCTGAAGACGACAAATGGAAGTGAGTCATTCAATTCAGATTCAGATGCACAAAACATCTGTTTATATACACAGGCCTGTCTATATATATTTATATAAATTACTTATACTATAAACATGTGTGCATGTGTATGTTGGCTGAAAGGAACTAGTTGAATGTGTGTGTTTGTGTGTACAGGAACTATGGAGGTGTGTATGTGGGTTTCCCTGCAGACCTGAACAACATTCCTCAAGTACAGATCGGATCACTCAGAGGTAACACACACACACACACACACACACACACACACACACACACACACACACACACACACAATGGACTGATCAAAGAATACTAATTAATCCTTCATAGAGTCAGAATACTGATGAAAATCCTTCTCTGCTGCTCCGCAACAGCACAGTTTCATGAAGCCTCATTGAAGAATCACTCCTACGAACGAAGTCATTCTTTAAGATGCACGTGCAAGTGATTTAAGAAAATTTGTGGCATCAATTCACCAATTTTCTTGTACTATGAATTAAATTTACATGCAAACAGAAACAGAGCAGTTCAGGCAGCCTTTTGGTAATGATGAAATCTCACAAACTATTTCAGTCTGTTCGTCAGGCTTAAATAGCCGATTTCAACTAGTAATTTTTTTGTCAACTTTGTGCAGTGAAGAGAGTTTGTTGAATCCGACTTTAAAACAAACATCAGAGTAAAAACATATGAGGTTTAAGAGGAGAATACAAAAATGTTCTTGCATTAAGGTCCATTGTGTTTTATACCTAAAGTGCAGCAGAAGCTCCGACAGCACATGTTCTTTTATTGGCAGTTTTTTAGTCTCTGGGAAAGTTTTATAAATATAAAACCTCAATGGTTTAAAACATTCACAGTAAAAAGAGTAATAATTGACCTGCAGTTTGAGGTGTCTAAGTGGTCAAATGGGAAAATGCTTCTCGGGTCAAAGGGGATTGTTTAGTTGCAGTATGAGACAAAATGGCAGCAAGACTGAATATTCAGCTCTCTTACTACTTTAAAATTACTTTAAAATAAATCCATGATCGAGGTCCAATATGAACTAGCCGCAAAGTACGTACGACTTTCTTCTTCCTGTTTATGTCGTCTCTCTGGACGCGTCTAACCAATGAGCAGAGTGAACGTCCTCAGGTGGCTTTTAGTGACACGTTTTGGTTTCACTAATCCTTTTTCTGTGTGAAAAGTAACAGAAACAACAGGAAAAGTTGAGCAACTCGTCCACTGGTTCAGACCAGAGCAACAGACTGTAGAAAAACAAGGCTTTTGTAAGGTTGTGTCTTTAGGTAAAACGTGTGCTTGCATATAATTTCTGATTTGGTGTGAGGCAGCGTGCTTACGTGAGAGTTTACCACTACATATCCAGTTCCTAATAACCAACACACACACACACACACACACACACACACACACAGAGTCTCAATTTCCTGTTGAGTCTCCAGGGTCATGAGAGCATGGGAGAGAGAAAACACTGATGATCACTGCATGTGTTGGGTGTTTTTTATCTTTGTGACCCTAACGTGTGTGTGTACGTATACAAATAAGTACAGTGCATGTATTTTATATGCTGTCAGTAATACTATAATGCATTTAATTTAATATTTGATGCGTGTGAGTGTTAATTAATGAAACTGTCCTCCACAGAGGGTGAGAAAGACTTGTTTTCCCTCAGGAAGCCGCTGTGGGGGAACGGACTCTAATTTTAATGAAGAGCCAGGTCTGTGCATGTTTGTGTGTCTCTGTGTGTGTGTGTCTGTGTGTGTGTGTGTGTATGTGGACCTCCTCCAGTGTCTCTCTGCCTTTTCAATAATGAGAGCTATGTCACGTCAGCAGTTAAAGGACCATACTAGTGTTTTTGATAGTTTTCCTCATTTCACCTGCTCTTTACCTCCAAGCTTTAAAGCTATTACATGTAAGAAAGTATGTGCATGCAAAGCAGTGTTAATACAGTGAAATACATTTAATTTAACTGCTTTCTTAAATAGTTTTGTCCATCATTCCAGATGCACAAGATTGTTTATTTTTCATCTAAATTTAGTGTTTTTTCCAGTAAAATACTAGACACTTTAACCCTTTCAGGCCTCTAAAAATCCTTCAAATGCAAGGATATTTGAACATATTTATAAATCACAACTCATTATAATTCTGTAAATTGGATTGTATTGTATTTTATGTTTCTCCGGCATCTGCTAAGAGTCTTCAGCCATGCTTGTGACTCAGTGAGGCTTTACTTGGTCACAGCGTTGCATTTAACTAAATATTTACACCATTTTCAGTCTGGACCAAAGTGGTGGACTGAACTATAAACTCACATTTTTAATCCCAAAATTTTAAACAGATTAATCCCATAAGAACAAAATCTTCTTCCCTTGTGAGACTAACATGAGCTCATTACAGTAACTGTAATTATACACTGTATTTATTCACTATTACACCTAACCCCCTGGGCATGTTGCTCATTGTGTCTACTACATCATGCAGTAATTATAATAATCATCATGCACTCACAATGTGCTTTAATGGCCTTATGTTTCAGTTTTAAATAGTTAAAAACAATCTAATCCTGGAAATGAATCTAACATGCTGTGTTTTTGTGCCTCTCTGTGAACTGAAAGGTGCTACAGAGGAACGATACGGCAGGAGGGAGTACGCCGAGTGAGAAGGAGAAACCTCGCAGGTGTTCTTCAGGTCCTCAGTGTTGTCATCAGGAACCCACCAAGTCTCAAATGGGACCCAGCGGCCCCAATAGGAGCCAATCTTCTCTCTCAGCGTCCCCCTGTGTGGACTTTCATGGGATCAGCTCCGCCTGGTTTAACCGACTGTTGAGTTGTGTCGTCAAAATTGGTTTCAGGACTTTTGAGCGTGTACGGAAGCAGATGTCAACCTGAACTCCTATAAAACAGCGACAGCTTGATGGAAAGAAGCTGTGGGGTTTTTTTTATTTTTTATTATTCCAACGAATCGACTTCACCAGAGGATCCCACTGGGCGCACTGGGATTCATTTGGCCTTATTGGCATGCTGCATGTTGAGTAGCTGCTTAATGAAGTGCCAGCAGCAGGCGTTAGAGTGAATCTCTATCAGATGATTATCACAAAATGGCAGATAGAGAAGCTGAAGCTCTCCGTGTTGAGGCTGAGCGGTAATCATTTAAAGTCTGAAAAAGGTGATTTATAAAGCAGGACTACATGGGAAACATATTAAAGGATAAATGTGGTGATTCAGTCAATAAATCCCAGAAAAAGACAATAACCAACAATGAATTGATCCCTATAACATGTACTGTCTGTGTATCAAAAGCCTCATATATATTATTCATCTGTCACAGAGCTCCATTATGGAAAAAAAACATATATTTCATCTGTCTTTTTTAAAGATTTACATCTCTTGTTGGTCTGGGGCTGAGTGCTACAGACAGTGTAGGGACGTCAGAAAGAGTGTTTTGGTCTTTTCATAGGATTTGTTGACAATAACAAAAATATGGAATACAATCAGCCGTATGTTTTAAAACTCTACTTTAGGTTATATGCAACTATCACTTAAGCAGAGTGTGTGAAGTATGTGAAGGACATCTGCTGTTTTATAATATTGAGAAACTTTATTTAGAGAAGATTTTTCTGAAAGTACTTTACAGGATAAAAGTAATAAAGGCAGGATTATCACTCAGTGCTCACCTGTAGTTTGGTTTGTTTGTAATGAAGCCTGCAGACTCTGGGCCCTCCAGGACTCACACAGCACAGTAAGTGGCTCCTGCTGTGAGATGACGTCAGTGGAGCGTCTTCTCCTTTGGGAATGTACGTGGTAAAGAAATGAAAGTTGCACGTGTGTAACTGAACAGAGAGTTTGCTGTCGTTTACCTTTTGTGCTCGAGGTGAATCCACCAGCGATGCCAGGGGCCCGTTCTTCACACGGGGATAACCGAGTTATCGAGATTACACGCTGATGATCAGTCTGAATCTTTTGGTTCTTCGAAACTGGTTTAAAATTCATCTGTTGTCTGAGCAACAAACCTGCAAAAGTGCAGCTTATTGACAGCCAATCATACAAACACTGATCATGATTACAATTCAATTTGCCTTTATTTCAAAATAAGAGCGCACTATTAACAAATCAATCCTAAAACTGCTTATAAAGAATCACATTTTTAGCGGAATACTTTAGCCTGAATTAGTTAAGCCACATTTGAAGATGATCGTTCCTAAGGAAAACAGCTATTGCGTAATGCTGCAGAGTTAACACTGCTGGTAAAGAGCTGCTAGATTTATAAATTAAGTTTTCAGGAGGAAAAGTTGTTAAATCTGGACACAGTGTTGACAGTAAAGGCCAAACTTCCTTTCGCATGTTTGCAAAAAAGACTAATTTGTCAAAGTCAGCAAAATAAGCCATATTATCTGACTAAACTCTCTTAAAGTCTTCAGGTTGTAGCCGCATCAAAACACACATAATCGTTCGATTCATCTTCGAAAATCAATCAAAACTTCCTCACAAATGATCAGTTGTAACACAGCTTCACACATCAGAGATGATTACATCAGTTGTCATCTGCTGTACTACATATTTAACATTTTTACTATTACACATTCAACAATCATTTGAGATATTGTATGAAAAACACTGGATATAAAAGGTCTTGACACTGATGTATTTTTGCTTATTTGCTTCTGGAAGTGAGTCAAGGCTGAAGTGAAAAAAGGAGGAAGATGTGTAGAAAATATGGAAATCAGCAGTCAAAGTGGTTCATGACAGCTGACGGAGCAAAAGTGTTATTGAGGTCACTTGGATCAAGGTAATATCAGACTTTCTGTGGAACAGAAAATGGACCCAATCTGTAATTCATAAGGTCTATGTGAGTAAAAGGAGAGCGCCAGTGATTCAGCTTTGCACTTCTACAACAACGTCAGACTCACAATGACTCATTATCTTGCTCATGTGGATTCATAATGCCAGTAAATGTTTTTGTAGACGTCTGTGCTTTTTTTGTGTCTTTAAAACATCTTTAGACAAGTAAAGTAAATTTCCTCCCGAATGCTTCTTCATTGTTTCAAAAGTTTTCACAAATCAACTGACGCTGAAATTTTGACATATTTACGGACAAATAGGTGATATTAACTCCAAGACAGAATTAGGTTTGATCTTTTTATTAGATAAAAGAAAAGAAAGAGAACACAGAGAAAATCCAGAGAAGATTTAGGTCATATGTGAAAAATTAATTCGGGTTTTTGGGACTAAATCAGGCTAAAACTAAAGTTTTAGATAAACACTGTAGAGCCGATGGTAGCAAAGCACATATATATTGTATATATTGGTATTGGCACATATGTCGGCTGATAAATAAGAAGAAATTACAGAAACGATGTGAGAAGATATTTTCAACTGTAAAATGTCCCACTTATTACGTATCTTGGTTACAATTCTGTAAATTTAAAGAATCTTTATCAGAAATTGTTTGGATTAAAGCGTCCAATGTTTGTTTATGATATGCATTTATAGTTAAAATTGAATATCGGATTGTATATTAGTATCATCTGGCTGTTTTCATGACCATCATTTGAAATGATTTCAATATTCTGTTATTGGTGAATATCTACCAGTTTCTCACAAGGATCAATATTCAAAGTATATACATTAATATAAAGTCAAACCAATCACTAATCTTAACTTTCAATGCTCAAAAAATACTCTCCAAATTAAAACATTTTAATTTGATCCTTGACTTGATGAGTTTTGCAGAACAAACCACAAACTGTAAACAAAACGGGAAAGGCAGCAGTGACGTGCACAGGTGCATCAGTACATGTAGGGCACGGATGAACCTAAAGTGCATTGGAATGAACTGTGTGTGTGTGTGTGTGTGTGTGTGTGTGTGTGTGTGTGTGTGTGTGTGTGTGTGTGTGTTGCTTTACATCCTGAGGTTTGTGTGGTTTGGAGGTTCGACTGAAGCTGGAGAGGCACGGTGCCACTTGTGAGGTATTACAGAAGCTCATTATGTGTTTATCACATATGTAAAAACGGAAGTCTTGCAGCATTTAGGTGAGGTAACAACGTATTTACACTGTGAGCAACACGATCAGTTTAAAACCATTTAACCGTCTAAACCAGGCAGCCAATCAGGAACAGGTTTGACACCGATGCACTTGAATGGGCTGTGATCAGCAGGAAAAAGTCCTTGTCAATGCTCTTACAATGTGTTTTAAAACAACTTTAACGGCCAACATGTGGTTAAAGTCACTAACATGTCCCGGTTTTGAGTATTTACATCCTGCAGTTCACTTCATGTGATTTATTTACATATAAAAGATGTTTCACAACTCCTGAACTTGGGTTATCGTGGAACTTGGCAGAATGTACCACTATGTTTGCTATTAATGTGTAACTTGTGCAACAGGGTGACCCTTTGCTTTTCAGCAGCATCTGGTGCCAGAAAGATTTTACTTTGGACCCTGATGGATGCAAATGTGTCAGGGAAACTAATCAGATTTCCCCCAAAAAATCAACTAGTGCAGGTTTAAGGCTGTGCTACCTTTTAAGTTGTTTTTTTTACTCATCAAAACAGTATTATGTACAAAAGGGTGAAAGAAGCTGAGTAGATTTGCCTGTTCAAAGCCTTATAGTTGCAGAGATTCAACATAAACCTCCATAAGAACAGAGACCCAACAACCTTAATGCTCACAGTCTGGAGGCATTCTAACTCTCACTTTCATTCTGTACATATTTGCATTGTTAGTACGTTAATTCTTACCCGCTTAACAGGAATGTTAAAGGACATTTTTGATGAGCTGATTCCTTCTTTCAGTCACATCTGTCTGATGGACTCGTCCTCACCTGACGCCAGCTTCCTGTACATCTGCGACAGCTCGTCAGGTCGCGGCATTTTGGACTCCGGTGTGCAGGGGATATCAAAGTCCGACGACACCTGAGACTCCGAGAGCTCCTCCGGCTCCGATTGGAGGTTTTGGTCGTTGCTCTTCTTCTCCTGAGACACAGTATTGGTCGTCGAGTCTCCTTGTTCCCGCCCCCTCTGCTCTGGTTGGAGAATCAAGGTGTCAGGTAAATACGAGTCCTGGTTCTGGGAGGAATGATTTGACAGAGAGGCGGACAGGGTCAGACTGAAGTTTTCGTCTTTGAGAGAAGTTTCTTCTTCCTCGCTGAACAGCTCTGGTGTCTGTGAACCAGTCGCTCTGGAGAGGGAGGGGCTCGGGGCAGAGCAGCAGGATTGTGATTGGCTGTTGAGGCTGTTCTGGCTGTCAGTCAGCGTCTCCGTGGTGAAGAAGTCCTCCCATTTCGGAGGATTAGAGGAAGCAAGTCTTTCTACCTCAATCTTCTTTTTCTCAGTTTCTTTATTCTTCTCACTGTCCTTTATCACCCCGTTCGCCTCCTCTTTCACCACTTTTGTATCCCCCTTTGCCTCATTCCCCTCCTCCTCCTCCTCCACCTCCTCGTCACCTTCCTCTTCATCATTGGACTCGGTGCAGTCCACATAGTTGTGTGCAACGGGCTGCGTGTCAGTGACCGTCACAGGTAACGACTCCTCTGCAGATGCAGGGGGCGCCGTTTTCAGGGGACTCTGAGCTTTCACTAAGATCAAAAACAAAATCCAATGAATGATAATCAATACATACCAGAGACATACAAAAAGAAACATGATGCTTAAAAAAAATTTAAAATATCAACGCACCGTTTTTCATTTCTTGGTTCAGCCCCATCTTCTTCCTCACTGGTGCCAGGTCGAGTCCTTCAAACAGCTCGTCATCGCCGTCTGAATCTGAACAGAGAAAAACAGACAGTTAATACTTTAATTAGACAAATATAAAGAGGTTTGTTGATTAAAAAGCTGATATTGATCCCTGATGAAAACTAATCGCCATTTCAGCTCAGTTTTAGCTTTATGTATTTGGTTTTACAAATACAGATTTAAGGCTATTAAATTAAAAAAAAACACCGATCACAACCTGAAACATACCGGAAAAGGTAGCACTGTTGTAACCTTGTGTCAGAAAAAAAAAAAGGTTTTTAAATACAGGGAGTAGGTTGTAACCTTCAACCATGATGTCCATTGCTGCACATGCAAACCACACACATGCAATGTTGTGACACAACAATTGCTTGCATCAAGAAGTCTGAAATAAGCCTGAAAGAGGCCATGTCTTATATAATCAGACTGTATATAACATGCGTCACACCAGCTACACTGAGCCTGATTTCATCACACACACAGACTGAAAAAGTCTCACAAAATGTTACTTTAATCTCTCAGAGAAAACAAACGGATGATTAATACAACACGGTGTAGCAGGTTAAGTTAGTTCGAAACAATGTAACTCATAAACCTTCAAGCCTTCTGCAGCTACATTAACTTACATGCAGTAGCTCCGTAAACAAATCACAGCCAGACAACGGCCGTTGACCTACTGTACAATACAGGGGCTATCCAGACCATCACGTCCGGCCTCCCCGGCTCAGTTTGGAGATTGGGGGGCGTCTCTAACATGGTCAGCTTCGAGAACGCTCTTAATTTTCTTTGTGGTTTGTGTCTTGAAAAAAAAATAAAAAATCAAACCAAAAGCTGTTTCTCCATGTAAACACGAGGAGGTTGTGGACTGTTTTGCACAAACTAGCTGGCTTAATCAGTGTCAATTATCTTCTATAAGCAGAGGTGGTACTTTGATGCGAAATAAAAATAATAATTCCCCTCAAATGCATTAAAACTAAAGTAACAAGCCTGTTTTGAAAATGTAAGGAGTAGAAAGTATGGATAAAAAGTAAAAAGCAGTACTCTCTGTACGGTGCGTTGATATTAAACTAACCCCTGTCTATAAGTACAACTTCATGATACACTTCATGAGTGCGCCTCCCAAGCTAATACTTTAATTCATTCATCCATCTTTCAAATGGGGGGCACTCACACAAAAACAGTGCTTCTTGTATTTATTCTAAACTATTTGCAAACGGGAACATTTTGAAGAGAAAATGAGTCCAAGCAAACAATCTGGACACACAGCAGAACTTTCTGTTTATATTTCATATTCCTGTAAACCTATAAACAAGCATCACAGATACGGAGGCAGTGACAGATGTGCGAGTGTGCAGAACACCTGTTATGGTTGTGTGTGTGTGTGTGTGTGTGTGTGTGTGTGTGTGTGTGTGTGTGTGTGCGTGTGTTTGTGTCACCGTATGTAGGTCGCGCCACTTTGCTGCGTTTGAGGACTCCCAGAGGTTTGTATACCGACGCTGCTTGATCAGACTGGTCCCTGCACATCAGCTTCAACCTTCAACACAGTGCCAACAGTTTTTAATCAATTATTATTATTATTATAAACAAACTGATTTTCTTGAAATTTCTTGCAACTAAATATTATTTTCATGTTTGATGAATCTGATAATTATTTTCTCGATTGACTGAATAATTGCTGGTCCATAAAATGTCATAAAACAATTTTAAAAATGCCTATCATAATTTTCTGACGTCTTCTTGTCCGAGCAACGATCCAAACCAAAATATATTCACTTATACATTCACCTAACACTATCACAGGAAACAAAGGAAATATTAATCATTTCAGCTCTGGACTTCACAGACACCTCAACCTAGTTGGACATCATGACATGTTTTGCTGGAGGACTAAATATAGTAAAGAGATGAAAGCTTTACTTAAATTAATGAAAATAAATAAGCCTTCACTCACATCTGTGTAACCTCAGCGAGTGTCCGACCAATAGGGATGACGCTGGGGTAGATGTTGACTGGCTGCAGATAAGTGAGGAAGTCTTTAATCTGAAATTATAGAGGAACCTTGTGAGCATCAATATGTGTTTGTATGAGTGGATGAACAAAGAAATAACAAATTAAATCTACTTGTTTGCAAATGCCTTAACAGTATTTAACTTTATTAAATAGAATATACTTGAGTATATAAATGAAGAAAGGAAGGAAGGAAGGAAGGAGGGAGTGGTTAAAAACTCTCCATATTAGATGTAAAATATACTGTTTATGTCTAACATGGTCACATAACTACAGTTTAAGAATTTAAATAAGAAATCGAAGTACCTCTGAGTAGGAGGAGTGGAAACTGAAGCAGGCTCTGAAGGAACTCGCTCCTGTTCTGGAAAAACAACAAAAAGGAATATTTAGCGCTCATAAACCAAACTCAATGTGATTTATAATGAATTCTTTATTCCATGTCTTATATACATACAGTATATAGTTACATAAGTGTAATCAGACATTGACAGGGGTTAGTATTTCTACAAACTCTGACACAATTAAACCTTGCTCTTACTTTATTATAACATTGGTTTTCCTCATTCTCTCTCCAAACCACATGGTGGACGGTTTGATGCTGATGATGCGAAGAGGAGTCCCGTCAGAGGCTGTGCAGCCACACGGCAGCCTGTTGCCTTGGAAAAACTCCTCATCCTACACACACACACACACACACACACACACACACACACACACACACACAAATCAGGGATCAATGAATGAACTGACAACTGATCTTTTCGACTTTGTAACATCAGTCCAGGGACTGCAGATGACAAATAGCCTCTTTAACTCTGGTGCGTAAAGTGGGACCTTCGGGTGTCGACAGGCGTGGATCTGCGTCCTGCGGTCAGTCGTCACGTAGCTCAGGATCTCCGGCATCTTCTTGAACATTTCCAGACTCTTGACGTGGATCTGAGAATGTAATTTAACAAAAAAATAAGTAAACATCTGAATGTGACTCAGCTTTGGATTTGTGCATGAAAGGACATAAAGAGTGTGTGAACAGAAACGTGTGTGTTTGTGTAACCTGAGTGTTGAACTCCTCTCCCAGGTTGGTGAAAAGATATTCATATCCGTACGCAGCTTTACAGTTGAGCCACACAACGTGATATGAACTCTGACTGATCCAGTTTCCAACAAGCTCTGAGATACCGTTCAGACACACCTCCTGCACGCACACACACACACACACACACACACACACACACACACACACACACACACACACACAGATATATTTTATAATCATCACAAAGATTTTCATTTTACGGTTTTAGTAGACTAAAGAAACAACAAAACATTCATATTTGAGAGGGTGGAGTCAGAGAGTTTTGGCATCTTTTCTTACACAAAATGACTCAAATTGATTGATCGATTAGCAATATTGTTGATCAACTAGCCGATGAACTGTTTTCAGCTCTACTTTTTATAACACTACACAAACTTACCCGAGTAGGAATTTGGTAGAATCGTGGATCATAGAAAGTGGAGTCCAGATAAACAGTCTGAATGTCCTTCACTCTGTATGTGAAACATAAAAAACAGCATCAGCTTATAAACTGTGATTAAGAAAATGGAAAAAACAAGACGAAGCACATTGCAGCATAAAAACTGTGCAGCGCTGAAACAGCAAACATCCTATCAGACTAAATTGCGTTATTAATCTGACCTAAACTATAGTTAGTCATGATCTATAGAGGTCAGTGTTTGTTCGTGTCAGGTTGGTTTATTTAGAAGGATTTAAGTAGGTTTATGCTTATATGACGAGTTGTTTTGTGCCTTGTGAGTTGACTCTTGGGTTTGACCTTGCTTTAACATATACTTTCAGCTAGATTTCAGTCTTTTTCTCTGTGAAGTCCTGTCGGCTACTCTTGTAAACCTCATAACATCTGACTTTTCAACTGTGTGGTTCTGCAGAACGTCTATTACTGCCGAGAGACCTGATGAGACAGAAAACAGCGACGATGCTGCTCATTAGGACCGACCTGCTGCCAGAGTGCAGATGTTCTATTCTCGAGGCGTCTCCAGCTGCCAGCCTGAAGTCTCCGGTATACAACACGTTTCCCTGGGAGCCCTCAAACAGGAACCTGCACACAGACACACACCATTTCAGAGTTTGACTACTTAACTATTTCTCAAAAAAACATAAAAAATTACATTTTAAAAACTCTCCCTCATAGATCTTCTGTCTTTGAACTATTTTGTTTGTTGAGGAGTGCCATTAATGTGTATTAATCAACACTGGAGCCTACATTCAAATTTAATTTTACAATTAAAATGAAATGTGAACAGGCCCGAGGTCTGAGGGTGGAATCAAGCATCGGACACAGACAAAAATAATATGTTATGGTGTTTTTCTTGCATGTTGTGTTGTGGCAAAATATATAAACAAAAACAAAGAAAATCAAGAAGAGTTTAAGAATGAATTGACTTGCATAACAGAGCCGGGACAGTGGCCTGCAGGAAGCAACGTGACCACAATATCTTCTTTCTGTCAAACAAACACCAGACAACAAGGGTAAAAAAAAAAGGAATCAGTGAGAGGAACACTAAATCTATATCTCCGACCGGACTGACTAATAGTATCTTGAAAAATTAGGAAATCCTCCGTTTTTACCTCTCCAGATGCCTCGTCAACAAGAGAAATCTGAGTTGGGCTTTCCAGCTCTAAGGGAACCTAAAGCAGATCAAATAACAGGAGAGAAAGAAAAAATTATACATTATTCCAATTGAACTACCCACATCCCCGCTGGCCTCAGAATACCAGAATGCAAAGAAAGCATAACACATGACACCTAACAGCCACCAAACAGTGTAGAAATATCTAACAGTGTCATGCAAATAAGCAGATATATCTCGTCTACTATTAATTGACTTTGACTGTGGTATTCACAGTTACTCAGTCGAGGATAATACTTCAAATTATCACCTGCATATACAATGAAAATGACGGTAATAGAGGGGACTTACAATGTATTCCTCCCAGAAAGCGTACTTGGGATTGCACAGCAGAAGTTCTTTGGTCACAAAGGAGCAGTAAAGCCTGACTGTACGACTGCAACCAAAAGATAACACAGTATCAGGCCGACACACACACACACACACACACATACACATACACACACACACACACACACACACACACCCTTTTGTCATATGAGCTTTTACAGTATATCTTCATAATTTGGTTTCAGTTTCTCTGTATAGCTCTCATGTAATAATTGCCTTTACTGGAATTGATAGTTGCTCATGATCTGGTTATAATGCTTGTTTGGGTCAACAATCAGGATACACTTAGTTCCAAAAGTTGTAAATCTATTTTATCACACAGAGGAGAGAATATGATCGCATCTGTAATTCGTCTTCTCTAAAGACAATTCAAAAACCTTTTTAATAGAACAAGAAAGCTCAGAGTGGAAGGCTGCCTGCTACAGTAAGATAGGTAGTTGTTGGACTTTTGGAGCCACAGTGAAATAATCTGATTACAAATAGAGAGATAACAGTAATGCACTGAAGGCTCTTCATCAAACATGCCAAATACTGTTGTTTTAATCTGCTTTATAGCCATTTATGCTATTTCTTTTAATTTTTTGTAGGTGCAAAACGATAATTGTCTGTTTATAGCCCTCATGAAATCATTGCTTGTACTGGAAATGATAGTTGCATACTTGTCTAGTTTTAATCTTTGTTTAGGTAAAACAATTCAGGATAGTTCAACAAGTTACAAAACTATTTTACTGTGCAGTGGAGGGAATACGATCCTAAATATGGTTCTCATAGTGTTTACTTCTATTTATTTTAAGTAATACAATGTATTATTTTTTGCAAATGTGCCAGAAGTAAAAACAATGATTAAATGAAAGGTGCAACTTGGGGGCTAAGTGTCCAAAATTACATTTATATTCTTCTTTCAGGGATTTTAACTGTAGCTGATTTCTGTTCTGTATCTTAAACGTGTTAAATGTGATTTATTGTGTTATTTGTCAGTACGTCGTCCTACCTGAACTGCAGCTTTCTCTTCAGTATTGGTCCTTTCAGTCCTTTCATGTGATCTGTTGAAAGCGATGAGACTGGTCGTGATCTGGTGTCGGTGCCACATGTTATCAGTTTCACTCAATAATTGAATCGCTCGGGTCTGACTGACTCAGGTCGGCGGTGCTGACTAACTCACCTTTGTGACAGTGGGAGAGGAAATACGCCCGGGCGTGTAAGTTCTCCCGGTCGAACCGGTCCAGAGAAATGGTCGGATACTCCCTCATTCGTCCTGCAAACGAGCTCATCTTTACGCCGAACCTTTTGGCGGTGTCGTTTTCAGATAATTAAACGTTGTTTCCCACGCAGAGAGCGCGTTTTGTTTACATCGCCGGTGTTTGCCCACCAAATTCAGTTCCTCTTCTTCTTTGTTTGTTTTTGCGGCGGTTCAGGTGCATTTATTGAGCACTAGCGCCCTCTACTGTCAATCTGTATAATTCGGTGTTTTCCTCAACTAATCCCCGTTTTTAAATTTTTTTTTCCCCCACCATGTTTCCTTTCTTTAAATACCAGATTAATAATGCCTCATTATTGCCTCAAAGTGATCCGTTTCTTTAATGTTTTGCCGCCGACGTTCTGCCATGTCGTTTGGCGCCATCTTCTGGAAGCTTTTGGCTCCGGTCCTCCAACACAGAAGAAGAAAGTTCACGGTAACCAGGCAACCAAAGAGTAGCTGTATAACTATCGCCGCTTGCTAACTGACGTCTGGAAAAACAACTCGTTTTAAACACAAATGTAAGTAAAATGTCGCCAGACTTTTAAGAAATATATGAGGGAAATGTGTGTTGATGTGAGTATGTGGGACTGGAAGCTCTTCTCAATTACTGTTATAAGAAAAAGGGGTTTTCGTCTATAAAGACCGACACGCACGAAAGTCGATTCAAGAATATTGTATTTTAAAGTATCACTGCTGATAGATACATGTACCAACACAATATAACTTTCTTTTACATCTTTTACAATTTGTAGTGTACAGGTTTCAGTTCGGCATACATTGTAAGACGTCAAGCAACGCGTATTTTTGGAAAATGTCACTTTTTATGACATGTGTTTTCTGTGAGAGACACAGTCTTCCTCGGGCAAAATAACGTTACGTCGTGAATTGCTCTACAGCTCCATCTAAACTACACCAGGGATTTATTTTCTGCTTGGTGAATCATTTGTATCCTGATTTTACCAGAACATTTACCGAGCTCACAGTATAATATGTTTTTTATGTGTCATGGCAATAAAGAAAGTCAATTCAACTTCTTTTGCATCTCAATATACTGTGTTTTAAGCATTATATGAGGGGAAGAATATAATTCAAAATTCTTCTATCGCCATTTTGAGGTTTACACCAACTGATGAGTCAGTTATGAACCACATTTTGTCAGCTTTCAGAGACTAGGAATTTAAGAAGCTGTGCATTTCTTTCAGAATCACCACTATGTCCTTTCCTACTGATAACAACTCCAAGCCCAAGTCCATGAGCAGAGCCAAAGGATGGACGGCAGAGGTGGAAAACCTATTCAGGTTCCAGGAGGCCGGCTACAGAGACGAACTGGAGTACATACAAGTGAAACAAGGGGCCTTGGTAAATATTCAGATCTGAATGTGTAGTTGTGTCACTGATTCAGAAATAGGATCACTTTTCTCCCACTTTTCTTTATCAAACACAGTTATTCTGAGGATTTGACAGGCTGGTACTTGCATACACCAGTAACAAACGTCCCTATTTTATTGGTGGATAAAAAACCTGCTGTGTCTATTGTGCACTACCTAAAAAACTTGTACTTGACAACATTTTAAAGTAACACAATATAGAGCTCCAAAGAAGTGCCCCACATAAAAGATCCAGGCGTTACACACACTTTTGACCTGTGTGTGGCTCTCATATTAAACTGGGTCCACAGTAGTTAAAAATAATTAAATAATTCCCTAACTTCACACCTTGTACCTACATTTATGTATCGGTGTGTAGGTGTTATATGGATGTAAAACGGTATAGTCAGTTATAAATATCATCCCCGTCTCTTTTCCTGTTTCTGTCTCAGATTGACAAATGGCCAGAGACCGGCTTTGTGAAGAAGCTCCAACGTCGAGATGACACGTTTTATTACTACAGCAGGAAAAGGGAATGTGAGGACCGTGATGTCCACAAAGTCAAAGTCTACGCTTATTAAGATGTTCTGGACTCGACCCATTTATCATTATGATTCACCGGTAGCGTGTCAGCACACACCATAAACACAGATACACCCCCTGTAAAGAAGAAGAAGATGGCCTCGGTGTTTTCAATAAAAGAAGTTTTAAAACTGCACATGATAATTGCTTTGTAAAGACCTGAGAATATAGTGGACATGATTATTCCCCTGCACGGTTTTGTAAAAGGAAGAGTTCACCTAAAAATCATTAAAGTGTTTTCCTATAATCTCCATTAGTGTAAACCTGACTGAAGTTTGTCGCACCAAAAACACCCGATCTGCCTCCACAATTTATCATCAAAACGTTCCTAAAGTACAGTATCTCTCAGGATTGAAGGCTGCTAAAGTAAAATATGCATGACATGGCTAAAAATAATAATATGTAAATGTTGGGACAGAGATGATGCGCAGCACCCTCTGCATAAAACATGTTTGGACTGCTGAAGAATCACTTTAACTGTTGTTTTAATCTACTTTATGGCCATTTGTGCTCTTTCTTTTCATTGGTTTGAGCTCTGAAAAGAAGCGGAGTCCTTGAGAAGAGGATAGATAATGACTGGTTTTTATTTTAGGGTTAAATCTTCCAAAAGAAGAGATTTTTGATACATTGTACTTAGTTGAATTTGACTCCTTAAAACAAATACGTCATATTATCCTGAGGCTCAGTTGTGTGTGGTGTTCAAGCAGCAGTGAACAAGTTTAATTAGATAGATTTCATGACTTCAGCTTTAATTACATCATTGTAATAACAAAACTTTTCTTTTTTCTATTTTTCTGCTAAGCTGCAGGGTTTAATGAGAGATTCCAGGCCCACTCACTGTAACATTCATGACCTGTTTAAAAATGTGACTGAAGCTTTCTTTTGCTGGCATTAATCGCTGGGCCTGTCACACTCTCCTCATGTGATGGTAACATGAGGGGTGAGATTACTTACGGACCCCACTGGCTCTCACATGTGAAGTTTCAAAAGCATATCACTTTATTTAGCTGTCTGGGGAATGAGAGAATTATCCTGTATTAACTTGTAATTAGAAATAAAGTTGAGCCCTTGGTGCTGCACCCTGCTGCACCACAGACAACAGAGCAGGTGAGTAACGCAACTTTAATTTAATTACATTAAACCTACATTACAAATAGTTACATTAGGTAATAATCATAACTATACCATTTTTAATTTTAAGAAAACCGTTGTTGGTAATTAAACCATATCATATAATGTGGGTTACAGTCAAAAAAGTGAGTTTCAGTGTACAGCCAGAGATCCTCGCACCAAACTCCGTTCAGAATTGTGAAGATTTAATGTACTCTTGTGAATACTACTGCGTTTGTCCCAGAATAAAAACTAACTAAACTAAACTGACTCGAATTTAACCTTTTATATTTTAATGTATTTAAGGTTTTTTTTTTTAAACACCTTGAAGTAAAAACACTTAATAAACAGTGGATGGATTTTCTTAGAATATATAGTGTATATTTATAGGTCCTCTCACCAAACTCCGTTCAAAATTTTGACGATTTAATGTAGTCTTGCATGTTTATTTACAGAGGTAGATAAGAAAAAAGGAGGACTCACTGTTTGACCTGGTTTACGCAAACTACCAAACTTCCTTATTCAGTTATATCTAAACTTCTAAAGACCTGGTCGGGCCCTTTCGGTGTAATTAAGTGAACAACGTAGACAAAATAAATGGCGTCTAAAAGCCTCCGCCTGGTCATCGGCATATTCTTCCCGGCTCAAGCGCAATCAAATATCTCAGAAAAACAAGTCATAAAAACAAAAAACCCACGCACCACCCACGCAGCGCGGCTGCCGCTCGGCTGTTAAATCGGCGGTTTTCTGAACGAGGTTCGGCGCCAGTGCGCCTGCGCGCCGTCGGCCCAACGGTAAACGAACTCCCCTTTAACGGCCTGAACCGGAGCCGCCGGCGC
Organism: Lateolabrax maculatus; assembly: GCA_031216445.1. Classification (NCBI taxonomy): domain Eukaryota; kingdom Metazoa; phylum Chordata; class Actinopteri; order Acropomatiformes; family Lateolabracidae; genus Lateolabrax; species Lateolabrax maculatus. The sequence continues at coordinate 16,584,828 of CM062211.1, forward strand.
TCATCCCCTTTAAGTGGACGCGGCCGCCCGGCTCCTCTCGGCTCGGCTCGGCTCATGTTTCCACCCGAGACACCGCGGAGGCTGTAAGGCAAGTGTGACCGCGAACCGGCCGCGGGGTTTGGAGGGTGACACGCGGGGTTATCGGCTCGTTGATCGGGGTCTGTAGATGTATCGATTGTTCTCCACGGCCCGGGGCGAGTCCGGGCGGTTAGCCTAGCTCCGTTAGCCCGCCGTACAGTTGGCCTCGTTACGGTTAAATCTCAGGTGAGCCGCTGGTGTTGTGGTTTAAAGTCGTCGATCGGAAGTATTGATTGACGTGTGCTGGGTGTTTTCTGGCTGGTTCTCCTCTAAACGGCGACGTGCTGCTGCTCAGGTGGCGCTGAGTCTCTGGACGAGCGGGGTTTTTTTTTGCGGGGGGAAAGTTGAAGGTGTTCGCTTTGCTTTGTGCCCAGGTGAGATGTTTACCTGTCGAGGGGAATCGGTGAAAGTTGGAGTCAGCTGGCTCAGAAATGTTGTGGGTTTGTTGACATGCAGGTGTTTGTGCTGCGAGGTTTTATCTCTGGTAATGTTTGGACTGCAGCAGCTCGACATCTTGTTTCAGATTAAAGGAGAAATTGGAAGTTTAATGTTCATTTACTCATCGATATTGGCTCTTAAAAGTCTTTATTCTGGCCTCTGATTTATTTACAGTGTTTAGTTCAGAGAATACACCTGAAACCAGCCTCTTAAAATGTTTTAAAACCTCTAAGTCAAAGTCTCTACAAATGTCAAGCTGCAAAAGGCGTTATATTTTATTATAAAAATGCCAAGAAATCACTTGTTTTAGCCTCTTAACAAAGGATATGTGATGGTTTTCTTGATCTAATATGATAGTAAATTGAATTTATTTGAGTTTTGGCCTGTTGGTCAGATATTTGTGGGGTTTATTATGTCTTCTATAATAGCACAGTGGAAATCTTTGTGTTTGTGTCAAGACTTATAATGGGCTTTTGTCACAACTGTTTTGACATTTTATAGACTAAATCAATCAAGAGAGTAATCACATTAATTTATAAGGAAAGTAATCGTTGGCTGCAGCCCTGGATTATGATTAGAATAACATAAGACCAACATAAATCTTACCTATATGCTGAAATGATCATACTTTTATTTTTACCTGCCAGACTTACCTGTTGGATAAAGACTGCAAGAACAAGCTATTCTTGTTTCCTTGATTTGTTTTGTGTATGAACAGTCTCGAGGTTTTATCGAGGAATTGTTACGCAGTGAGCTGTGCTGTCGGCTCACACGTGAACCAAATATTTTCCTTCTTAGCTCAGTTAAGTCGTGGGGTCTTTTTTTTTTTAAGGAGCCTATTGAATCACAAGGCTCTGGAGGAATGTAGCTTTAGGCCCGTTTTATGCCACTTTATAATGAAGCTCTTGTTTTCCACTGAGTGTTTTCTGCTGAGAAAGCTCTGCGAGGGTTTTATTTCCTTTCTAGGCGCCTTCTGACCCAGAAAGGAAGCAGCAACCGCAGCAGACTTCCTTGTGTTTTATGTTAGAGAAGTATGTTTTAACCTTTCTGGAGACGTCGTCCCCACCTCCTGGGAAGTTTCCTCTACAGTAATGTACTTCATAATCCTCTCTGGAGAGAATCAGATGTAGAGACGTTGGTTTTGTTGTTTCCGTTATGACCACGGTGTCGACACATGAGCCGATGCCCCCAGCTGTGCAAACTGAAAAGCGCTGAGCCTGAACTTTGACGTCTGCAGTCAGCTCGAGTCATTTCTGCAATATCGTGGATTTTTTGGGGAGCTGAAATCAGACAAAGACATTTTAAATTTCTCCAGGGAAGTTTTGGAACCTTAAAAATCAGAATATATAACAGCACAATGTTTTCGCAGCTTGTTTTACACCTTTTTATTGTGTGTGTTCGCTGCAGTGAACAGCAGCTTTCTCCTTTTATAGATGAGACAGGAAGTCACATTAAACTCCACAAAAAGTAATCAGTTGTCCAGCAATCAGTTGTAAAAGAACTGAATTATAAATAATTGTCAGTTTTTTTTACTGCTTCTGATTTGCTTTTAATAAACTCTGAATTGGTTTATTGGCATTTATTAGTAGGGAAATGCCGGGTGTGTAATTTCCACCGGGGATCAGGGGACAGTTCAACAGAAAAAAGAATAAAAGCTTTTACATTGTGGCTGACGTGAGCATTAGTTTTGATTTCAGCTTCCTCTTTCAAACGCTATCATCATCATCATCATTGCTGCTGTTTGAAAGCTGGAACTGACTTGTGGTTGTTATCACACATGAAAAAAAAAGAGGAAGTCAAGCTCCAATATGAATCTGTTTTTCATGTGTTTTGAGAAGCAGTTGTTTGACCAACACAGAAAGAAAACCAGCACTGACTGTTAGAGACGCTGTTTGTTAATATGCAAATAACAAGAGTTTGAACTCTGTCGCAGTAGAACCTGAATTCAAGGCGTCCACACAAAATAATAACAATTAGGGCTGAATTTAAGAATTATTAGTTAATTTATTTATGATTTTTATTAGAAATCTTTTCATTGTTGCGTCTATAAAATGTCCTAATGCCCATCACAAAGGTCTCCAAATGTCTTGTTTTGTCCGACAAACAGTCCAAAACCCAAAGATATTCAATTCAAATGATAGAAAACTGAGAAAAGCAGCAAATCTTCACCTTTTGAGAAGCAGGAAACGGCAAATATTTGGTATTTATGCTTTATAAATGACGATGGAAAACAATTAATGAATTAGAAAAATTGTTGAATAATTTTCAACAATTGACTGTTTCAGCTTTAATAAAAAATACATTATACACATTATACACACAGTATCAGTGAAACTGCAAATGGTAGAACAAACCAAACATTTACTTTAACAAACAGAAAGAAAAGAAAAACAATCCAAAACAGTTTGAAACAGCAATAAATTAATAATAACTAAAACATAAATAACATCTTGTTGAGATTCAGGAGATTTTGTTATGTGGAATAAATGTGGGAGTTAAACATAAAAACATATTTTATGTGATACTCGTAAACTTATGTGTAGCTGTGGCGACGTTGCTTTTGGAGAAATAATGAAACAATGAAAGCAGCATGCTGCAGGAAACCTGATGTTGTTGTGAAGGAGTTTTTGTTGTCTGATTTCCTTTTCCTGTGTTACAACTTTTTTTGTTTGTTTTTTGTTTCACAGGTGAAGTCACCATCCTACCTGGCCAGCAGAGTCCTCCACCATAATGTCCCCGTCAGCCTGTTGACCCCGACGGCTTCCCTGACAGCGTGCGGAGGGAGGCGGCTGGACGCGAGCATGCAGCACTGGCCCGGCGTGTCCAGGAGGCGGCGCTGCTGAGAGGCGAGTGGTCGGTGCTGAGCGTGTGTCTGCCGAGCCGGCCATGGATGACTTCACCACCAGGACGTACGGCACCAGCGGCCCGGACAACAGGCCTCTGTTCGGGGAGACTTCGGCACGGGTAAGAGCCTGGAGGAAGTGTGTTTCATACTGGAACTTTTAATAATATACTACAGCAAAAATGTGTTTAATATGAAAACTAAAAAACATTATAAAAAGACAGGATTTTAAGTGCTCATGTGTGCCTTATTTTAACATTGTATTATCTCCTATTTATCAAATATCTCATTATTTTATTCTGAAGGATAAGATATAACAGGCTTCAGATAAACTGCATCACTTGTCATTAGGGTGTATTTTTTTAAGTGAGATTAGTCGGCAGTAACAAAATATATCAGATGTAATCATGTTGATGTTGATTCATATGAACTGACTTGTTTTAATTGTCTTTCTGACAGGATCGAATCATCAACATGGCAGTGGGGGGGTTCACGTCTTTGGTTGTTTTAGTAAGTACGAAGCCTCTGCAGCATCACTGTGCTGTATGTAGTGTGTGTGTCCACTGTGGACGCCGTCCTTTCTTGTCTGAGGTCTTTGGAGACGTCATCTTGGGGATTCATTTATTCCCATGGCAGCCTCCTATTTAAGTCCTTTTAAGTCTGGAATGGTCATAATTGATCTGACGTTGGGATTTCAGAGCGATTAATAGTCTGACATGCTCATATTATGCATCTTATTTTAGCACTCTGCGATGTAAGAATTCTTAACGCTGCCTATCTTCGCTTGGAGTTATGCAAAATGTTAGTAGTACATTGTTTAGCATATTTTCTTCACTGAACACATCAAAGGCCCTTTAATAATTATGCTCATTCATAGCATCAGAAAATTGATTATTTAACATTAAAGGGTCTTAAAAAGGCTTAACTGTGGCTCCGTGAGACCTCCATATATCATGATTTGAGTAAAATCTCTTTCCTAGTGTATAAAAAAATCTTGATATCTAATTTTAGCCACTGTCTTAAGAGGAAAAGAGAGTTTGCAGTTAAAAACAATGACAACTGTCTTTACTTCTCTTTTTTCCAGAGTGAAAAGTGTTACTACACTCGTGGTTTTTGTCAATTTCCTCACTTTCTCTAGTAAATCACCACACACAGACACGCACCATGTTATATGTCTGATTGGGCACCTCAACACCTTTTACGTTAAAGTCCTGATGGCAACCTGACTTAAGTCGGACCTTTTATCATTTTTTAAACTGAACGTGTTTAACGTTTGTCCTGTTTTGTCTTGCAGGTGACTGTGATCAGTTCGTTTGTGTTCCCCTCGTTGCCTCCGCGACCGCTTAATGTCTTCTTCGCCGTGTGCATCCTGTTAGCCTGTGGATCCGCCCTAGTGCTGGTAACGATAATGACATATTTGTTGAAATCATAAAAGTTATAGTAGAAGTGCTTTAGAATGACAGGTGCAGCCCAGGCTTGATATCCTGCAACATTGTACTTTATCAGTCCCTTTTTATTAGTTATTACCAGGTTATTACATACTTTTTGTATTTTTAAATACAAAAACAAATTCAGGCAAATGATACATTCTAAAAATAGAATTTTCAGGAAAATTTTCTATATTTTCCAATAAAATAAAATAAAATAAAATAAAATAGCTTTGTGGGAGTCCGTGTGGCAACTTTGGCTGAAACAATAAGTCAGTCGACTGAAAATGGTCAACAAAACTACGGTTTCCTGTTAAATTTGTGAATAAAAAACAAAAACCTTTTATTCGTGTTTCTCCCCCATCAGATATTTTGGTACCGGCAGGGCGATCTGGAGCCTAAATTCAGGAATCTGATCTACTTCATGCTGGCGTCCATCGTGCTGCTGTGTCTATGTGCCAACCTCTACTTCCACGATGTCAGGTAAAGGCAGGGACGAGGAAGAGGAGGAGGAAGAAGAAGAAGAAGGGAAGACATGGCCTTGACAGACGGAAACACGCGGGGAAAGGACTACATGGAGAGACTAAAAACACATCACACACTAACTTGAATGACCTGCAGCAAACATGAAGATTCTCGGACCAAAACCAGTGAAACTTAATGGTTCCAGTGGGATGAAAACCGTCACACACACACACACACACACACACACAACGTCACAGTGTAGAAATCATGACGTACTGTTGGAGGCCTGGAGACACGCTGCTGGAGGATGAACTGAGTCGAACCAGTGTTTACATGCACATAAACATCAGTACTTACAACAACAACAAGCACATGAACTTTTGACAGAATACAGTGGGTTTGATCTGATGACGCAACCGTTAAAGGAAAATTCTACCTGAATCTTGTCAGACGCATCTCGTCCAGGAATTGTTCTATTGTTAGGAATTTATTTTGTTTTTCTTTTGTCGCTGAAATCTTTAAACAACTGTCAGAAAGAGGGGAATGTTTTTATGTTGTATAAACATCTCAATCATGCCACATAATCAGGACACAAGCTGTGTGTCTCATTTCAACTTCAACGTTTGTTTTGGGACGACTTCGCTGTCAATCCAAACCGGTAAATCCTCAAATCTGCCGCTGGCTTGTTTATTGGTACATTCAGGGTGTAAATAATGGAAACTATTCTGTACTACATACAAGTACTACAGAGTATGTACCACTAACTGTCACAGCGTGCTGTTCTTCAGCTGGTACACGAGAACTCACTGTAATTCACCGTGTTGTACTAGCAGGATTTGATGCAATACGTGTGCCAATAGATGTCCACATTTTTTTTCCCAATATTGTACAAAAATCAAAACTCAAGCTTTTTTCTTTTTGCGTACTTAATGTGGTATGAAATTGGAGTCCATTAGTCCACAGTTTGTTCTTATTTGGCTCTTTTATTTCAGGCATTCATGTGGAGCTTCTTGGTGATGAACCTGGATGTTTTTTGACTTTAGGAGACACCTGAATGCACCTTTAGACGTGCCCTGCTGCCCTCCAGCACATGTACATCTATGAATTCTTGAGGCCACTATAACCGGTTTCTAGTGTATTTCTTTGTTTTTCTTTTCTTTTCTCCATGTGTTTGTTCTTCTCACTCTTTGAAACTGACGGTTGTGTTAGATTTCTGAAAACACTTTCTGCTCTCAAACTGAATCTTCCCACTGCTGGACGTGTCGCTGAGTCGGGATTCACATGAAAACATCTAATTGTTGTTTTAAACTGTTGAGATTTTTTTAACAGGGTGGATTTTTCCTTTAACTCGAATGGAGATTATGAGCTTGTAAACACACTGCGTGAAGCTTCCCTTCAGTACTGTAGACTGTAGCACAAACTAGTAAGCAACAATAGCACGAGCAGCTTCAGGGTTTTTTGGTAAATATATGCAACAGTTTGTATGTTTTCCTGCTTCTTTTCTGCTTATCTGATCATCATGGTTGGATTTAAATCAGTTTTCAAATCAAGTCTTCCTAAGAGGATTTCTTTTTTATTATTAATAACTTATTTAAATGCTGAATTACACTGCCAATTCTTGAACTTGCATTGGTTGACGTACACTTTTGTCTAAGCCATACATGCACACACATACACACACACTGCCAGCTGTAGCACCAATGAAAATGTATGGGAACAGTAATTCACGTGGCTTTACACTGAAGCTGCACAGCACAACAGATCTTTAGGTGGATCTTTACAAGTTTCTATATCACATTGATGTGTCTGCCATCTAAATTTTGCACTAATCTGCCATTTACAAATCTGAGCTGGGCTTTTTCCAGCGTCCGGAGCACGAAGTAGCTTTAAGTTTGTTTTTACATCAAGAACGTTTGGTGTTTTAGGTCTGTTTATCTCGACACATTCGCTGTGTTAAAAGATGTGGTTTGGTTTGTATGGTGCAGGTTAGAGAAACACTGTGGTTTACCAATGATGTAGCTGCTGTTTTGGGCCAATGCATGCAAGTAAAAAACAAAAAGCTGGACTGTTTCCAAATGCACCTTTGCACTAAAGTTGGGTATCTTTTGTCTTTTGGGCCAAATGACCTGTTAAGCTGGAGTTGAGCAATTTTCTTTATAGATTTATGTGACAGTTATTTTCTTAATTGTTTGGTTGAAAAATGGCCAAAGCTCAATGTGATGTTTAAAATGTTGTCCTACCAAAAAGTCCAAAACCCAAAGACATTCAATTTACTATTCGAGAAAACAAAGAAAACATAATATGCACATTTGAGAATCAGGAATCAGATGATATTTAACCTTCCTGCTATTAAAAAAACAGCTGAAACAATTAATCTTCTAATCATTTCGGCTCTCTTAGTGCAACAAAGAGTCATTAGGTCCCTGTAGATTCACACCTCTGCCAAAATCTAATTCTGCTGTCACGTTTGGACACAGGAACTGGCCTCAAACTTAGATCCTAAAGGAAGAGGCTCGCATTATTCCATGTTTCTTATTGTTCACAAATCCCATGAAAAGACCAAAACCAACTGTGTAGTTTTAGCAGACAAACCGGAGGAAATAGTGCATTTGTTGGGGACTATTTTAAGCTGTGGATTAATCCACACTTGATTGCTCTTGTGAGTTTCTGGGGCAGCAGGACGGTGTGTGTGGGATTGAGTCAAGATAATCTAGTGTGTGTTCATGGTGATGATGGAACATGTCACCCAGTGCAACAGTGAGCCTCACTGATGTGTTTTTAATAGTTTTTTGGAGCTCTGTGGCAGAGAAGAAGAAAACATTTCAGGCTTTTGGATACACACAACACTGGGATTTGTAGACAATAAGAAAAATATAGAACATCATCAGATTCATACTTGACGTCACCTGATTTCTGGGCGTTGAAACAGGATCAATTCAGACATCTGAAGTCGCCTCTTGTAGCATTTGTTTCCTGGTTTTGCCGCGGTAGCTTTGTTTACAGATGATCTGCAGTAAAGCTTTGTGTAACCTGAGTGACACACAACTGACAACACAGTGACACAAAGAGCTCAGTGCTAAAGAAACTGGGGGAAAACGAGCCCCCGCCTTCCACCTGAGGAGCCAATCCTCGCCACGACTTTAGGATTGTCGAAGCCATGCGTTTCTTTTATTATTTCATTTATTTTATGGAATAAATAATTGTGTAACCTGACTGCCTCTTTGATTTTTTTCAGAGTGACAAAGTTTCCAGGAACAGATGTTAAATGGAACCAGAAGAAGACACTTTAATTTGATTCAGACTCTTTAGGACCTAATATTCAAATGCATCTGGCTTTGTATGGAAGCCTATTTCCACCATTTGTTGTTTTGTTTTTATATAACAGTTACTTTCAAGTAATAAGTTTTATAGTTTCAGTGTCCGACAGTAGCAGCGTAGAAGTTTTTTGGTTCTATTAATGGTTAAATGCACGAAATGTTAACATCAGGAAGCTTCTTAGTTTTGGTATCAGCCTTCTAAAACCACTATAGGTCAAACCCACCTCATGTTCCATTTAATGCGAAAACATTTCTTGTGGGTTATGCTGGTTGTGTTGCAGGTGTTGCAGGTGCAAGGAAGTGAGCTAAAAACATGCTGTGTTTTATATAATATAAAACAGCATAATTCAGTTACAATAATCAGTCACTGAGTGAAGACAGCAGTGATCCAGAGGTCCTTCACAAAAGGTTCAGTTCAACACAAATCTGTGTTTTAGTTCATTTATTTGGCATTTTAAAGATATTTTCATTCATCAAAATATTTGCATAAAACTCCACAGTTCTGCTTTTATAAAAATCAAAACCATCTAATGTATAACTTCAGATCGAGGCAAAATTAAAAAAAAAAAAAAAGTGTCACAGGGTAAAATTCAGTTAGCTGCATAAAGCCTGTTAGATTATAACTCACAGGCAAACTTCTGACACATTTTACATAAACTGAACCAAAGTCATAGCTGACTAAAGGAAAACTAGAGTTAAGTGATGTTCAACACCCTCCAGAGGGCAGCAGAGTCCTAAACGTCTGTTTCTCCTTCAACCTGTTCTGTGTTGTGATGAATTCATTATGTTGGGTACCAGACTAAAAACTCCCCTTTGTTCAGGGAAATTACATTTGAACCCAGAGCGGAAGAGACCCAAAAATTAAGGAGGGTCATTGCACGAGGGGTCCATACTCTCACAGGTCGACGAGACCATCCTGTATGGATCCGAACTAAGGGGACGACTGTTACGATGATTAAACTGAGGACACATAAGTTAAAAGATGGAGGGCTTTGCTGTGTTTTTGTGGTGGTTTAGACAAAGTCTCTGGACCTCTTAATGGCACAGCAGAGCATCATGCTGAAGATCATGCCAAAGATCTGTGGAGGAGGAGGAGACAGGAAATATACGGGGTTAAAACCACATTCGCCTTCACTCTATTATTAGCTAAAATGAAACTTCAGTAAAGTAAACATAAAGGTAACGTGAGCATGTACAAACATGATTTGTCACAACTAGTTTGCAGTGGCGGAAATAAGTACATTTACTCAAGTACTAAAGTACAAATTCAAGGTATTTTAGGAGGCCTAAAAAGGTCAAAGTATTCAATATTTGATAAATTAAAAAAAAAAATCTTTAATCATAACTGAAAAATCTCCATCTTATCAAGTCATTTCTGTCTAATTAAAAGTTACTTAAACAAGTGAATGAATCTGCAGCTACAGGGAGAATTTCAGTCTGTTTCCTCTTGAAAGAACAAAAATAGAAACGTGATTTTAGAAAATATTAAAACAAATAGATTAGCAGAATAAAATAATAAAGTATAATTCTTCTCACAGCACAAAGCGACAGATTCCGTCTCTTTGTCTCATGTTTTTTAATTTATTTTTTGAACATGAGACTTAACTTTAACTCGAGTGCAACTTTAAAATTCGTACACTACACTTTATGTGGATGCCTGGTTTTGCAGCCTATGTTCACATTTTTATTTATTTGAATCCTGTTTGCTGACCTGCTTTTCAAACCCAGCTCTTAAAAGAAAATCCAGTTTCTTGCGTGCAAATTGTATTCTTTTATATTTGTTTTGTTTATTTTTCATCTTATTTAAGAAGGATTAAAAAGGAAGTTAGTTAAGAAAAAGCAGGTTTTAAAAAGGTGCTGCAAGTATCCATTTGTGTGTAGATTGTGTCATTCAGACTTTTCAGGACTCACCATGATGACGCCGATACCGATGCCGACCCCGCCGATGATGTGCAGTTTATTGTTGAACATCTCGTCAATAGCGGCCGGACAGCTCTGACAGAACAGCAAAAAGACGTGACTTTACTCTACGTCCTGCTCAGAGTATTCACAGATCTGTTTTCTACACTGGAATCTATCATCATTTATTTTAGATTAACAAAATGAAATGTACACATTATGAAAAATGTTCAGCATTAGTGAGGCCATCTGATAAATATGGTGTCTCCATGTGACCTTAAACCATGTTGTGTTACCTTGGTGATGAGGACCTCCAGACCATCTTTCTTGGGGCAGATATCTTTGGCGGCATCGATCACCGTCCCTGTCGGGCCGCAGCAGTCCAGCTGGGAAGAGGAAACAAGAACACAACTTTAGTTCAGACTCACCATTCAGTTAATTATTTATTTGACAGGGTTATCACATGTGTTCTTATAGTTTCCACTCATTATATACAGTAACTTACACCTAAAATAAATCGGTGTGTGTGTGTGTGTGTGTGTGTGTGTGTGTGTGTGTGTGTGTGTGTGTATGTGCTCACTCCAAAGTGGATGAGACGCAGGGTCTCCTTCAGTGCTTCCTGTCTGGTGTCTTTGTAGTTGGTGTAGGTCTGCTTATAGAACTCTGTAACGTCCTCCACCACCTGCGGACACACAAAAAACACAAACACCATTTAAATTACCGACTGAACGCCGACTACCGCTGCCTGCCGACAACACCACCAAAGAGTGTGTGTGAGTGTGAGTGTGTGTGTGTGTGTGTACCGTGTCCTTGTTGGAGAGGCCCCAGATCCCAGCAGCCACCTCCACAGCGAAGATGATGAGCAGGAAGAAGAAGAACTGTAGAAAACAAGAGAGTCAGTTTTTCTCAGCATGTTTCTGGAACTGCAGGTGACAACATAGTGTATGATTAATATATCTGATGTAGTATAAAAGAGTTTATATGCCTATAAAACAGCTGCTGTGCAGACTAGATAGTTATTATCTGAGGGCACAGTTTGTAGTGTAACTATCTCTAACTGGGCATTCAGACTGAAAACAGGTGGGGGTGTATTGTTTCAGGTACAGGCGACACATGAAATATTAAATATGATCGAGGAGGGCTGGTTTGAGAAGAGGAGAGTTTGAAGGTTTATCAGTCGCCAAAGCATTTTATCTCTGGAACAGGATTGTACGAAACAATGGTGACAATGAGTTTATTTTGTTGCTACGATGACGAGGTAAACATTGGAAATAAAGCGATCATGTTACAATCTAGCAGGACATTTGTCATTCAGTGTCTGTGAAGGTCGGCTTGTGAACTTTTCCCCTTTGCTACATTACAGTACATCATTTTATAGTACTTGTGACACCTACACACAGCTCAGTAATGAAAAAATATAAAATGAATAAATGCCTAAAAATGTTTAATATAAAGAAAATAATACTAATAAAACAATAACCAGTTTTAAAGAAAATGATGTAAGGTAGCCAAGGGAAAAGTTTCAAAATAAAGCGTCAAATAAGCATCAGGTGATCCAACAATGACTGAAAGACACTGAACATCACAGTCTGCAGACGGGTCCGTCAGGTCGAATCAGCACTTCAGACGTTATTAATTAAAACCAAACTTGGAGTCACCTGACGACAGAAACTGAAGGAATGACTCACCAATCCCAGCATGCACGGCGACTCTTTAATGGCTCCGCAGCATCCGAGGAAGCCCACGACCATCATCAAAGCTCCCGCCGCAATCAGGATGTACACACCTGCAGAACGACGAGATACACGTTAGGTGACGGACAACATGGCCTTTAAATAGTCTAAACTAACTAATAGTTTTAACTTTTAATTAAATGAAACCAGACTGACTGACGGTTCAGCACCAACAGAGAGATGATGTCAGGTCTCACATGAGTGTGTTGCTGAGGCAGCGACAGGTCTCAAACAAAAAAGTAAATTTTCTACTAATTTGGGTGTCTGAAAAATGCCATTTTAGAGTCAGCATGTTCAAACATATGTGACTTGTGATAAAGGGGTCCATAATTTACGTCTGTGACTATCAGGGGAAAGAATCGGTCATAATCTGAGCTCACGTTCACTTCTCCCATTGGAGTCAATAGACTCTAGTTTCCCAAAGGGGTGCCGTCTCCTCTCTAAACCGTTTCAGGTAAAAAAAGTTTATCAAACTAACCTCCGCCCTGTGTTTTCCTCACAAACTCCCACCTGACTATTTGCCACGACTTTTCCTAACCTGTAAAACCCCTCCCCCCCCAGAAACTTGTGGCAAACTGCTCTGATTACCATGAAACAAAGAGCTCAGGTGACAACAGCTGATTGATCGTGTGTTCACGGTCAATTTAGTTATAAGAATACAGCGACTGTGGTTTTTGTGAACGTGGAACCAAATCCTCCACAGCAGAGCCGACACCAGCCTTCTGTTTACTTCCAGTAAACTCGCTGCTGCGGTACGTACGGTGGTCATATCATTTCTTGTTATGACAAACTTTTAAATTACATTAAAAATGATATTTGTATTATCATGAATAGACTCATACTTGTGATTTGCCTACAGTTCGTTCTCATCTGCATCTCGTACGAGTTCATTTGCATGAGAAATTTGCATGTAGCTTCAAAGCTAGTTTATTTCAGTACTTCTACTCCTGTGAATAATGAAAACCCAGGCAGACACTACCCAAGAGTCCAGATGTTGTGTTTTTGGTCTCTGGATGTTAAGCAAAACATCCCATCAACAAGCTATAAATCACTGTGGAAATGCTGCTTTGTGAATGTACAAACATTAGAGAGCCCAACATCTTTATGGTCCTTTGATGTGGTTTTCATTATGACGAATCATAAATAAAAAAAAGATGGAAATATGGATGTAGGATAACAATAACCACAGCACTGATGTCATGGGTACAGTGGCCACACAAATATTCCTCCTCCAGCGCTTCTGTCTCTCAAGCTGTTATTAAGATGTTTGTCATTTCAAAACAATCCTCTGTCGCCCGACTGCCCACTTCACTTATCAGTTTGATGAAAGCGAAACACAAAGACAGAGAGAGGAGGGTGTGAGTCTGTCTTTCTGCCAGTTCCTCGGAAAACACAAAAGTCGAGAAACAAAGCCGCCTCTGTCAGCCAGTGAAGAATGAACGCAATGTGTGGAGGGCTCCGTCAGGGTGGAGGAGCCGCCTCGCTGTGGACTAACTTTGGCCTCAGCTGACCTCTGTACGCCCTGCACACTGTTTCTCTAAAATCAGGTTATTCCTGAAAATGAAGGTCACATCTGACAAACGCATGAAACAACAATTCTATTACGAAGCAAAGTGCATTCGCATCACACTACTAAAACACTTTCCTGGTACTCTTTAAAATACTTTTATACCAGACTTGGATGCCTGGGACTGTATTTACAAACCATCCAAAAGGCTGCATTTGTGAGACAAGTTGAACCAGTAACCACTGGAGCTCAAGCAGTAGACGACGCCCCGAATCCTGCGAGAACGCCAACTCTTGCGTGTGCTTGTACCAAAACACACAAGGATGGAGATGGGTGGATAACACTGACTTTATAGCCTACAGTGGGGACGGGAGGGGAGCGTGAAACTAAGCCAAATTCAGATTGTAGTAGGTCTTTCGATTGCCAGCTCAATCAGTTATTCCTCCATTTAATTTGCCCAGTGCACTCTCACACCACAGCACCCATTTGCGAAGCTTTCCGCAGCTTCAAGTAGACACTTATGTCTATTTAGGAGGACGCCTTGTGATTGCGACCCCAGTCCTCCTGATGAAACCACGCTGGTTTAAGAGCAGCCTTCACACACACAACAACAACGGCATGACAGGCACTTAACAATGGACTGTGCTTGTAACGCTCCTGAATCTTAGAATTACATGAAACTTTAATGACCCCTTAGGGTAACTTCCTGTCCATGTTATATGGTCTTTTAAAAAGGACAAAAACATATTATCTTAAAGCTGCACTACACACTTAATAATGCTGATCCTGCAACATTGCTACAAGAAGAACATTACAAAAGCCAAAGCTTTTCCAGTTTATTCTCATAGACTAAAAACAAGACAGAAAATATTCACATTTGAGCAGCTGGAACCAGCTGCTCGAGTTATGATTTAAATCTGGAAATATGTGATAAAAAAAGAAAAAGACGAAACACCAAACACAAGTTTCAGTGACCACTTTTAGTACTTATTTGGTCTGAAGGCAAATAACACTACAGTTCGACATTGAGCACTGATTGTACAGATAATGTTGTGAAGGTGCGAGTGATGCGAGTCGTAGGCTGTAGCTGATGTTTTGTACCCCGGGTGAAACTGTAAAGACAGTAGTGTAATGTCAGTGACGGCCTCACCAGTGAAGAAGACTGTAGGCGAGTCCTCTCCTTCAAACAGTCCTGCTGTCCTGGTGTCAAAACGCAGCCAAAGGCCCACAGCCAACACCGCAGAACCTGCCAGCTGAATCAGAAAGAAAGAAGACATGTATGAAAAAGGGTCAGACTCCAGAAAAACAAGGTAATTAATCTCTTTACTGTCACTTTTAAATAATTTCCAGTACTGTGATTAGGACATAATGAGGATATTTCCTGGTGCATAAAGGAAATTCTGCAGAACACTGAGTGTCAGTGGCCCAAATACAATTCACACATAACTGTAGGCTGTACTTTACTTTTGTACTAGTTTATTTACAGTATAGTGCACATTTCATACACAGAAGCAACTTAAGGTGCATCACATAATGAAGTTTAAAAAGTAGTTCAGCGGGTATAAAAGCCGTGTCCCAAATCCATTCTACATAATAATCTTATGCGTTTTTAGTATGTAGCAGGTTCACACTACAAAAGCGACAAAATATACTCAAAATAGTTAGTAAGTGAATTTGAAATTCAGTATTTGAGTGTGATGCTAATGGTGCTTAAAACTAATGTCGGATGATGGTGAAACTGCTCCAGGAAAACAGAACACTACTGAATTTTTGGAAAAACATTATGCTTGCTGTGGCGTTCTGAAGTTGCAGTTTGATAGTCACATGTTGCATAATTTCCTGTTAGTATAAAACAGTTAAGTATGTTGATTTCTTATATACCAAATGCAAGGAACAGTATATTATATAGATTAGCATTACCAGAGTCAGTACAATTTATCATCTGGACCAAATTTCACGACTAACCATCTTATTAAACCATTAAAGTGGTGGACCGACCAACATACATTTCAATGCGTAGAGCCATTCTGCTTCTGTGGTAGAAAATAATGTGTAACATGTTGCCTTATACTCCCCCACACATTCTCCTTCTTATCAAACACAAGTTTGACAAGTTTTTCAAACACAAGTTTGATAAGAAATTAAACATAGCAAAATAAGCAAAAGAGCAGACGAATGACGTCCTATTGTGTGTGTGTGTGTGTGTTTGTGTGCCTCCCTTGGTGTTCACCACAGTAATAATCCATTAGAGTGACTTAATGTCTCCTCAGCAACCACAAAACAGTTTACATAAACTCTGTTGCCGCCCAAATAACTTCCATACTGACGTCTGTGTTGTTGTGCAACAGAGGTTAAGAGTGACACACAAAGCATCCACGCTAAATGGCAGCTTTCTGTCCCAACAGGTCCTCAGGATCCTTCCTGCTAGACTGTTGACTATGAATCAGTGGACACACACATATGTCTCATAAAAACAACGTGCACCGACTTCAGGTTAGGGTGGGAAAGAATCTGAGATACCACCTATACAGACACGATTATCGTCAATGTTAAACCCACATATCCACGAGATGAACTTCCTGGTGGACCCTGAAATTTGCCTCCTGGATTAAATTTAAAGAAATCTTTCCTGGATTGTCTTCTGTAAATGTCCAGTTTATTTGTGCATCCCACAATAACTGCCAAATATTAGCCTTATTTATCCCTATACCCCAGACATCAGATAGGTACTCGGTAAAGGCGGATACTGAAACAAGTATCCGTGGATTCTCCCAAGATGCATTTCCGCAAAGAAACATCAAATTACTCATTTAAAAAATGTGTTACGTGGACCAAAAACATCGAGTGGAAGCTAAAAGTTACGCTGTAATCCGCAAATTAAATTGACTTCAGATTCTGGGTTAATTTGAGGTGAATTCAGCAACTGTGGCACTTAACAATGGAGCGTTTTAAAAATTCTCTACCGATTCTGATTGGAGCTTTGTAGCAACGGCAGCCGAGGCTCGTGGTTATTGTAGTATTTAAAGAAGTCCGCTACGAACAAATTGAAAAAAATTAAAACTGGTGGTCATAATAACACAAGGCTAAGGGGGGAAAGAAAACACCCATGTGTGATAGAATATCCAGACACAAAAGTAACGCCTCTGAGAATTATTACAGAGAGTCACAGGCAGCAAGTAGATTCTACAAAACCCCAAAGAAAAAGTTACTCACCACCACACCTAGTGATGTGTCAGTATGTTGTGGCATAAACCATGACTAAACTCAGTGCAACAGTGTAGTCACGGTGAGCAGCGCTGCACAGACACACCTCATCATCCATCAAAACCTCCAAATGTCGCCTCAAGCTTGAACTGCGGCTGAGCTCAGGACCACATTTGTCAAAGTTTAGAGTTATTGTGACGCTAACGATGAATGTAAAAGTGCATTTACTGTACACTCGATTGACAGCATGCCAGTGATTTTTGACCTCCCAATGTTAATCAGTTTATCCTTGAGTTCAAGAGGATGTCTGTGCCAGATGTAATGAACATCCCTCCGGGCGATCGTGAGAACAGGCTGTACAGAGAACCCGGAAACATGAAAATAGGAGGGAAAACCAGGAAACTTGAGTGTCTTGAAGGATAAATGGAAATTGGTGTTAATGTATGGTAAACGCACTCAGGAGACTTGGGTGTTTGTGTAAATGCAGCAGCAAAGAGCCGTCTTTAGTAACCTGGAAGAAACCGCACTTTCCCCTTGAGCCTCACATTAGCTCTCATTAACCACAAAAAGCACTCTGCAGCACCATTAACAGTGCAAAGCCAACTACAACAAACAAGACTAATTATTGCTGAGAGGCTTGGCAGCTTTTACAGGCATCAACACTGTTTTACACACTTGCCACCACTGCCGGATAGTTAAACTGCACGATGTTCGAACATGAACAAGTTTAAACCTGTTTTAGTTGCCATGTTTGGGAATAAATAAAACAAATCTAATCTGATGTTTGCATTTTTGGAGGTGGAGCTTCTCTGTTGTCCACCTGTACCTGTCGGTGCCAGCTTTACACACTGAAACTGCACACATTAGGCTTGGACCAACAGTCCGTGTGTCTTCTTCTAACACTGTTAACATATAATCACAGTAATAACATAGCAGGCAGCGTGGATACGTGAAATACTCTAACAGCTAAATACAGCAAGTCAACAGGTGTGGAATTTTTTCCCCCACACGGTGGATGATATCTTTAAAAGCCCAGACTTTGACTGAAGAGAATACAGATACAGACGACAACCAACAGAAATGTTAACCGGAATTGGCAAAGTGGCTCCAGTTATTCCTGTGCGGTCGGATATTTAGACTGACACATGCAACAAGCTATGTAGAGAACTTTGATTACCTAACCTGTATTTCAGGCAGAGACACTTGCACTGAGGAATCGAGGTGCTGTGCACCTGTATTCAAATGTATGATTGGACGTTGCTAGTCAGCTGGTAGCCAAACATCTGATGAATGAGGCTGTGAAGCATGAATGACACAGCTGATGTCAATAAGCTTGTGGAAGCACAACTGAACAAATGCAGATTGTTTCATTATGCATGGTTTTTGTAAGGAAAAACTGTCCGGTTGTAACCGCCAGTATTCACCATGAAGTTTAATTTACCAGTGAAGCCTACTGGTTCAGACACATCATTAAGTCATGTTTTATGACGTACACGTGGGTTTGCGCGAAAACAACCTTAATCTTGATTACCAAATCAAAATGCTACGTATATATTTCTAGAACATTTCAGCATGTCAGATGATTCCACTTTCAATTTAAATAGTTGATGGAAAAATGCGTTGCAACTCCCCCAGGAACAACACGTGGGCTTTAATTTCCCGCCAGGCATTGTTTTGTCAGAAGACATCATTTTTTCCAGTGACAATGTGGCTGCAGATCCACTCTAGTTTTCAGTAGGAGGATACATTTTAAGGCTCCAAGACCAAAAAAAAAAAAAAAAAGGCTTTGTTTGATTCTTTTAACAATACTGTCTATTTTTGTAATGCCATCTCAAACTAAAAACTATCTCAGTAGTTTTGAGCTTTACTTAAGTTGCCATAGGGTCTTTTTTACTTCTATAAAAAGATTTTAAAAATTAAACAAAATCATGCCTCTCACCTTTATCAAGCAATAAAAAACAAACTTGTCACACTCAAACTAAAGGATTTATAGCTTATTTTCACTCAGTTCTTCTCTTTGGAAATTACTGAAACCTGTTTTAACCTAAAAAGGAACCAAATCCCTGAAACACCAGCCAGCTCTATGAAACCCAGAGTATCATGTATCAACCACAACACTTTGAAAATGACACTACATACCCAGAAGAGAAAGTTGAACACAAACACCAGATATTTGATGCACTGCAGTCCACCCATGGCTCCGAGCTCAAGATTTAGACGTTTTTAAAAAGAAAATCCAAACGCAAGTGATCTCCGTTCAAGGGTTAAACCGCCTTCTTTGAGACAGTGGGAAGAAGAAAAGGACATAAGAGAGGAGTAGCTGGAGGAGCTCTGTGTGAGCCACACCCAGGCCTGGCTCACCTGGTTATACTTAGGAAGTCAGGGGGAGGGACTGAGTGGAGGGAGGAAGGAGGTGGAGGTGTGGGAGTGAGGGGGGAGTAACAGAGGGGACTCAGAGGTGTAAATCACAGCAGGTGAATGCAATTAACCGGCAGGTAAATTAGAAAAAAGCACCCACCACTCTGAGTAACAAGAGAGGCACTGGTTTATCATGTCATACAATGAGGGAATCAACCGAATAACGCAGGAATCAATATGTACTGATCACTTTGTTGTGATCTATCTTTTTGTAATCTTGCATCTGTGTGGTAAAAAATAGGAATTTGAAGTCGTCCTCCACTCAACATTGTGTTTTATTTATTGTTACAAGATTAAACACATTGTGCTATCACGTTTCTTAGTTTATCAGAGCTTTGTTCTCCATTATCTGGAGTAGGGCTGCGACTAATGATTATTTTCATTGTTGATTCATCTGTGAATTGATTAACTCTTTGGTCTAAAGAAATGCTGAAAATAGTGACACATGCTCATCACAATTCTCCAGAGCCCAAATATAACGTCTTCAAAAATCTTTCTCTGTCTGACCAACGCTTAAAACTCAAAAGATATTAATTTACAAGGATATAAAACGGAGAAAAAGAAGCAATTCCTCTCATAATGAGAGGTAGGAAACAGCGAATGGCTAGAATTTTTTCGTGATACCCTAAATGACATTAACAATTACTCGATTATCTAAATTGATGACGTCGACTAAGCTTCTGGGAAGTCTGAGAGACTGGCATACTGACAGAAAAACAAAACAGCACAGTGGTGCAAAGATGGAGAATTTTTGGGTTGTTGAATGAATAGTGAATACCAGATTAGAAGTCTAGACCACTTGCTTCAGTAAAAACAATATTCTGCCTCATTTTGAATAATTTAAGACCAAAGAAGAAGCAGAAAAAAGAAGAAGGTGGATGAAGAGAAATGGAGGCTTCACACACCTCCTGGGACTGGGGTTCAGTGTTGTTCGCTGAGGTAACTCGAGCTGCTCTCCTCTCCCAGTAGACACCAGTGAAACCAACAACACAAGCTTTGTTTCCAAGCTGCTGAAGCTTGACTACCGCTCTCTCTCTCTCTCTCTCTGCTTCGTCCCTTCCTTCGCTCTCTCTGCCACGAGTGACAAAGTATTTAGTTTGACAGGTACGCTTCTCTCCACACGGCAACCTGTTACATTCGTGTGCGTCTCCGGACCGGACCTTTGTGTCAAAAATTATTTAAAAATTAGGATGTAAAGTGAGAGAGGATGTTGTTGGAGAGGAAAGAAGACACAAAGGGAGTAAAACAAGAGGGAGAAGGGTGAGCTTGAGATAAAAGAGAAGGACAGAGGCTTTAAGGAAAAGGAGGGACTAGAAAGAGCCAACAAACAGCTCCAGACGAAACACAAGAAAAGGAAGAAAAAGTGAAGATGCACAACTAGAAAGATTGCACAACTTATCTGTCCTTTGTGACATGTTGGCCTCAAACACACCCCCTGTTGGAATTTAAAAGCACTTTTCTAATCTACCACAAGCCTTTGCTTAGTTTTTCTCAATTGTTAACACACGTTTTCTGAAAGCACACCTCATTTTAGCAGAACTCTACACACAAAGACACTTTCAAAACAATGTTACGTCTCCTCAAATTGGTACTTTGTCTTCAAATGACACACACACCAACATATGTGAAGGCATTTCTAAGAACCAGTTGAACACGGATGTGCTCACTGTGAAACATTAGTATGAATGCTTTATCAGGAGACTTATGTCTTCTGCATGTTCAGTGTTACACTTACTATGTAGGTGCAAAATGTCTTTCATTTTCCCCCAAAATACTGTATACAGCCCAACAAACACCAAGTGGATGTGTAAAGTGTTACAGAACAAACAATAGAAACATTTACTGTATAGAGTACAAAAATAAAACATTAGGCTGCGTCCTGTGTTCTGTTTCGGTCCGGCCACAGCACATCATCAACATCGCACGCCATGATCTCCCTGGCCAAGCAGCGAGGGAAGTATCGCCTAACGTGGCGAATCCAGCCCTGAAAAGCTTCTACAGCTCTATCTGCACATGCGTCTTCCATAGTTTACAGAGGGGGAATACGTGTATGGGGGTTGTGGTCACAGATCTTCCATCTCCAGGCAGAAAAATACTCCTCAATCGGATTCAGAAATGGAGAATATGGTGGGAGATAAACTCCTGAAAAGCGCGGGTGGACAATGAACCAGTCGTGGACCATGGTCGATCACACGGTCAACCAAAGTGTCCTGAATGTCATCAGAGATTATGGCTCTCCTTGGTCTTGCTCTTCCTCCTCCTCCTCCTCCTCTTACTCTCCTATATTGGCATCCACTGCTCCAGAACAGTAGAGCTCACCTGTGGCCCTTGTGTTGCAATGTGTTTCTCCATGTGAGGAGTCAGAGTGGATGGGAGGAAACTGAGGTTTAGCATTTTGCCAGATGTAGAGAATAACGTGTAGTGGTTTAGAAATGAGAGTGTAAAAGCAGGAAATGTGTTTGTATGTTTGCGGAATTGGTTCTGGAGGTTGGTACGTGAGTTACAGGTTGTGGTCATTGTGTCCAATACAGTACCAATACAACAGTGTACACAAACTGCATTACAAAGAAAAGCACTGCATTACAAGTGCTTGAGTATTATCAGATGTAATTAAAGTATTTGAAAGTGAAAATACTTGTTCTTTGAAAACTATTATTCCAATGACTATGTTTACTTGCACACTAATATTCCACTATTATTTTGAATATGGCAACATGCAGAATTTATGTACTGACGGCTTTCTTATCGTACTACAGGAACACAGTTTAACCTCAGATAAGAAGGAAGCTGCAGTCTTTCATGTGTTCTCATCACTCTACACTCTTCAGGTCAAGCAAGTTCAATTACAAAGTACATTTAAAGTGTATTTATGAGAAAATATACTAAAGAACATTATATGTGCTGTGCATAAATATAGACTGAATAAATATATTTCATTATGCTTCTTAGGTGGAAAGTAACTAAGTAGATTTACTCAAGTACTGTGCAATTTAGAGGTAATATTGTATTTTATACTCCACTACATTGATTACTTCTGATTATTATATTGTGACAATCACAATCTGAAACTTACCCAGAAGACGAAATTAAAGATGAACAGCGCGTATTTGACGCACAGCTCCCAGCTGCTTAGAGCCGCCATCCCTGCTGTCTGTCAGCGCTGCGAGCTGATTATTGATCTGTCGGATATCTGCGCTTCTCTCGCCGTCTGTCCGGTTTTAGGTGTTCGGATGTGTCGCGCTCGGCTCGGTTCGGCTGCGCTCGGCTCGGTTCGGCTCCGCTCGGAGCAGGGACGCTGCTCTTTGTGTGTGCGCGCGCCTGGTCTGACACAGACACGATCAACTGCTGCCCCCCCCCCCCCAGAGAGAAAGAGAGGTTTCTGTCTCTTTCTGTCTTTCGGGCTCCTCTTTGCTTCTTTTGTCCTTCTTACAGCCAAGCGCACATCCTCCGACTGAAACTTGTTCGTTAGTGTGAGAGACATAAAAGAAACTATAAATTATATCCTAAAATCATAAAAAAGTACTAAAATCTATATAAATAGTAAAGACAATGGACCTAAATACCACACAAGTAAGCCAGAAGTCCTTCCATTCACAAATTCACTTGAGCAAAAGTAAAGAAATATATAGTTTTCAGAATTAAAGTATAATATAACTATTGTATACTTCTATATATATACAGTGAATGTACTGAATTAAGAGTAAAAAGTCCCATAAGATTAAAAATATGTGTCCAACATTTAATTAAATAACTCCCATCTCTCTGAATAATAAAACAACAACAATAATAAACTTTATTTATGCAGCATTTTTTAAAGAAAGTTACAAAGCGCTTTACCTGGTTGACTGTAATGAGGCAAATTAAATCAGACAGTTAAAATAATACCAAATACCCAACAATAATATAAGATAAAAACAATAATAGCCTAATAATAATAATAATAATAATAATAAAACAGATTAGACAGATACAAAAAAAGTAATTTTAGGTTTTTTGCGACCAATAGTTTAATACTTTAAGATGTTGCTGGATCAATAACAGTGTCCTGTATTAATGCCGTGTGGGATGGGGCCAAATGTTTAACATGACACAGAAATAAAAACTGACTAAACAAATCGAGAAATAATGCAGCAGAGAAACAATAATTTTAACTCTCAGTGATAAAGACATGAAGAAAACACCCCCCACCACTCATACGATTCCTTTAAAAAAGAAAAATAAAGAAAATGCTCATGAGTGCAGTTGATTGATTATCCATTTATTTTATCATTTATTATTTTTTATTGATTGACTGGCTATGAGAAAAACACTGAATTCATGAATTTGGCAGTAAAAGCATGGTCACATTTTTAGAGTTTGAACTTTAAACCTCATTACCAGCCTTCAAAATGCCACAAAGGCCAACACCAACCAGAGCAGTGTGTGTGTGTCTGTGTGTGTGTGTGTGTGTGTGTGTGTGTGTGTGTGTGTGTGTGTGTGTGTGTGTGTGTAGCTATATTCTCTCTCTCTCTCTCTCTCTCCCTGGTGGAAATGTGACTGTTTTTCTTCTTCTGCAGAACAAAGACGACAGTGTGACCGGTCAGCCCACGACTTTTGTTTGCAGCTGCACACAAACACACACTGATGATGATGATGATGATGAGGATGAGGATGATGATGAGGATGAAGAAGAGTGCGTCCCAGCTGACCAGAACCGCAGCCATGGGAGTAAAATAACTCTGAACACTGACGGCTTTCTTATCGTACTACAGGAACACAGTTTAACCTCAGATAAGAAGGAAGCTGCAGTCTTTCATGTGTTCTCATCACAGTACAAGTACATTTAAAGTGTATTTATGAGAAAATATACTAAAGAACATTATATGTGCTGTGCATAAATACAGACTGAATAAATATATTTCATTATGCTTCTTAGGTGGAAAGTAACTAAGTAGATTTACTCAAGTATTGTGCAATTTACAGGTAATATTGTACTTTATACTCCACTACATTGATTACATCTGATAATTAATACTGAATATAATCAACTGATGAATTCTGATGTATTATTCTAGATTAATATAAGACTTTTATTGATGCACATAGGAAAATCCACAAACTAGTAGTATATAAAGTAATAATTCAAATTAGCTCAACATTTACACTTTAATGCATCAATAATTATAATATAATAAACATTATTCTGACGTTTCTGCATAATGAATACTTTAAGTATATTTTGATTCTAATACTTGTGCACTTTTACTTGAACGATGTTCTGAATGCAGGACTTTCACTGTGATATTGCTAATTTAAGTAAAAGATCAGAGTACTTCCAAGTCAAGTCAAGTCAGCAGCAGTCTGTACAGTTAGAGACATGCACAGTGTGGCTGTAACAAGTAAAGCAATACATTGTATTGTATTTTACTTATTTACAGTGATGAACTATGATTCAACCATATTTATTAATTCTTTGTGTGAGTTCGGCCTTTTCAAAAGGCTAATTTAGAGGCATTTCAAAACACTCTGAACCGGATGATTTTTTATGCGTGTAAATAATTAATTTGGGGGTTTTGATTAAGGGAAATGTTAAATATATTAACAGTAACTGCAGCCTCATCCCACAAACACAGATTAGTTGGGAGCTTAGTTTGTGTGTCTATAGTGTCTCAGTCTTCTTACTGAGCTGGATAAAAGACTGAGTGTGTTCCTCTGTAAAACAACACTGCCTTCATCTCCTTCATGGTGTGTGTGTGTGTGTGTGTGTTTGTGTGTGTTTGTGTGTGTGTTAGTGTCCAAAACAACTCAGCGTTCATCTCTGCACCCCGTTACAAAGCTCCCCTTCAAAGCTGCAGCCACCGCCTCTATTTGTGTGTCTGTGTGTGTGTATGTGTGTGAAGATGGAGGATGAAGGAGAAAACATCACATTTTCAACATTTTTCCAGGTTTACATCAACCCAAAATGTCTCAGAGTAACACAATGATTTACTCATTCAATTATTCAGCAGTAATAAACAGAAAAGTGCCTGAATAACTTTAATAACATACACAACTAAACCACGACAGTTGAAGTGCTTCATCTCATTTATGAGAGAAGTTCATTTAAATCTCTTTACAGATTTGTTCAGTAATTAGAGCCTACCTCCCTCTAGTGGTAACCTCCAGAAGCTGCAACAACACTGATCTTACCAGACTTCATTCAAAAAAACAGATTTTTAAAAAGTTTTTAAAAGTGGGAACAAATATTATTCAACTCTAAATACATTTTTATTATCAACACAATTGCATATACAGGCTTTCCACACATGTACCTGTATTTTGTATTTAAATGTTCATGACTTCACATTCAAAATGTCTCATTCAACTTAATCACCAGGCAGAGATATTATTTATTAAATCAAATCACATCTGTAGGAATTCACATTAAATCTGAATCTGACTTTGTGCAAATATACTGATGAGCTTTGACCACATATACATGAACATTAGTGTGTTACTGGAGTGTTATTGTGCAGTTCTTTAAAGCACCACTGAATGGTGATGTCTGCACTGTTATCTGCCCCACACACAGGGCAGGATCCCCAGCTGCCCCTGCACTGCATGGATGTATGGGAATATGCACTGTATGATAAAGGACTTAATGTGCGTCTTGCTTTATTACCTGATCTGTAAAAACCGAAGTTTAAGGTGAAACTTATCCACATGGTGCATATTCCTGAATTAAATTCTGTTTTACATTTTTATTATGGAGGATGAGATATTCTGTAGGCTGATTCCTGTATATTTTATATGTATTTTAGACTTATTATATTTGAATTTGATTACTTTTATGCCAATTAAATAAATAAAGGATTTAATATTTCCCCACCATGTTCTTGGCAGTTTGGATGAATATTTAATTGAATATTTCCAGTACTTTTAAACTCCTACCTCTTCCTCTGAATAACTGCCTTTGTCTTATAAAAGTAATACAATTGATTGATTTAATTGACATTAAAGTTTCAAACGATCAAATATAAATCCAGCAAAATAACTGGAAGCTGGTGAGTCTTCAGAACAAAGTCAAGTCAGATTTTTTCTTAATTTAATGTTAAATCTGCATGAACACTACAGATTAAAGTAATCAATGAATCGATTCCTCGATCGAGGAAGATTAAGATTATTTTCATTCTCGATCATTTTCTTTTTTTATCGCTGCAAGTTGCTCTTTAAATCTGACAACAAAATAAATCATAAAAATAGGCTTTTGAATCTCCACAAACTAATTGTATACCTGCCACTGTGTGACGCGGCATTTAGACCTTTAAACAAATAAAAACATAAACAAACAAACAAACAAAAATGAAGCATCTTTATTTCCACGTGTTGTTGTGGTTTAAAGTGGCTCTAAAACTCTAATTCCTCCTGCAGCCAATCAGCAGCGTCCGTCCTCGCGGCGCGGACCAATCAGAGGGCGGTGCGCGCTGATGGAGCGGGACGGCGGCGGCTCACCTGCTCAGTGTGCGGGACGGCGCGAGCACCTTCACCCGCCCGCGGAGCCCCAGCGGCTCACCTGCATCCCGCCAACCTGCGGGACAACGGGACGGAGTCACCGGCCGACCCCGCCCGGCACCGGCATGGCCCGGACCGGCCCCGGTGCGCCGCTGGCGCGCCGCAACATCAGGCTGGACTCCTTCCTGCAGCGGAACACGGAGCGCACGGTGTACGAGCGGATCCGAGCCTACGAGCCGTGCGTGGTGGTGTCGGAGGCCGTCAACAAGGTGTACATGCACGTGGTGCTGAGCGACGAGCGCGTGTACCTGGCGGAGTACCCGCCGCGCACGCTCACCGCCGCGTGCAGCTTCAGGCGCGTGCGGGACATCGAGCTGGTGAGTGCGCGGAGGAAACTGATCGATCGATACATTCACAGATGGATCTATAAAATGTCAAGAATAGTGGAAAAAGCAACATCGCTTCACTTCACTTCCAACTATCCAAGATCAAATTCAGTCATTTTGTTTTATTATATGATTAATCAATTATCAAAATAGTTTAGATTCATTTTCGGTCTATCAACTAATCGATTAATCAACTAAATAATGCCAATTACTTTGATTATTTGTTTATTGTTTGTATTCAAAAAATGTTTATTATTGTATCAAGACATTTTTCAAACAAAAATAGGAAACATTCTCCAGTTCTGGCTTCTCATTTTAGCCAATACACTGTTTTTCTTTTGTCTTTGGATAGTAAACTGAACATTTTTAGGTTTTGAAAACAGTTTTAGGGAAAACAAACTATTTAATCACGTCACCTTGAGTATTTGGACATTGTGATTATCATTTCGACACTTTGTAGAATAAAATATTATCTGGAAAAATGGCCTCAGCTCCAACTGAACAAAGCAAATTAAAGTTACCTGTACCTCACACTGTGTGCACGTTAATTTACAAACGCCATGAATGTGAAGAACTTTCCCCAAATATCATCTTTGCATCAGATAATGAAATGCTTACACGCCCACACAACTTTTAATATGTATGTATTCATTATTTAATGGATAAAAAGTGAAACATTATATAATAATTTAATTTGAATTTATAAATGTCTAACTTTTTTAAGTAATGAACTCTTATCCTTAGAATATATTTATAGACCACCAGTGGCCTTAAAGTAGGTTCAAGCTCAAAGCTACGTAATATTCATGTGACCCTACATAACATGCAGTATCCAGAAGGGAGGTTGAGTCTATGTGCAGCAGTATATAGTTCAGTATAAGCCTCTAAATACCATCTATTATCTTGTTACGTATGTCGGAGGTCAAAGGTTTAACGTCTTCCTCACAGAGTTAATCCTGTCTGCATTAAACTGTCAGATTATGCCGGTGTTGAACTGTGTTGGCTTCGCCGTGGCTTCAGCAGGTGACAGTCGTAATATACAGAGACGAGTAGGAGTCGGTGTTTCCTCTTGACTGGGTGGAAACAAAACGGGACTAAAACTCATCTTCAGACGCCTCTGGTGCTGTCCACCTCTGACAGATACATTACTCTTAAACTAACAAAACGGAGAAGAGAGTCCCTCTTTTGGCTTTTTATCATTAAACCTATTATCGTGACAACCTCCCTCATCGTCACACAGGAGAAATAAATATCTAAATAAATAATATGTGTGTGTAAATGTATGTACACGCACACACACGTGTATATATGTGTGTGTTTTATATACAGGTGCTTGGATCGATCGTCTGATGTTGTAAAAAATAGTTAATAAATAATAAATAATGCTACACAATAATAAATGCTTTAAAAAGAATCAGCCCCAAGAAGAAAAACCCCTTGGAAACATTGGGGCGTGAAACGGGGAAACGTTGTTGTTTTCTACATCCTATATTTGACATCCCACATATGTGACGCCGTTCAGCCGTACTTCAATCACAGCTCTTCAAACTCCATTAAACTGGAGTGGGAACCATTAGACTGAACGTGTTGGACGCACAACATTTTCTCCGTTTCATCAATGCAGGTCAACGACCTCCCAGATTTCCTCCGAGGGAAGGACAGGGAACTCTGCCAGCACATTCGAATCACCTACGTTACTGAAAAGCCTGCTGCGAGGGGCCATGATTGGCTGAGGAGAGACAAGAGGCGGGGACTCACACCGGCGGCGCCGCCGTCTCGCAGAAGCAGCCACTGCTCGGCTATAACACACACCTTAGAAGGTAAAGACGAGAGTTTACCTGCTTTAACGAAGATAAAAGGCTGTTTTAAATGTCTAAAAACTGAATTTCTGAAGAAAAATCGTTGCATGTGACAGTTGTAGTTCAAGCACTGAAAGCAGCTGAAGTGTCAGTTGAAGTGTAAGCAGTAAAACGATGTGGTGTCATTTGAAGTACAAGAGCTGAAACCTGTTTTAAATTATTTTTCTAAAAGCATTTTAAATTTTAGTTTCAAGTTTAGGCCCTGTAGGTAGTTGAAGTGTTAGTTTGTTTGTTAACTGACAAGTACAGTAAGTACTGAGTAAGCACTGAAAGCAGTTGAAGTGTAATTTGGCAAGTACAGTAAGTACTGAGTACGCACTGAAAGCAGTTGAAGTGTAATTTGGCAAGTACAGTAAGTACTGAGTAAGCACTGAAAGCAGTTGAAGTGTCATTTGGCAAGTACATAAGTACTGAGTAAGCACTGAAAGCAGTTGAAGTGTCATTTGGCAAGTACAGTAAGTACTGAGTAAGCACTGAAAGAGGACGAACTGTCAGTTCAAGTGTAAGAGATGAAAGCATTTCAGATTTCATTTGCAGTTAAAGCGCTGTAGATAGTTGAAGTGCCAGGTGGTATCTAACAGTGTGAGTTACGTTCGCTTTGTGTTATTTCCTTCAGTGGAAATCTGAAACAAACAGCAGCAGTTCAGCAGCTCATGTGTTCTTTATTTCTTGATTTCTTTCCCCTGATACCTTAACATGTAACATTAACTGCATCCTGTGTCTTTATTTCCCCCGACAGGATATCCTGCACAGAGGTGAGCGTCACACACACACACACACACACACACACACACACACACACACACACACTCTCTGGCTTGTCAGGTGATATCCATGTATGGAAGCTGAGACTGGCGGCTCTTACTTTTTAAGCCTGTTGTTTTATCTTTACCTTCCATGTCCATGTGAGCGTGTTTTGCATTCTTTGAAAACTTAAAAAAATACCAAATGGATTGATTATTATATTCTATTATAATACAAAAAAAAAAACTAAAACAAGTGATTGACTATAAACTTAATTTATTTCCCCATTACTACTGACCACACAGTTCTTCTCCACATGCCAAAATCTCTGTCTGATTTCGACAACTTTTGGATGGACTGCCAGAAGATTTCATAGACATTTATGGTCGATCCATAGACTCAATTACATCTAACCCTAAATTAGGGCTTGTTCTTTTTAACCAATCACTTTTTAAATTCAGAACTAGAGGAATTATCTGACACTTCAGACTTTCAGCTGCCCTGCATGGTCTAACTTTATGTGAGATTCTGTCTGGGAGTCACGGAGACAGACAAACTCCTTTTTAGCTATAAAACATTCACAGCTGTTGTTGTCTGCAGGACTGCAAGAGAGAGGGAGAAAGAAGGCGGAGGGTTAAACTTTCGGAGCTTACAAGTGGACATACCTGCGTTTATGTGTGTGTCGTGCTGGTGGCAGAGAAGTGGCGTTTTTCACATCACAGTCCTCGCTGAATGGCTAAATATCATCTTCCACTTTCGGTTGGGGAAACTACTAAATAATGCGTTCTGTGACTCTATAATGATCCACTTCGGTGTCTCAGGTAGCTCATGACTTATTTAATAAAGAGACGAGACGTGTGTCACCTCGGTTCACCTGCTGCTCGTTGTCGAGACATATCGAGGTCCAAAATGTGTTTATTTGTTCCACTTAAAACTCAGCGTCGTTGTTTGCATCTTGCTTTTTATTTGTTCGTGTCCAGTGGGATTATATTCCCGAAGTGACGAGAGGAAGTGCAAACAGATTTACTGTCACTGAACACTGAATTGTTGCCTGGTTACAACAAATGGCACACTACTATAAAACCTGTGTGTGTGTGTGTGTGTGTGTGTGTGTGTGTGTGTGTGTGTGATTTAAACGCTGTCTCATGCTTATCTGTGTTGATGCTCAAGTGCAGTTCGCCCCTGGGAGGTCATTAAACACATACACACACATTCAAAGTCATGATTGATCTTCGGGGACGTGAAAGCCGTTTGCAGCCATTGAATCATTACGTTGAAATTACTGAGCAGCCTGCTGGGTCGCTGGAGGTTTGGTCTTTATTTGTTTGTTTTTTCGCCACCTTATTCCTTTCATTAGATAGAGCCAGTAGAGCTGGGACAGGAAATGAGGGAGAGAGATGCGACAAAAGGCTGCTATGACCAGTCAGAGTGTCTGCAGTGACAACTTTTTACACATGGGACAGTAAAACTGATCCTCTTTCCTTTTGTTTCTCTTCCACCCGCAGAGAAAGCAGGACGCAGGAGGTTCCCACGTTAGCGCCTTCACGCTCCGCCTCCTGTCCGGACCCGGAGACTCTTGGCCTCCCGAGGGCCCCACACCCTCCCGGCCATCCCCCCTCCGCACCAACCTCCCTCTACTCCCCCATCAGCTCCCCCACCTCGCCTCAGTCACCCCTGGTTCAAAGAGTGAACAACCCGGAGCCAGGCCAGGTACGGATGGATGGATGGATAGATGGATGGATGATGGATGGATGGATGAGTTGTAACTGACATCAACACGTGTCTTACAAGGCTGAAATTTAGTTTGGCAGGGCGATCAATGCTAAAAACGTTTTTGTCATAAAATTCAGTATTATCATTTATCTTTTCAGGGTCAAAATAAAAGCTTCACAGTTTCACAAAATAAAGCAACAAGTAACAAAATGAGCTGTTAAAAGTTGTTATTTTAGATGTGTAATCAGGTTTATGTGTGGTAATGCATAACTGATTTTGAATATGAATTTGTCAAAATCTACTTTAAGGTTTATTGATACTGTTATAGCTTCTCTTCGTCTTATATCAAAGTAAAATCTTTGGACTTTTGGTCCGACAAAACAAGAAGCTTAAAAACGTCCTTTTGGCTCCGCAAAGTTATGATTATGATGTTTTTGTAAAAGAGAAAAACTATTTGAGAGGTTCAGCCAAATAAATGCAACACACTGCATCAAAGGATGACGACCCATTGTGTGTTGATGTGATCCTCCAGGTGCCGAGGAGGATCGGTTCAGTTCTGTCTCGCCTGCTGAGAAGAGACGATGTGAACAGCGGGGAGGAGAGGGAGGCCGAGCTGCATCTTTACGCCGTTTCACACGCGTCCAGAATTTACCTCCATCTACAGAGCTCATGGCACAGCTTCATTATTGTGAGTGATGATGGCGACGCACGTGATGAATAAGTCTGGAGTAATTCATTTTTTTTTAACTATTATTATTAACAAATCCCATGAAAAGGCCAAAGACCAACAGCAAAATATATAGTTTCATTTATTAAAAAATTATAAAATTATAAAAAAAAAAAAAAAAGGTGATTTCCTGAAACACTGTAGCCACTAGTGCTTTTGTTGGGGACTATTTTCGGCTGCGGATCAACATACATTTGATGCTCCGGTGAGTATTTGGGGCAGCAGCATGTGTGTGTTCATGGTGATGAAGGATCATGTCACACAGTGCAACAGTCAGGCTCATTGATGGGGAGCTCTGTGGGACAGAGGATGAAGATAAATTCTTGTCAGAAGGATCAATTCAAAGTTTGACTTTTTCATGGGACTTGTTGACAGTATATAAAAGGTAGTTTATCACCTGTCTTTATCACCTGTCTATCTTTTAAAGGAGCACTCTGCTGATTCGGCATTGATCTCCTATAGCAGGTTTAGACTCATCACGGACAGTTTAAAAATCATCGCTTGAGGACGTTTATCACCTGGAAAACAGAGTTTGATGTTGTAAAATTGGTGGTGTGCCCTTTTAAGGCCTGTTGACCACATGTCCTACCTCATAAATAAATAACACCTTTTTGGATGTTAAGATCGTGTGTGTGTGTGTGTGTGTGTGTGTGTGTGTGTGTTTCAGAGGTCCACTCTGTCATTAGACCCGCTCTACAGAAGGAGGTGCAGCACAGAGTCTGAATCTTCTCCTGGAAAGCAACTTCCTGCCATCAGGTAACAAAACTCTTCTCTAACACAGTACAGGACTTTAACAAAGGCACAGTCATTAATCATCTACTGTGTGTGTGTGTGTGTGTGTGTGTGTGTGTGTTTGTGCGTGTGCGAGCAGCTGGGAGCGCACGGCTCACCTGTTTGGTCAGCTGAGCTCTGAGCTCCTGCAGGACGGGATCAGTGTGGAGAGTGTTTACCTGCTGCTGCAGGAGCTGAGGACCGCTGCTCACCGCAGCGTCGCACTACGCAGACTCTTCTGGACGGTGAGCTGTTCAAACACACGCTCGTATGTCTGTACTCGCAAGGACCCTCCGTGACCCTCCGTGACCCCAGTGACCCCAACCATCACAACTACATGACCGAACCCCTTACACTCAGCCAGTGAACCCCATTCAAGCCAATGATAATTCATACCCATTTATCGACCAATAACTATATTGAGGAAACTAGTAACAAAACAGTTGAATTTAGTCGATTAATCAGTTAATCATTTTTTAAGCAAGTCATATGTGAATATTTAGTTTTTGTTACTTCTTGGGTAATGAACTGAATATCTTCAGGTTTTATACTATTGGTCAGAGTAAACAAGACATTTGAAGACGTCATCTTGGGCTTCAGGGAAATTGTGATAAACTTTTTTCTTTCACATTTCCTGATATTTTATCAAGAAGCCCCGCACTTCTTCATATTTGGGATTTCTGTTCGATTACCATGACCTGTTATTCTTCCCTGTCAAAAATCTGTCCATCTTGTACTTTACACGTCGTATTGCTGCACTCTTGGCTTTGTATCGTTCCTTCATCAGATTTAATAAATACTGTATATCTGTCAAATAAATGTAGTTAGGTAAAAAATACACAAATTGCCTCGGAGCTGCAGCAGAGTAGAAGTACAAAGTACCTGAAAATGGAAGTAAAGTACTTTAAAGTACCTGAGTAAATGTACTTGTGTTAGTATCAGGTGATGTATGTAAAGTTTTATCTGGTTTTCTCTGTTGTTGTGTTTCAGTCCAGTGAGGTGTGTGTCTTCCTGGTTCAGACTCTGGAGGAATCTCTTCACGGCTGTCGGAGCCTCAGCGGAGTCTACACGGCAGATCAACTACTGTAAGAGTGTGTGAGTGTGTGTGTGTGTGTGTGTGTGTGTGGGTGTGTGGGTGTTTGATCTGAGAGCCTTAATACAATCAGGGAAATCGCTCTTTGCGGTTGTAAGCTGCTTGCCGTTTTTACACAACACACTTACCTGTGTTTAAGAAGGAAGAAGGCTTTGGGTGTGTGTGTGTGTGTGTGTGTGTGTGTGTGTGTTGGTGTGTCCAACACTAAATTGTCTGTGAATTCCTTTTTTGTAAACAAAAGAAATATATATTCTTTTAATGCATGGTTTATATTACTTAAAAACATGAAATATTTGGTGTAATACGTCCAGTTTGTGGACTATTAAGGGACGAATACAGTTTTTTTATAATCTAAAATAATTAAATGGAATCCAGTGGCTGCCTGGAAGATAGAAAAACAAATCCAGAAATCTAAAACACCACATTATGCTTTTTAAAGTGTGTTAATTTCAAGCTCAATCCTTGTGTTCAGACTGAGCACTGTGATCGTCCAGACGCTCGCCGTCATGTTCAGAGAGACGGAGGTCGAACCAGCCCGACTCAGCCTGCTCGCCGCTAAAAAGTAAACCTGTCTTCTGTCTGTCAATCTGTTTGAATACTTTACCCTTTAAAGCTTTAGTGCATAAATCTCATTTCTGCCTTTTTTAAAAGTGTGTTTTTTATTGTCTCCCTGCAGAGGAGCCCTGGCCTCCAGAATGCTCCTTGCCTTGATTTGTAGTCCAGAGCTACAAACACAGACCCAAGGATCTCTGGTTGACTGTGGGGTGAGCTGCTCTCTCCACTCGCACTCATTTTATTATTTTTTTAATCCGTTTGTAATAATGTTACAGTTGTCTTTCTCTCTCCATCTGTCTTTGTCGTCCTCAGGCCTTACTAGCTGAGTATCTGGACGCTGCCTGCTCTCTGCTGTTCGAGCTGCTGCTTTTAGGCCACGAGGTGAGTTATCTAATCCAATCTGAATTCATTTACAGAGCACATTTAAAAACAACAACAGTCTAAAGACATGTGATTCCTTCACCCTTCTCAGAGTTTGGGGATCCAAATATCAGTAACAGTATTGACACTGGTCATATATGTAGGATAATAACAAGTTCTGCTGGTTTACTTACATAGATAATGGTTGAAAAATCTACATTAAAACTTTCCCTTTACTTGGATTGTTTGAATGAATAACTGCTAATATCGAACTCTCATCAGATATTGTGCCCCAAAAGTTGCTGCCTGTAACAATCAATATCAAACATCTATACATCAGTAATCTTTTACATCAGTGGTATTTATTTCTTTCACATCGTCATTTCCATTTTCCTGTAAACTGCTGGCGATCTGTGACTGAAACGTTTCTGTGTTTTAGGCCAGCAGATGTTCCTCTGCTGACAACTTCCTGTCTGTTGGCTGGATCCTCCGAGTCCTGCAGCCTCACCCTCACCTGGTAAACCCCCTCACCGTCTCTCTGTTCAGTAGAGACGTCCTGAGTAACGATCAAACCTGTTTGGTTCACTCCGCCACAGAAACAGCCTTTTGTTTATTTGCTCCTCGCAGTTGTCCTTCATCGGTTACCAGGCCCGGCAGGTGGTGCTGGTTTTGTCAGACCCGCAGGAGACCTTTCTGAGTCCCGTTCAGTCTGTCCTGCTGTTCCAGCGCTGTCGCCTCCTGCTGGCCTGCCTGCAGCACAACAACCAGCTGGCACAGCACCTGCGATCCCACTTCAGAGAGGAGTTTAGGTTTGTGTTGAACTGAGAGTAAGAAGGACAAATGTTTGCAAATGACGAAAGCCTTCAAAGACCCATCAGCTCATATTTTATCTACAATCACTCCCAACAGTAGGAATGAGGAACTGAGGATCAGTTTGAGGCGTGCTGTCTGATCTGAGTCGGGCATTTAGACTGAAGGGCCGTTGTTTCTCACCCCTCCAGGTACTTTGTGAAGCTGTCGTGTGCCGAGGAGAAGCTGCCGCCTCGCTACCCGATCAGCCAACCAACTCTACGACTGGTCGAGCAGATCCTGACTCTGAATCTACACAGATGATCGCACACACACACACACACACACACACACACACACACACACACGTGCACTTGAACCTAGAAAAGTGACAGCGTGTGCCTTTTTACTTTAGCACCTAAACTGCACTTTGTCAGTGACAGTCTCACTTAGGCTCAGACGTGTTCTGCGTGTATTATTTAGCATGTCTTTACTTTCTTGTGCCTAAGGCCTTGAGAATGTTTCTGTATTATCATTCACTGACTCTCTAAATCCAGGTTAAAACTGGAGTTTCTAGAAATCAGTAGAGCTGTTGCACCTTACCAGTTATTGTTTGTACGTTTAATACTCTCATTACTGCGGTTGTATTCAAAGTGATGCAGATGAAAAGCTACGGCACCGTATGTTACCACAAATATAACAGGTATGAATACTGTATCCAGTTAGTTTGTGTAATGTTATTCTCCACTGTGGTTCTAGCTTTAAAATGTTTTCGGGGGTTTGCTCACTTCTGTTGTATGAACTTTACTCCCTGTATGTTTGGACTTGTCCGTTTATAATTAAACCTCTAAATCTGCTGCGAGTCCTCAGGTGAACTTTAAATAAAGTGAAGTTGTACATGTCATGTTTGGGTCATGTGGAATAAATTACAGTTGAATGTGATATTGATATTGATCAGTATGAAAATGGCGAGAGCAGGACTAATAATAGTTACCTACAATCTTTTTTCAGATAACAAAAGAAGCCAAACTTCTGGATGTTAAATGTTGTCTAAACATGAGGAATCGTACAAGAACTTTGCTTAAATATAATAGTCAAAAATGATTTGATTTTAATTTGATTTAAATCAAAGAATATGAAAAGAAAACAAGATGAAAGAAACATGATTACAAATCTGAACCCGACATTCAATACAAGTTTTCTATAAATTACTGTTTTTAATACTCTAGTATTAAAGCCCTTATTTTTTTATATAAGTTTTGATCTTCCATTTGTTTCTTTGGCAACTGTTAATGTTTTAATCAAAAACACTGATTTAACAAACAAACTGTCTAAAATATATTTTACAATTAATCTACATACATGTAAATGTATTAATCGAAAGGAATGATCTTTAGACACACAATAAAGAAAACAGAGGCACAATCTGACCAGAAATAACAACCTAAAGTGATAATACACTAGAATAATTTGTTGCACTTCAGTTCAACAGAACAAAGTGTTAAGGCAGAAAACACAACACTGTTTTGCAGCAGAGACTCAATCATTCACATCTTGGCTTTGGGAGTCGAGTTGGAGTACAGATGCAGCCGTAGAAAAGTTAAGATCTTCCTCCAGGAGTCTTCCTGAGCGTCGGAGTGGGGTTTGGTTTGTCCTCCCCACAGCAGAATCACTGAAACACACAATGTTAATATGTGAGAGACGAGTCTGAAACACAGATGAAGAGAAACAACATCCTGTCTTTTATAATCTGACCACGTTTGCCTGTGTGACACTGCAGGAGTTGAACTCACCTTTCTCTTTTGTGTGCTGCACTATAAAATTAGAGGCTCTGAAGTGAGGTGAGAAGGGCGGCTCGATCAGATGTCCGGCGTCGGGGTAATTCAGGGTGGTCAGCAGGCGCTCATTCCCTGCTGCTTTCATCATCTGGGCGATCTGAGGGGTCAGAGGTCAAATCAAAACAGCCCAAACGTTTGGTCTATAAACTAGATTTTAAAAGAAACATAAAAATGTTCTGTTGTCTTTAAATTGTCCAAATATTTAGTTTACGATCATATTCAATAAAATAAACCAGCAAAGTCTCACAATTGAAAAGCTGGAAGCAGAACGATTACTGATCGATTAATCAATGAATCATTTTAGCTGAAATGTTATAAATCATGGCTTTAGATGGAGCGTGTAGGTTATTCATCAGTCGATTTTTACAATAAAGATTTAAATACCTGTACACGCTGAGGAGTGTGAACATTTTAATACAATAAATCCGCATTAAAGACGACGTAACAATTAGTCAATCAACCGAAAATTAATCGTCATGTATTTTGATAATTATTTGAATGCCAAACATTCACTGTGCCAGTGTTTGAAATGTGAGTGTTTGTGATGTGATCAATATTCTGCTCTTCTTTACTTGTCAATTGTGTGTGTGTGTGTGTGTGTGTGTGTGTGTATGTGTGTGTGTACTCACATCGTCACTAAACTCCACCGTGGCCCAGTTCTGATCATCAAGGCCGTTGACCAACAACATTGGACAGTTAATTTTCCCCACCTCAAAGAGAATTAGCCACAAGGAACGTTAAAGTTTTCCATATTTATTTAGATTTATGAACAAATACCTGCAAAACTAATGATCTGCCTTCAACAGATAAATAGCCTCATCTTGTTACTAATATCTGTGGTATTAGTGCAACATGTACTTACGTCCACTTTCTGTGAGAGGTCAGTGGGGACTGGTAGAGCTATGTCTCGCCATATGTAGTGGTTGTTCTCATCCACACGTATCTTGCTTATATCACTGCCATCACAAGTAATAGATGACATCACTCAAACTGTGAAACTGTGCTCACTGCATTCATGTTGCTGACAGAGCAGAATATCCTACCTGATATCCCCTTGATTGGCTCCAATAAAGGGCTTCCCACGCGGGAAAACATGGCTGCCGCTGATACAAACACAGCAACGAGGCTGGAACACAAACACAAGGATGACACCCTAAGACACCGGATCTCCATTTTGTGCTTTCAGGCCAAAAAAAAAAACACAAAATCAATTCACCGATCACTTCCTTTTTCTCAGCCCTCCTTGGCACACGGTTTACAGCGACATATTCAAAGCTTCAGAAAAAGAAAAACAACTCCCAAGACATTCGCATATGTTACTTGCCTTGATGGCGGTGCTCTCCGATGCCAAATATATGGCCACAATCGAGCCGAGGGAAAGGCCAAAAATTCCAACGCTGTCTGGCACCACTTGAGGATGGTCCTTGACTATATTATATGCTGTCTGTGCAGAAGCAGATAACAGTATTGTATCAGAACAATAAAACACCTGATACCCGTCACACAGACGGTAGAAACTCTGGAGGTGATTTAATAACACAAACCTCAAAATAGGACAACTGTAGATCTGCCGTTAGCAGCTCACCAGGGGCGAAATACTCCAGCGCCAAGGAGACGTAACCACGGGACGCCAGCAAGGCCGAACGATACTCCAACAGCCCTCCACCACCCCCCCACATATCCAGAAGCCCAGGGAAGGGTCCCGGACCTGAGACCAGGACAAACGGATCATGAACACGTGTGAGAAAACAGATGTTAAAGACACCCATCGTTACTCGTGCCAAAATCAAACAAGAACAAATGTTAAGAGTAGGAAATGTGTTTTCCAGGTGATGCAGGTGTACCTGGAGGTATAAAGAGGGTCCCTCGCACTCCCCTCTCTCTGATTTCAATCCTCTGGACCCCTGGAGCCATGTACCATCTCTCCGTGAGCACCGAGGCCAGAGGAGCCTGCTCCCCGAAGCCCTCGGACACATGGCCGCTGTACACCGAGATGTTGACGAGCATGGGGGTGCAGGCGTTCATCTTTCTCAACCTGTCAGGCAAAGAAAAGGGCAGAGCATTAAAGATTTAACACCGTCTGCTCCTGTTTACTGATTAACAAGTGCTTGGAATTGAAGAACTACTACAGCTCATCTCAGTCTTCGAGGTCTTTAATTCTGTGAAGCTTCAGATTTCTGAACAACAACATTTTACTTTAAAATTAATTGCAGAACTACTTTGAAACTATGACTAAAAGTATTTTTTCAAGCAAAAATGCCACATTGAGCTTCTCACTTGTGAGGATTTACTGCTTTTCCTTGTCTTATGTGATAGAAAATTGATAATTTCCGGGTTTTGGACAAACAAGCAAATTGAAGACACCCACTTGTGCATTTCTACCTATTTCTGACAAGGGTCTCTAACAACTGAATACTCCGTACAAAGAATTAAGACATCCACTGGGCGGATAGAGAATCTTGTGCACACGTGTATCTAATAAAATGTTGTTTACGTCATCATTACAGAGGTAAATAAGACAATGAATCGTACTGAATGTTTTACCTGAGGCCTTTGCGGCTGCCTGGGACAGGGCGCATACTCGCCAACAAACCCATGGGCTCTTTTCCTGTGTACGTGCCCCCAAAACTCAAATCCTCTGCAACTGCAAAAGGATTAAAATGTCAACAACAAAATACACAAAAAATTCCAACAAGCAAAGACAGACAGCAAACATCTGGAGGAGGACGAGAACCCACCGGACACCGTCCCTCTGTGGTCACTGATGTAGTGTCCGTAGGCCTCCCAGAAGTCCTTGTCCTCCGAGTGGTGCAGGGAGCGCAGCGTTACCGGACATCCCGGGGGCAGATTGTCCACCAGCACCTTGAACGCCTCGTCCACCAGAGCCCGAGTGGGCTGGACAGAGAGGAACGGGGACACGGTCTGGGACATGGTCGACAACTGTCTGTGGAGGAACACATGAATACTGAGTTACAGTTTACAGGCTGCAATTTGATGATTGTGAACAACTAGATTAAACATTAAAGTGCTGCTTACACACTTTTGCATCAGTATTAATTATATAATAATAGCTCATGATAATGTGTCAGACACTTTTCTGCAGAACAAGTACTTCTACTTTTGATACTTTAAGTATATTTAGCTGGTAACACTTACAGAGTGCACACTTTTAATGGTAATCATTGTTGTATTGTTACTTTTACTGAAGCTAAGTATCTCAGTACTTCTTCTCGTACTGTTTTTATCACCATATGAGGAATTTCAGAACAATTTCGAGTACTTGTACTTTGCTTGGGTATTTGCATTTTATGCTGTTATATATATATATATATATATATATATATATATATATATATATATATATGGCTGTTACAGTATTTGTTGTTTTCTGTTTAAGATGTCCTTGTTATGTGATGTTTCCTCTTTTATAAATCAATAAAAAAAAGTGATTTAGGCAACAACAGAAAAAGGTGAATTACTCTAAAAAAAATAAATCAATAAGTGAATTAGGCAAAAACAAAAGTTATTTTTAATTCGTGACTTTAACTACAGTTGGTTGCCATCAGCTTCCGGTCTCCCGCGGCTCCTACCTG
The DNA here is from genome assembly GCA_031216445.1 of Lateolabrax maculatus. Taxonomy (NCBI): domain Eukaryota; kingdom Metazoa; phylum Chordata; class Actinopteri; order Acropomatiformes; family Lateolabracidae; genus Lateolabrax; species Lateolabrax maculatus. The sequence continues at coordinate 16,626,054 of CM062211.1, forward strand.
CCGGAGCAGGTGTGTCGCAGTTGTCGTGTGGTGACGTGAACTGCCAACAGGCTCCTGGAGATAAAACACCTTTTCACTCGCGCTTAAAACTTTAAACTCTTTCACCTTTACTTCAGATCAGCCGCCTTTAACCCGGGTTAAGGACGTGATGAAATCACACCACGAACCATAACTTCGGTCCACCGCAGGTCGCGCAGTGATGACGTAGAGGCCTCTGCGGTCGCGCTGCGTTCACGTGCCCATGAGGAAGATAGTTGATGTGTTTGAGTCCCGCAGGAAATTGCATTGTCAGGGACCAGCGAGGTGGGTAGATAAATAAAGCTGTGCGTTATAAGTGATTGTTTGTGAAAGTTAAAGCCCATAAACCGATTTAATTTAGTACATTTACTCAAGTACTGTACGTACAACTTTGAGGTACTTGTACTTAAGTCTTTCCATTTTGTGATACTTTATACTTCTACTCTTTTGTTTTATACATGTATTTCATACCTTTAGTTACTCTGCAGATTTACATTATCCTATTAATGAAAAAAGTAAGAATAATTCAACTAATTTATTATTAAAGGTTAATATACCAAGCAGTATATAAAGTAGTTAAATTAAAATGTATGTTCATACTTTTACTTTTACTTAAATAAGATTATGAATGCAGGATTTTTACTTGCAACAGAGTATTTCTACACTGCAGCATTGCTACTTTTACTTAAGAAAAATATACTAGTACTTCTAGCAAAACACTGTATTATATGTTATGTTTAAATGTAGAAAACTATACTACTATATATACTATATACTAACATAATCTGGGATTTAACAGAAAGAATAGATCATAATTCTATCTGATCCTGTGGAGAATGAGGTTATGATACTTTATATGTTTTACTGTCTTGGATTAAGGGAGTTGCTGCCTTAAAACCAGACATCACACTAAAAACACATCTAATGACAACATAGTAAACATTAGTCTATTGGTCTCCACAAACAAAACTCCAAATGAATAAAGTTGCTCTGTGTTACTGGATGTTGAAAATCAATGCAGGTTCCAGCACTTCCAAAAGTTTACCACATATACCAGACACAGATAAGATTAAAACAACCAAGAAAATTAGTCACAAAGCCATTCACTGTCTTTGTCATGCAAGCAGGGCTTCAGCAAGGATTTAAATTAAACTGAGAACTCCCACTCACACTTTCAATCAACTACTTACATACAAATGCATTTTTCTGCTGGAGAAAATAAAACACTCACGAATACTGACAAATGTTTCCAACACATCCACGAGGGCTCAGAGACATGCACATATGCACATTAACTCTGGTGGACTTTATACCCGCTCTGCACCCTGTCCTTCAGTCTGCAAATCTTATGGAATATACAACACTCCTCCCACTGTTACCCATCAGGTGAGTCCGTTAATCCAGACTCTAGGAGACATTTATCATTAAGTAAGTACTGAAGTACAATTATGAGATACTGGTACTTTGAAATGTTTGAATGGGACTTTTTCTGGTAAAAAGTCAGATGAAGTGTTCCTTTATGTGCAGAGGACGTTCTCCTACTTCTTAAGATAAATAAACTATTTTAATCCCTCTTGGATCAACTGGAAAATGCATCGTCACACAGTTGATATTAATCCGGAAGCATCAGACTTAATAAGAAAACTCTGACAGGGACCATTATACTGCAGAGTACTTTTACTTTTACATACTTAAGTACATTTTGCTGATAAAATATATACTTTTACTTAAGTAAAGTTTTAAATGCAGGACACATAATTATATTAACAAAGTAGTAAAAACTTATACTATATCTTATTTTAGTACATATTAAATAGCTTTGAATTTTGCTATTTTTATTCTTTATCATCTTAAAAACAATATTTGTACATTATATTTATGTATGTTTGTATTCATACTGGCTACATCCCTACTACAATTAGATTTTTAGATTTTTGTGTAAACATGTTGTTCTGTTAATGAAGTTAGAAAATAAAAAAAGGGTGGGGATTGAAACTAGGCCAGAGGTGCATGGGCAGGGTCCTCCAACAATATCAGACCAGTCATCCTTATGCAAGAAAATCATATTTTTTGTCATTAATTTATCACACATCATCTGCAAAAATCAACATTATCAAAACTTTAAAAAAAAACAAAAACAACTCAATAATTAATAATGATATAGATTGTAGCACTCATGGAAGGAATTTAAGTGTTTTACAATAAATATTGGATAATATAATAATAATAATAATAATAATAATAAACCAATAAAATTCAGTATTTAGAGCATCTTAGGTGCTTCGAACAAGGCAGCAAAAGTTTTAAAATCAAATATAAAATGTACTCAGTTGGAGAACTGAAGGAAATCTGAAGGCTGCACTCGAGACCCGGATGTCTTAAGCAGCACATTAGTTAACAAACGATAAAAGTGAAATAACTTTAATGTCATTAGAAATGGACTATACTAATAAAACTGAGCACAAATTAACTATTCACTGAAATAAAGTTTCTAAATGCACCTTTGATGGCATGTTAACTGCTAATCATAGAAATTTGTTAACAAAAAGAATAAAGTAAAGTATTAGATTCTGTCTCTAATATATATATATTTCTATTGGGGTTTACGGTGGGTGCTGCTTGTTTCAGTATTTCAGCTGATACACAGGAATAATGTAAGGGGGAAAAGAAAATTGTTTTCCAAATAGAAGAGATGTGTATGTGATGATTGAGTGTGGTAGACATTAAAAGAAGAAAAGACACTAGTTATAACCCATAACTGTTAGACTAGCAGCAAATGGTTCTAAGAATAAGAAAGTTTGCATTAAAAAAAAAGTAAACAGAAACTCTTTGTATGTTTTGTGTTTTATGATGTTTGTCTGTTGTGATGATCAGATCCCTGGGTGAACTTGTTCAATAAAGATTTAAAAAAAGAAAAAAGCCCTGCTCCTACCTGCTTTTTTCAAATTATCGTGAAAATATTAATTCATTTTTTGAATTTCATAATTGTATAACATTAACTTTTTTTTTTTTTAAATGTTTAAACCCGTAAATATTATATTTTAAGTGTAAAGTTGCGATGCGGAACTTTGACGACCTGCGGTGGGTGGTCGGACCTGTGTTGGAGACGGACCGGAAGCAGCGTGAGGTTACCGAAGTCTTGCACCAGGTGAGTTTTCAACCAGCTTTCCTCGCCTCCTTTTTGTACCTTTTGACGCCGTTTTCTACGCGCACATCGCCGCTCCGGCTGCTGTAGCCTCGGAACCAAAACACGATGCGGAAAAACGCAAATTTAGAAGATTTATTTCATGTTCACGTCCGATGGCGGGAGACTCCGACAGGCTGCTGCTGAGGCGAAGCGTTGCTCTGACTTTGGGTCCATGTTCACATGTTCGATTCTTCTGATCGTTTCACTGCAGAACCAGAAACAGCAATAACAGTTTTACCAAACTAATAAAATATCAAATATAATCACATCATGCAGCAGATCACTTTAGCGGAAGACAGATGCAGGATTAAGTAACTTTACTGGCGTATTTGCATTTAATCCATCACATCTCAGAGGGAATTACTGTACTAACATTTATCTGACAGCTGTAATTACTTTACAAATTAAGATTTTACATACAAAACATAAAATACAATTATCTTTAAATATGATGCGTTGTCAATCAGAGTGTTGTTGTTATTTGATGATAATGTGGATTAAATAATAATAATGGATTCTGTAATTATTATATGTATATTGCAGTGGTTGACTTTAGAAATGACAAACACCTTTCTCTTTATTATGTCTTGTGATGTTTTGCTTTTTTAGTTGTTTGTTATTTTAATTTTCTTTGTTTATTTTGCTTTTGTGGAAAGAATAACTAATAAAATAATAAGTCATGTACCAAAATATACAATACATCTTTTATCTAAAAAAACTAAACAATTTTAATATAATTCAAATTAGCTCCACTTCAACCAACTACAACAGCAATATTATACTTTTTAATAATCATCCCTTAACATAATATACAATAGTACATCACTCAGGGGTAATTCTTGTACTGTAAGATAATTTTTAGTTTGTGATGCTGTTGATGTATTTTATTCTACTGAGAGGTGTTTTATTTGTCCATGTTTATATCAATTAGGGTAACAGAGAAAGGCTTCCCTCATTATATAGTCTAGTTTATTAAACTTGATGTTAACGTCAGTGTTGTTGCTTCATTCCTTCGTGCCACACTTGAGTTTATTTATTTATTTTGCCCTTTTGTGTTCAGATCATTCCCCATAACGTCCTCAGAGCTTTCCGGCAGCACAGAGAAGATGTTGCGAAGTGCCTCAGCACAGGTGAGCAAGAGAGGATTATGTGCATCATCCAAAAAGCTTAGATATAAGATATGTTTTTTTATTGTTGGTGTTGTCTTTAATGGTGAAGTTAAACTTTTATCAGTGCTTAAAGGTAATTTATTGCATTGCAAAGAAAAGCATCTCATCCAGAACTGGCTTTATAATTTGAGCTGTTGATGAGAATTAATGGATGTGATGCAGGAAGCTGCACACCACCTCTGCATACTTTCACCTCGACAAAGTAAATATTTTATTATTCTCGCCAACCTCTCGTCCCTCCTCAGATGTTCAGACAGGTGGTGAGATACAGGAGCGCAGACACCAGCCTCATCCTGGAGAGATGTGAGTAAACCTTCTGTGTGAGAGGAGGATTTGTAGATCCCTGCTCCTCCCTTTGAGTACACCGATCCACGCTTTCCCCGTTGAATGAACCTCTCTCTTATCTCTGCGTCTTTTGTTCCAGCGATAAACCGCGTGCAGCTGTTAGGCCGAGTGGGTCAGGACCCGGTGATGAGACAAGTGGAGGGGCGTAACCCTGTCACCATCTTCTCGCTAGCAACCAATGAAATGTGGCGCTCTGGAGAGGGAGAGATGACCTCAACAGGTACAGAGTCAGAAGAGAGAAATATAGAAACTGTGTTTTAGGTATATTTATGTGGCGCTTTCCATTACGAGCAAACTAAGGACACAGACCCCGAAACTGATCACGAGCCTGAGAAAATAGCAAAGGTTTCAGTTTACTTCTGAAAGTGGACACACTCCATCACACACCAGCTGAAGAAGACAATGTTTACTCAGTTTAACATTTTTAGTGATGTTCAGCAATAAACAATTACAATATAACATTGACTGACCGTGGTTATCTGGCTTAAATAATATTTACATTATTGTTTAGTCAGCTTATGTTTAGATTTATTATTATGCTTGAATTTAGTGAAGAATTTAGTGACTTGACACTTCAGAGTTGACAAATGATAAAGTGCTGTGCATGATTTTAAAAAACATGTTATTCACCTGTAATCGTATAGTAGATGAAATATGAAACAGATGAGACTTATTTTATTCACCCCACATTTATCTGGTTGAAGTCCCTGAATCTGCAAGGCGCCTCTCCTGACAGTGTTTTTGTCGTATTATGCTGTTCGCTGAAGGTCAAGAGATGAATAAAACAGCTGAGCAAAGTTTGCACTTCAGGGTCGGGCTGAAAGATTCTTTGACATTTCAGTGTCACTGTTTTTCCTGCAGGAAGGTGTTAATGGCAGCTTCTTTTTATGAGCTGAGAAACTTCTTGAGCTAAAGAAACCATAAAAAAAAAGATTAAATTATCAGAAAAATGCATCATGGTGCAGCTGAAAACAGGGCTGTTCTTCTAAACTCGTGAAAAGTTGACGTTTTGGAGTCAAACTGGCATTAGTTTGCTTGTAGGATAATGTTTATTATCAGTGGTACACATGTTTAGATTGACATGTAAATCATTTAAGCCAGACTTATTTATATATTGAGCTAAATAAGAATGAATTAGGTATGAAGTGGATGTTTAGATGAGGTAAGATATTATCATTTCTGTGACATTAGCTGTAAATTATACTCCACATTAGTTGGATGTGTCATATTTTACCACTAGATGTCACTGTTACACTCTGACACATAATAGATTATTACTGTTGGATTTCAAGGTTTTAAATCAACATATACAGTCATGAAGGTGAATTAAAAACAGTTCAGCACAGTCGTACTGCGTCTGTCCCTGAAGTATTCATTTGCAACCCTAATGCATCACTCACCATTTACCATCACGTGAACGTGGCTGATTCATTGTGCCTGCAGGTGACATCAGTCAGAAGACGACGTGGCATCGTGTGTCGGTGTTCAAGCCCGGTCTGAGAGACGTGGCCTACCAGTACGTCAAGAAAGGGTACGGCCGAGCACCGGACCCACGCACACCACATCTGTTTACTCTTATTTATTTATTATTTTATGTCTTTTTGATATTTACTTTTTACCTCTGCTGTATACTAGATACATTTACTTAAGTACTGAAGTGTCACTTTTTAATCCACTTAATTTATTTGGTAAGTTACTCTGAAAGAGGCCATTTCAAAAAGTGAATACTAGTATTTTTACACTATGGTTACTTTTACTTAAGTAAAGGGTCTTCCTCCTCTTCTTCCTCTTCCCTGTGTTCTTCCTTCTCATCTGCCTCCTCCTTGTCTTCATTGTCCTGCTCTTCCTCCTCATCTTCATCTTCCTCACCCTCCTCTTTTTCTTCTTCCCGCTCCTCCTTTCATCCCGTCCTCCTCTTTGTCTTCCTCTTCATAGTCCTCTTCCTCATCCTCCTTCTTTTTCACCTGTTTCTTTGTCGTCCTCCTCCTACCTGTCCTCTTCCACCTCCTCCTGCTCCACATCTTCATCTTCCACGCCCTCTTCTTCTTCATCCTCCTTTTCCACCACCACCTGCTCCATCTCCTCTCATCCCGTCATCCCCCCCTCTTCTGCCTCTGTCTTCTTCCTCATTATATAGTCTGGGGGGGGGCTGACAGTTTTGGTTGTGTGGTCGGAGGTTTAAACCATGACGTCTCTGAAAGTGAAACTCGTTGTTGCTGAATTTGTATTTTCAACATTTCAAAGCACCTTAGGCTCGAAAAGTGGCTAAACAAGTTTAGTTTTTTTCCTTCATAAAGAACGACCGCTGTGGTCAGCTTGAATGTATTTCAGTTCCTGCGGAAACAGAAATCCAGGAATCCAGGCTCAAAATATCCATAAGAACTTCTCAAACCACTCCTGCAGGATAATCCACGTCACTGCCGCCCATCTGTACGCTCCGGAAACTCACATCTAACTTAAGATCAACACAGCTGCTCCTTTCTGTCAGTGAGGAGTATAGAAATGTTTTGCATGACATTAGAAATGTGGCAGATGGCTAGGGGGATGGACCACATGACAATAGACACTGTGGGACGATGATAAAATTAAATGAAATACATCATCAAGCTTTTCTTTAAACCTGCAGATTATGATTTGATACTAAGAAGACTAAGAAGAAATGCTAATACCTCTAAGATGGGTGATTTACATTTTGGTCTGAAGCCCTTCAGAAAATGTAAATTCCAGGGAAAGGGGGGATGCAGAACTGTAATCTGTCTGTATATGAATCATTTGACTGATTCCGAGTCTCTGTCCTTCAGGTCCAGGATTCTAGTGGAGGGGAAACTGGACTACGGCGAGTATGTTGACAAGAACCAAGTCAGGCGCCAGGCCACCACCATCATCGCAGGTCAGAGAACAAACACACGTGCACCTCTTTATGTGACCATGAAGGTAGTGTGAGGCTGATTTTACGTTGTTCGGGAGATTCTTCTCATGTGAGATTAGTTCATAAGAAAGATCTGTTTCCCCTCCCCAGACAACATCGTGTTCCTGAGCGACAACATTCGAGACAGAGCCTGAAGAACTTCCCTCTTTGTCTCCACCTGACAACGAGACAACCTCTTTTTGTATTTTCTTGTTTATACAGAAGTAAAGTCTGACTGAGGACCTGAACGCCACCAAGTGAAGGAGCTGACTTACCCAAGAGAACGGGGACAGAATATGCTGCTTCACTCTGGTCATGTTTGACTGCGGCATCTCCTGCCGAACTTGAGGCATCATGAAAAGCAGAAGTACCCCCCTTGCGTTGTACAAACACACTTACTTATGGTTTTCATCATGGTACTTGTTATAATAACTGTTATAAACATACAGTTAAGCCCTTTTTTGTGTGCACCCAAGTTTTTTGTAGAATAATGTTGGAAACAAGAGTTTAAGAGGTGGAATCACAGTGAAAACTGTTTCACTGTGTTTGAAAATTCAGCACAAGATGTTGTAGAAGTTATAGCTCTGTTAAGAGCAACTAGTACTCGTGTTTAAGATCATAGACAAAAGATCGAAGGCCAGTTTTAGCCTGTGATACTCCTCAAAGCCCACCGTGTGTTAAGAATTTATTGTTAAATTCAGCCTGCATATTAAACTTTTACCATTATGAGTTTGCACCGGTGTTTTATTGTCAAGTAATCATTAAATTTGCCAGCAAACCAGAGCAAAATTTGCTCTTGATTTCATGTCATTGCTGTCCAATTTAAAAACCATGTATCTCAAAATTTAGTGATTTTTAATTTTGTATATAAACTGAAGGATTGAAGTTGAAATATTTCCTTTTTAACCTAAACAATGCATTGTTGCAGGGTTGTTTTTATTTTAAGCCCATGAAACGTTGAGATTTGGGAGATACGTGGCTTTTACAGGACGTTGTCGTCATTCATCATTTAGCATGCATGGTGTGCTTGGTTAGTCTGAGCTGCAAACGAAACCGATAAATTAAACACACCAGACTGTCAACAACATCTCAAGTGTTGCACTCTTGTTGCAGTTTCAGAAGTGGACAGATGTGCAAGACAAGTTCTCTTCATCATGTGACCTTAACATTCATGAAAGATTCAAGTTAAAGGATAAAAGCTGCCAATATTCAATATTTTTGTTATCGTCCAAAAATCTCATGAAAAAACAAAACCAACAAAGTGTCCAATTCTCAAAGTCATGAATCTTTAAAAAACATTGACAAATGTACAGTTACATTTTTTTTAAAGGATCAGTAAATTCCTAAAACAGCTGGGCGTCACTCAAACAGGAAGAAGTACTGCATTTGTTGGAGACTATTTTTATAGCTGCTGATTAATACACGTTTGGTGCTTGACTATAGTGAGTATTTACAGCAGCAGGATGGTTTATGAGGGATTGAGACAAAATAAATTACAGTGTGTGTTCATTCTAATTATCTTTTTATGGAATTTATTGACAATAAGAAAAATATAGAATATAACCAGGCTCATGCTTTAAACTTGAAGTCAAATTAAAGTATAATTAAGAAATGTTCCTTCTCTCAGCTGGTATGTTGTACTAGTCTGATTTGTCTTGTCAAATGTCAGCTGTCTTTCTTGCACTTGTCTTTATGCAGATATTGGATGAACTGGAGGACTTTGTTTTCCCTATTTTCATCCCTGATTTGTGCTTAGTTTTAACAGAACACTAGTGTACGTATTTGATCTCTTTTTTTTTTTATGTGTTATCTGCACCTTTTTTCTATTGTTTCACTCTCTTGTGAGCTGTTATCACTCTAATCTGCTTTTCGTTTCCATCCTGGGCAGTGACTAGTTGCTTTCAACTCACTTCTGCTGGTTAATTTCTCTGTCGTGGTCTCTATTCTCTAAGTCCTTTTTCCAGACTGTTTTTGTCTTCACATTCGTGTTCATCTTCTGCAGTCACAACATGTATGATTTAACCTCCCTGAGTTAATAACTGTTTCCTAAATTTGCTTATAAAGCACTTTGTAGAGGAAAAGAGGGACAAAAGTTACAAATAATCCTGTAAAAGAAAGCTTAGAAATGTAAAGTCACAAAGTTAAATAAAATTAATGACAGGTATTGCATAAAAACGTATACAAATGTGTATTTTAAGAACGTATATGTGACCTATAAGCAAGTTTTTTTAATTATTTAATTCTTATTAACGTTTTTAAATGTTTTTCCACTAGTGGACGTTGATTGGCTGGTTCTGTCACGGGTGGGCGGGCTTAAATCAGAGGTATTCTTGGCCTAAAGTTATTGGTCGCATGAATTCTCCAGGGCTTCTCTGATTGGCTGCGTCACTTGTCAGTTAAATGATGGGCGGGGCAGAGTCGCACGTTCTACCGGGCTTTAAACAGAGGAGTGATCTGATTGGTCGGCCGGCTGGATGTGGGCGGGGCTGTGAGTTGTGGGGAAACCTGTGGATTCAGTTTGAAGCTGCGTCAAGATGACGAAATCAAGGCTCAGACCGGAAGTTGATGGTGGCTCTAAAAATAAAAGCATAACACTTAACTAACTTAAAAAAATACAAAAAACTTTTTGGTAGTTTGATATATAATTTATACAACCAAATAGACTGTCACTGAATAAGTGAAGACGTTAAAAAAAATATTATAAATAAATGTAATTATTACTAGAATTGTTATCATGATAAACACACAAATAGAAAAAAAAGCCTTACTATATGAGGAATAGTTTTTCTTAGTTGTCCTAATAAATATGCGCCTCACTAACAGTTGAATTTAAGGTTTAAAAATGTAATTATGTTACTTAAAAAACATTAAAATATACCCTGTTTATCTGAAAATATTTGAATTAGTATAATTCAAAAATGTTTTACAATCAACTTGTATGATTGATCATAAAAACATTTGAAATGGTATAATTGATTTCGATGGATTTCTTTTTTTAATATAAGGAAAGCTCATTTGTCACCATTAAGATTTCCATTATGTAATTTAGTAGCTGTTCCAGAGCTTTTGATCATATCACATGATTTTCCTCGGCTGTTAAAGCAAATGGATTGTTTCAACTTTTTTTTCTTCTTTTTGTTGCTGTTTACTAACTTTATCTTGCACAGAATGAATATCAATCTGAAATGAGGCGTGAGGGTTTTATTTTGAAAAGTGAAAACCGGAAACGCTGGTATATTCATGTGAGTTATTGACACAATGCCACAAACAGCTGGAACAGACATTTTACAGCCTACGTGTAATATCCAGTGTGCTATATTGCCCTAACACCACCAGTCGTGCTCACTTTTATTAATTTGTCGGATCTGTTGGCGCTCATCCTGAGCTGCGTCCCTGCTCCTCTGGCCCTGTGTGACTCCTCCCATGCATTCCTGCGTGTCTGGGCCGTGAGGAGGAGCAGCAGGAGCAGAGAAAAGGAGAGGGAGGCTGCAGAGAGCTGCCTACGGACCCTGAACCAGAGAGGAGATGAGCACCCACAACAACAACAGTCCGCCTCAGTCTGACTGCTGCAGCTCCCTGACATAACCTGTCCGCTCCGGTTATCGTTTCACACCTTCTCCTCCGCTCGCACAAGTTGTTTGGGAACTTTTTTTTGTCTTGTTTTTTTGTTTTGCCGGAGTTTGGTTTTCTTGTTTGACTGCATTGCAACAGACAACCCCAGCTGCGTTCCTCTGCGTCTTCAGCTGCAGGAGAGAAAATAGATCCAGAAACCACAGAGGAAACCATGGAGATCCTGGACAGTAGTGAAGCGTTTCTACACTGGGACAGGAACCTCAGCGAGCTGTCTGAGGCCGGGGACATCGACTCTGTGCTGTACACCAATGTAAGTCATCGATCAGGAAGGGGGGGGGGGGGGTAAAGGAAGGGTGTGAGTGATCAGTCTGGGGGGGGGGGGGGGGGGGGGGGGGACTGGTGATTGGCTCCGCAGCTTCTCAGGAGGAAATAATCATCTTTATCTCACTTTGATTGAGGCTTTAATAAACAGGAGGGGGAGGGTAATGTTTCCTCTCTCTCTCTGTGTGTGTGTGTGTGTGTGTGTGTGTGTGTGTGGGAGACCTGGCTCTCCGTTCACAACTTGAGCCTTTGGGTCCAGGATGCAAGTTTCTCAGCCTGTTATTGTCTTTTTTTTTCATCCCTTCTCTTGTCTTTTAAACACATTTTAATCTAAACGGTGGCCCAGTCTTCTGCACAAAGGAAATATATGAGATTGAAAACCCACCTAAACTCAGTTTGGTATTGGTTGATCTAGTTTTTCCATGTATCAATAATCATTTAATCAATGAAGTGCCCATCAAGAGTCCAAGATGACGTCTTCAAATTGATTGTTTTCTCTGACCAACAGTCCAAACCCAAAGATATTCACTTTAATTGATTAACAAACTGAGAAAAGTAGCACCTACTGACATTTGAGAAGCCAGAAATGGGAAATATTTGGTATTTTTGTCTTCAAATTGATTATTTTCTCTGACCACCAGTCCGAAACCCAAAGATATTCAGTTTAATCAATTTACTGATTGTAAATATGAGCAAATACTCACATTTGAAAGACTGGGAATTGTGAATATTTGGCATTTTTGCTTAATAAATGACCCAAATTGTTGTGAAGGCACCTTTTTCAAGTATATGAACAGCTGGTGCATTAAGAGTCGCTCTTCATGCTATTTTCCATCAGTAATCTCCGGTGATGCTGCTCGATATTCTGGGCTCTCTGACAGAAGCTCATATGGAGGCCCTGAAACAGTATCTATAATGGCAGTGTATATATCTATGGCACTAATGGACTCACCATTCCCAGCAAATATGCGCAATTTTAACCTCCAGTTAAGGTGTTTTGTTGGAGGACAACACTTTTCTGAAGTACGATTTCCATCTTGACGTTGTGCAGAGTCACAAATTGACATGTTTGATGGTTATAATGAAAATATAAAACATTTCTGAGCTCAGGAGAGTGTTTAAACAGTTAATAATGATATCTGAGATGGCCAAAATCTGCCTTCTCCCAGCACTGGGTAATGAGCCATTATAGCAACCGCTGGGTGACCTTCAAAATAAAACAGGCAGTGTGCTTCCAGTTTGTTTAGGGGGGCTGTGTGCAGATGAGTGCTTCTTGTCTTATGAAGCACTCACTTCCCTTTTAAATATATAAACAATATATAAATCAACACATGCAGACCCACAGGAGGCATCTAAATCATTTTAAACTCAGTTTATTTACAAGAATTTCCTGGAAACTCTCCTTTAGTTAAACAACAGCTCAACTACTCAAACTTTCTGTAGAAAGGAAACACTGGGAGCCACTTAAAGCCTTACTGGTTACAGTGGTTGAGCTCTGGAGCTCACATCACAGAATGACTGTAAAAGGGAAATGTGACTTTAAAGTTTCTTACTTTAAAATAATAAATAAAAGCCTGTTGCTATCAAAATAAAACACTTTAGAAATCTTCTTTTTTAATTAATAGGAGCCATGTACTGCAACCTCCTAGACATTATTTTTATATACTACTTACTAATTCTCTGAAGAAAAGGTGGCGTTATGCTTAACATGACAATACCATTTGTCTCTTTACTTAACTAAATGTAGCTTTACTACACTGTATGCATACTCCATTATGAGTAAAAATCCTGCACTCAAAAATGGACTTAAAAGTAAAAAGTACAAAAGTCTTAGCGTCAAAATATACTTAAAGCACCAAAAGTTGAAGTGCTCATCATGCAGAATGGCCCATTTCAGAATAATGTATAAGATATTATTGGATTATAATAAAGTGATGTGTTCATCATGAGATAATAACACAAAATGGGAATACTTCTTTAAAGTACAAGTACGTACAAAGTTGTACTTAAGTACAGTACTTGAGGAAATGTACATTCCACCGCTGGTTTTATAATAATGTGGAAATGCTGCTTTAAAATGGCCTTCGCCTCCGTTATGTAACTTGAAGTGTGTTTTCCAGCCATATGTGTCTCTGGACGACACTGTGGGCCAAGAGGAGAGAGTGTGTGAGACGGAGAGAGTGAGACGGAGACTTGTGTGTGTGTGTGTGTGTGTGTGTGTGTGTGTGTGTGTGTGTGTGTGTGTGTGTGAGAGTCAGTCTGTGTGCACACACACGTGTGTGTGCGTGTGTTTGTGTGTGGAGACGATGGGGGGAGCGTTTGGGTTTACAGGGAAAAATCCAGCTGGCTTGCAGGATGGGAATGAGACACCAGAGAGTCCGACTGAGCCTGAGACAGCACACACACACACACACACACACACACACACACACACACACACACACAGACTTTACCTACAGACAGGTAAAGACTTGTGGTGTTAAAGCTTCAGAGTGTTCAAGCTGTGAATGTAGGGCCTTTAAGTCCTGAGGCTACAATTCCTATCAAGCACCAGCAGACATCATTAGACCAGTGAGTCGACGCTGCGGTCGTCTGTTACACGATTGCTTTTTGGGAACGGGGGGAAATTACAAGTAGTTTTTTGGAGACTTGTTGACCTGATCCACAATGTATGAAGTGATGAGAACAATGATAGAAACAAGATAATCGGTTAAATGGCAAAAAAAAAACTAAATACGTTTCTGGATAGAGAGGAAATAATAAATAGCAGCTGCACAAGTAAAATTTCGATGTACTGTAACTTTACTTGAGTGTTTCCATTTTATGCAGCTTTATACTTTATAAGTGTCAGTATTCGTGTTGATATTGGAGATTCTGGCTCTGCATCACTTGGTATTGGAATCAAAACCATTTGTGGTATGCGAGTACAATAGCTCGAAGTTGAACCAAAGTTCCTCTCCAGGTGTTTAAGAAGGGTGACCTGTGTTGAATATAAAGGCTTGCACTCCACTTCATACCTATCATACCTTCACAAAGGCCAGGGTGTGTTAAGAAGCAGTACTATGATGCTCTTGTTAGTGAGGTGAATATTCTATATATAGTAAAGCCTGAATAGTATGTGCATGTGTGTTTGAGTGTATGAGGGTGGGGGATGCATGAATGTGAAGACCAACAAGACTGTAGTGTTTGAATCTCAGGCAGCTTGAAGGAACAGACTGGAGTCTTTGTTGGGTCCCGGCCTCACTCTCACTTTCTCTCTCCGGGGGTCTGTTGACTTGGGATTCCTCACAACAATGTAAACCCTCTCCGTCGGCAGCATGTGTGGGATCCTGAACCCTAACGCCTGCTTTTCCCATCAGCCACAGGTCCCTCCCATCTCTGCCTCTGCTGTATGAACGCTTATATCATAATCAAGTTCCTCAGGTTTTACAGTAGCAACATTGCATCAGTGTGAAGGTGCAACCCATTCTGACGTTGATGCAAATAAATAATAGACGTGTTTGTGTGACTTGATTTGTATTGATTTCAGGAAGGGAAAATAACATTACGCAGTAATAGCGTCAGGAATTCAATTGATGCTGTAACTGCTGGAGAACATAGGATTGTGGTGTTTATTTTGGAATTACAAATGTGCGTATTTACTGTTACCGTCTGGAAGATCTTGTCAGTCAGGTTCTTCTGGTGAAGGTGTTTTTTCTCTCATGATCTTAAGACGTTGATGGATTGATGATTCAACCCCGTCAACCATGGATCTCCGCAGCATGAATTGTTTATAGGCACGGGTTGATGCACAGCTGGGAGATAACTGCCTCGGTTTGACGAAACGTCTGCATTCGCTTTCAGGAAACTCGGATTCCTGGTTTTGTCATCAGCTTCTATAGATCTGGATAATCCATCTACACTGACTGATGGATGTGTCTCGTGTAGAAAAAGTGTCACTGCAAACAAAATTTTAGGGAGTTATTCTTTATTTAGACACGAGTGAGGACTTTTACAGAGCATACAACAGGTTTTGCATAAAGTGAATCTTTATATTTACATCTCACATATGCAAGAGTGAACATGCAGCTATTTATTCTAGTCAATATCTTGTGGCATTGTTTTGTTTCTTAACATTTGACAATTTTCAAGATAAAATGTGACATTTACAGCCTCTTTAAACTTCAGACCAAGAAGCTCAAACTCAGGATAATATTATAAAACCTTCTTGCATACTTGACTTAAGAGCTTCCAATAGAAAACGTATATAGTATTGATCAGTTATTTAGTAAATGTTCATGTAAATAATCAGTGAAACTTAGATTTATGTCCAAACTTTTTTAGGGCTCAGTTTAGTTGTGATTTTTATTCTGAAATTAAGTTATTAGCATCCGATTGTGGCTCCCAACATGGGAAACATTAGACTTCAACACTGGATACAGCTGTTTGTTCCCTATTTCCAACCGACAGGTTTTGTTTTAACCGTGACCATGATCCTTCCCTAACTAACTTTTTTTTACTACTAGTTTTATACATTCATGCAGTTGTCTAAAACCTAATTAAATAAACAATCTGAGAAGTTTTGAGGGGTCACACAAAGACATAGTTTTATATGAAAGGGGATTGTTGGGAACCAGTGCAGTCAGTAAAGCCGCATTATATTGGAGGTGGACTTTTAATAAAAGATGAAGGTCAGAGGGAGGAAAACCGACACTGAGATCACATTTCTGTCAGCGAGTTCAGGAAATAGACAGAGACAGCGAGAGAGTGGCCTTAAATTTAAATGCTATTTCATGCACTTGCACATACTTGTTGCCAAACTGTTGGCGTGTTTCTCGGCACATGGTGTACTCGACATGCAGATGAAAAGAGTATATTTGTTCTGCACATGCTCCAGAGCTTTCCAGCTATGTGCCTGCTTACATAACACGCAGAATACCTGCAGATAAAGACTCACCTCTGTCTATGAATCAAACTCCGGCTCTTTTTATTAACACATTCGATGGCTCCGACAGCCCAGCGCACTCAGGATAGAGTTATTTTTATTTGAGAAGAGCAAACACACGTAGAGTTGAGGTTAAACAGCTTGATCCATGTGCTCACAGTGCAGAGCCTGTTCTCCGTCGGGGCAGGGCATCCTGCTCGCTGCTGGCCTCGCTCTGTCTCTCTCTGAATGGTCCATGTGTCTGCAGTGTCAGTCTGTAGGGACATACGGTCATTTAGTGCACGCACACACACACACCCAGCAGCCCTGTTTTTATATAGATAATGAATAAATGACGACATGAGTTCATTTTTATTACCAAACAAAGGTCAAGTGTTTTTATTGTCTGTATAAAATTCAGTGTTACTCACGTTCCAGACCAGCCTCTCTGTCTGTAACTCAGCTGGAGTGACACCTGTGTACAATAGCGAAGCATACAGGGTTATTAGTGCAGGCGTGGTGCTGGATCTTCAGGTTGGTCTGAGAGTTGACTGTGTGAAACAGCAAAATGAAGGCCTCGATGCTTCATTTTTAAGATACAGTTAGAAATGCGATGCAAAGGATTCACGGATTTGATATTCCTGCTGCTTGTAGAAAACGTATTATGAATAAAAAACATGTAATTGGCTCCCAGTCGATCGTTTCTGATGACACATTTCTTAAAATACACAGTTCTACACTGGTTGTAAATGGGAAGACTGCACACAAAAGGTATTCTCATGACATTTTGATCAAACTTTACTTTTGTGTTTCAAACAATCTAAATCTAAAGGATCTAAAGGCTTCTTCTTCAGATCTCTCTCTGATATTCAGCTCACCGTTGCTTAAACCGAAGCGACCCTGCTGACCTGAGCTCTTTTGCCTACAGATGGTGTGCACATGCACAAGGAGGACACGTTTTTGTTCCCCTCTTTTTCAAATCTGATGCAACTTCTCTTCTGACTTTGAAAGTGGACTCAGACTCGAGTTTGCTGCAGGCAGGCAGCCATTTGAGAGCAAAGCGAAGGTAGTAATCAGTTTGTGGGGGATCATTATGGAAAATCCACAGGAGCCTTCGTTCTCTGAGGAAAAGCTAAATGTACCTCCTCTGTCTGTCTTCTGTCTTAATTCTTCATGTCTCTGTCCCTCATCTGCCCCCTCCAGTTTAGCTTTAGGCACCATGAAAGGTTTTAAATGGTTGTGTGTGAGGTTAGCAGGGTGTGGGTTAAATGTCCCTGTGGGTGGCTTATACACCCAGCCCTGAAATGAGCCTGGAAGCAGTTTTATATAGCTGCAGCCTGGTGAAATGCAGCTAACTGACCTCTCTTTCTTTTTTTCTGCACATTCTTTTCCACTACTACTTTTTTTCTTTGGAGCAGTTTTTAAAAGATACTGAGGTTCAAAATATATCCATGTTATAGACTTGAAAGTTGTAGACTCAACAGAATTTCAATACATTTAGTTTGTGGTTCTTATAGGCAGACTTGGGGCTTTCTGCATGAGAACATCAAAGTGTTTAAAGCCTGTAAACTGCTTATTAAACAGTAAGGTGTATAAACTGCACGATCCGCTCGGCTTTGATGTTTTTTATGGATCTTGCAGCTCATATCCCGGCTCGTAGTGTGCAATCAAGACCAGTTTAAGACAGGACCCTCTCCATCCGCTGTCTACTTAACCTTTCACCCTTCTTTCCAGCCCTCCTCCTCCTCCTCCTCCTGCTCCTCTTCCTCCTCCAGGGTGAGCTGAGAGTGGGGACGAGTCGGCTCCTGTCCATGTCAGAAATGCCAGAAACATCTCTGTTGTTCCCATTTCTCCTGCTAAACTGCTTGTTAACTTCCTTGTTCCTCATCCTGACTTTTCTTTTTAAGTGAGCAGTCGGTAGTTCATATTTCTTTTGCTCTCTTTCAGTTCCTCTCTTTCTTTTCAAGGAAACTCTGATGTCTTTTATTGGCCATCTCAGCAACGTGGCTGCAGTTGGTAAACACACCAAGATACAAAATATTGCAAAAACATTACTTATCAGCTTTAATCCATAATAAACATTTTAAAACCCAAACTGGCTGAATCACAGTTGATCCATGTCTGCATTCCTCTAAAAGAATAACCCTCCATCACACCTTTTCTCTTACATGAACCTTTTCATTCGATGAGACATGAACAAGCTCATTCATCCATGCAAAGTTCAGAGAGTGTCTGTGTGAGTGTGTTTCTGTGTATAACTTGACATTCAAGCGTGCCTCTACTTGGCAAAGATCTGCCTCAGAGAGCCCCGCTTTGACCGAGGAATTAAGATCAGCGACGCGCCCTAACAAGTTTCCTGGAGTGTTTGCATTTTCAAGGGGATTAAAACCCTCACTATGGTGTTCTCAGCAAGACCGGCATTGACCCAGTTTTTACCCAGCATCCAGCAGGAGGTGGAGGGAGGAAAAGACGTCTCAGAACTACATCTGTTTCTTGTCCCCAAGACCTACCGCTTTGCACCTAAAAGGGGATCTAACAACAAGGGCTTGAGGGATAACCAGATAAATACAGTGATACTCACAAGATAAGACTGATAAACTGACTTGAGATGAGCTTAGCTCCCTCTAAAACTTCCCACTTCAAGACAATAGTTCCTTGAAGGGATTTCCAGATGACACCTGTTGAGTTGAAGTGATTTAAACTAGAGAGAGTTGATGTAAAAGTAGATTTAAAAAACAGAAAAGGAGAGCTGGCAAGACCCAGCGTGTGTGAGTAGAAAGGGTGAGGGAGTTCACTGGTGGAGAAAAGGCTGGTGGTGTGTGTGTAATGGTACTTTATGGCAGAGATGGAAAAAGTTATGTGTGAGTGTGTGTTGACCCAGTTTATAACCAGCAGACACTCAGGATGAGAGAGAGTTTGACACAAACAGTCTCTCTGCATCTGACAGCTGTGTTTGAGGACAGGAAGTGGAGTCTGGAGTTGGACCACACAATGATTTGAGGACATTTAGCCAATATTTAGTCACATATTAATATAAACTTAATTCTAAATGATTATAAAAACATCGTCTTCCTCAGCAGATGGAGTCGCCCAGTTGTCATGGAAATGTAGATGTTAAAATTTCACATTAAAGTGCCTCTACTTAATGTTGGCTTAAAAATTGAGAATATTAAAGAATATTGTTCTATTCCTGCATACTGGAAACTCTTCAAAATGTCACATTACAGTCATTTTATCATCATAAAGTTAGAGGTTACACCACGTGTTCTCTCATCGTCTGTCTCTAAAGACTTTCTGACTTCCCTACCCTGTTTGTGTTCTTACTGAAGACATAAATCGTTAAAGGAATAAATAGACATTTTGGGACATAGACATATTCGCTTTCTTGTCAAAAATTGCATGAGAAGATTGTAAATATAAAGCTGTGTGCTGGACTATTTCTTTAAAAAAGAGTCACAAATACATAGTTTCATTTTAACAAAGGCTCAGTGATTTCCTAAAACAGCTGGTCACTGTAGTTTTTAGCCTAAACTGGAGGGAATGCATTTGTTAGGGACTATTTTACATATCACTATCTGTGTTATAGATACAAAAGCACAATATCAGCCTAAAATACGAGTATTTTCAAGCTGATATCAGTGTAACCCTGGTCAAGTCATTGTGCAACATCTGGAAGGTTCAGCGTTTGTTTGGATGTGTGTGGGAAGAGTGGGGGTTGTACTAAGTGATCGGTCAGTATGACGGAGCGAGACTGGAAAGTTTGTGTTACTTTGTTACTCTGTGTGTGTGTGTGTGTGTGTGTGTTGGGGGGGGGGGGGGGGGGGGGGGTTGGACTTTTGGGAAGCTTCAGGAGCCAGACGGGGGGGATTTACAAGAAGGGGGTCCTACTTAGAGACCTTTTTTCCATCTGCCATCTTCTGGTCCGGGTCTGTTTCTTTATTTTCTCTTTTTGGGGCCACTTCTGTTCATCTGTGTTATTAATTCACACACTTTGACTCTAAAATCAGCACAGCAGCTCTCAGATAACAACATCAACAAAGTTTTGAACTTTGACTCGGGATCTGTGAACTTGACGTCTCTGAGTGACACTTTCTATTTTTAACACATTTCCTGTCATGGTTCTGCATAAATTGACGTTAAGGCCTTCTTCTATTCAAGCGTGAAACATTAATGGGACCGAATAGACGTCTAGGGCCACGGTGTTAAACAGGAAATGGATATTTAGGTTTGGAAACTGGTTTGTAATGGGTCTGCTGTGATTTTTGTCACATTCAAACGTTGTGTGTTTATGTGTGTGTATTCCTGTCCTCGGCTGTGGGTGGAGAGTAAACACTTCGAGCCCTGCTGGATGTCACGCCTACTGTTGTTCTCTCTCACATCCTGTTGTTTACATCCTTCAACCATCACACCACCCCTGTCACATTTTAGTTTCAAGACAGGAATCAAAGTATGTGATAATATCAAGGCCGATGTGGTATTTTTGTATATTCAGGAGCTTTTAAACTGACTTGATTTTGAATTTAGGGATGTTTTTTGTTTTGCATGCATATAAACATAAAAGGTCTCCAGCAAAGCTCATGAATATTATATTAAGAAAACACATTTTCTCAACCAAATACTATGTAATCAAACATATTGCATGCTAGAAAATATGGCAGATGTGGACATCAGCAACAATTGGCTAATATCTCATGTTGATTATACATTTCCTTGGCTTTTCTTTTTGGGACAAATGCCTTCTCCAGATAAACTTTGAACTCAAGTATCTGATTAGTCACTTTGCCCTTTGACCCAGCTAGAATAGGTGTGGATGTTGTTTAGAGCTGCAACAAGTTATTGTTATCCTTAATGATTATAATGATTTTGATGAATTGTGTAGTGAAATCTCATCACAAGTTCCCAGAGCCCAAAGTGATGTTGTCATGTTGCTCATTTTATCCAACAAACAGTCCAAATTGTAAAGATATTGAGTTTACAGTTCTATAAAAGAGAGAAGATCAGTAAATCCTCACATTTGAAAAGCTTGAACCAGCAAATATTTGGTATTTTTTCTCAATAATCAACTTTTTACTGGACGATTAATTTTCTTTCAATCGACTGATCAGTTTAGTGATTCATTGTTGCTGCACTAGCACTATTTAAAAACCATATGGTTGCTCAGGAGACATATTGTTCATTAAATCGCAGGGTTGCTGGTTTGATTCCTGTCCACCTGCAAGACACTGGACCCCAAATTGCTTTGTGTGTGAATGAAAGGGAATTAGTAAAACGTCTTGGATAACAGCACTATATAATTGTATATATTCTAATGATGATATAATGATATCCAACTACTTTCCCCCTAACTGATAACTTTAAACATGAATGAGATCTAATCAATGAAACGATCGACTGATAATTAATAGTCAACTACTTTGATAATCGCTTACAGGAAATATTTAGTCATTTTTCAAGTAAAAATGGTTTGTAGTTACAACCTCTCAGTTGTAAAGATTTGCTGCTTTCCTTTGTTTATGTGATACTAAACTGAATATTTTGTGGGGTTTTGGACAGTTGGTCAGAAAAAAAATAAGCCAGTCGTAATCATGTCAGGATTTCCTTGTTAGCAGGAGATTCTTTGCTGTTCTGCTTTTTCCTGGTGCACGTTTTGCTTCCTTGATTAGTAGATAGTTTTGGCAAATCGAGCTGGGATCAGTGTCTAGTATCTGGGTCAGGGGGAGTGTGTGAGCTGGGCTCTTATCCTTGTGAGAACCGGCTCGAGTCTTCCTTGTAACGAGGACATTTTTGTGAGGCGAGGTCATTCGGGCCTCAGTTCTTCCACGGGAGATCAGACATTGTGGAACGAATGATGTCAATAAGGCAGCTGTGTGTTTGTGTGTCGGCATGTGGAGACAAGCAGCCGCAGACAGTGTGTTAGAAATGAAGGTCTCACACCCTGGAAGTGCTCAGTCCAGACATGAGGCCTTGGTGCTGGGCTCGCCTCCTGCAGTCCCCCTCCCCCCCAGATAAGACCCAGATCCAAGGCCTGTGATTTGTCTTGTTATGCTGACACACACGATATCAATGCAACAGCAAAGACGACGGAGTCTCAGTGCTATTACAACAATGATAAGTGGTTCCAGAGTTATATTATATTATTCTATTATGGTGATAGTCATGTCTACTATCAGGGTTATCTGATGCATGCTTTGGTTCAGCTGAAATCTGGCAAACTTCTCAACAGTTTTTGTTGTTTTAAAGAGATTTGTTTTGACTCCTGACAGTGCAGCTTGTGTTGGGTTTGAATATATATACCTTATGTTAAAGCATTTAACAGCTGTTTTTACACGATCTTGTGGCTTGTTGGTTAAACACCTTTGGTCCAGACATTCATGGTCCCCAGAGATTGAATCCTACGACTGTTTAGCCTGATAAAATGACTGAAAAATACATTTTATTTTTATTTTGCCCTAACCAAAATATTACATATTCATCCCACCAGCGTCATTTTAAACAAGTAGTAAACTTAACAAGTTGTTATTTCTTAAATAAAAGTCAACTTACAACAACCTGTACAGTTGTGTCTATCTCCTCCACATTTGTTGCTATATTTGTGGCCATTTTTCAGTTACTATTGTGTCGAATTTCATCATCCTCAGCTTTACTTTGAGTTTAATGCTGTTTCCTGGCTCTACTTGACTCAACTTTTTGCACTTGGTGTCATTGATAAGTATTAAAGATTGTATTTAGAGCGAGTGAATGAATCCCTGCCGCTCTGCAGATAAAGTTTCTACAAATGTCCTTCAGCAAAGTGTTAAAACAGCTTGCACACATTGTTGGCATTCCAGCAGATCTTTGCTGCACTTCGGTTTAGAGCTGCACGAGTGGGACACACTGTAACTGCAGCAACGGAGGTTCAAATATGCAAATGTTGTGCTCTTTCTGTCTTTAAGTGTTTTGGGAGTTTTCACCAGAGAGAACGAATGGAGGGAATTAGCCCAGAAGAAAGAGAAACTGGATTGTACAAGAACCTTAGACCAGCTGGGCAGAATGAATAACATTTTCTTCTTGTCTGCCAAAATACCATTGAGTAAAGCATTTGACCAAGTAGGGCATTGATGAAAAATTGACTTTCCTTGTATAGAAAACATTTTAAATACAATTCTTCCTCATAGAAATACCCTGGAATTGTACTTGATGTCTCTCATTCATTTAGGCTGCGTGCTTTGGCTATTTTATATCATGGAGCTCAAGTGCTTGGACCAAGCCTGAATATAACCATATGTATTTTTGTTACCTGTCTTGCCAAGGATGCCCTGAAAAGTAGATTTTAATGTCAGTGATGCTGTCCCAGCTTCTACTTTCTATTAAGGCACCCTTTATAGGCCAATCAAGGCAAATCTATTCACATATATATACATTCTGGAGGCGATAAATTAGCTGTGGGCTACAACTAAAGATGCCAAGCAAATTGGCATCATTAAAAGTATGCCAAATTAATTATTAGCAGCTCCTGTTCGCAGTATACCCATGGATGTACAGACAGCTATCACTAGATTACTTTGATACTAAAGAAAACTTAAAAAATTGGTGTTTTTCAGCCAAGTTCTGGAGTTATAAGGAGAGCCTTATTTTCTATGATTTCAGAGTGGATTTATGGTTTATTTGCGATGGAGAAGAAGTACTTTTTGATGCAATTTGCCACAGTTGGGCACTAAAGGTTTTAAAGTACAGCAGCAGATAAAGAGTTCTTGTAGTACAATTAGTCTAACTGGCAGATAAATGGTCGGATATCTCTTCAAACTTTAACACCGGTTATCTGGTTATGCTGGGACACGTGTCTGTAATTTGTGGAAGCCTAGTGGCTGTCTACAAGTCTACAACCTGGACCCAAACCAAACAAATGAGTCACTCAGTTGATCTTGACATAAATTCATGTGTGCGAGTGTGTGTTTGTCCTTTTTATTAGTGTGTGTGAAGCTGTGTCATCAGCAAAATACACATTGGTGAGTCCAGGGCAAGGTACACACACACACACACACACACAGTAATACACACACTTGATGACCCTTGGTCCTGTGTGTGTGTGTGTGTGTGTGTGTGTGTGTGTGTGTGTGTGTGTGTGTCAGGCCATTTTTTTCCAGTGTACTCTTTCACATCTGGTTTGGCTTTTAAGGGGAGGAAGGTGTTACATCATGAAACTTTCCTCTCCTCCTACCTCCGAAGCTGAAATTCAGCTCATTAACGGTCAAAACAGACGCACACATCCTATTTTACAGAACAATTACAGACCTCAGAGGACATTCCTGCCTCCCCTTTAGCTGTTAAGTAGTGACCAACACAGCTGTCGAGGATTTTACTGTCAAGCCTTATCACTCGCCACTCTGCCTGGTAACTAGTTGGTTTTTAGGAAACAGGACTGATGAGAACCCAAATACAAGCGTATTTCATATGTTTCTCTATTGGCTCAAAGTTTTAATCATACACTTTGATATGATTAAAAAATGTGCAAAAAAATAAATAATTGGTAGCAATTGTTTTTTAAACGTAAAATAATGATTACTTTCTACTTAGTTAAGTATTCTTACTAAAATGTTTCAATATCAGTGCCAATAGAAAACTTTTAGGTACCAAAATAAAGTTTATTGCACAGTCGACCACTTTGGTTCAGACTGAAATACTTTGACAACTATTGGATGACTCACCATTCATTTTTGTACAGATATTCATGTTCCCCAGAGGATTAATCCTGCTGACTTTAATGGTGCCCTGATTTTTCCTCCAGTGCCATTATGAGGTTCACATTTGTGGTTTTCTTTGAAATGTCCCCACAACTATCGGATGAATTGGCATGAAATTTTGCACCAACATTTATGTTCCCCAGAGGATGAATTGTAAAAAGTCTGGTGATCCCTTAAATTTTCCTCTAGCGCCGCCATCAGATTATAATTTTATCCATAATGCCCAATTTTACCATTCCTCAGCTCAAACTCAGCTAATAATGTTCCTTTTGATTGTTCAACAGACTTCTCTGACCTAGTTTGGCGTCTTCCTTTCATCAGTATTTCTCTAATTTGATTAACACCATACATATTAAAAGTAAAGATAAGACTCTAGAACGTTTGTCTCTCTTTGGATGACACAGGACTTCTTTGCGCAACACAGATGTTTCACCAGAGCTCGAGAGATAAACGCTCTGCATTTCCTCCTCCCTCTACAGATTTTGAAACATTGTGATCTTCATTAAAAGATTACAATCTGCACTTTCAGCGATGTCCTCAGCTTGTTTCGTTGTGTTACAGGCGACATGTTATTCAGAAAAATATGAGAATAGCTTCTTTGTTATCACCACCGCTCCTTCAGAGTATAATCAGTGACCTACTGATTCTTGCCCTAGTTCCGATTTAAACTCCCAGTTTTCCCATTTAGGCTTCAACTCCCCAGGTTCTGTTTCCCAGCTGGAGAGCGTCAAGTTACAGTCGGCCCTAAATAACACCTCCCTGTTGGGCTGCAAAGACAAAGAGGTTTCTGTTGTGTGTGTGATGAGTTACACCCGGCCGGTGACCGATCCTGCAGCCCGGCCTACTGCCCTGCATCGCATTTCTTTCTAACATACTCGAACACAACCACAACCACACTGTGCAGAAATGACAGGGAGCGTATAAATTCACAGTGTGTCTTTGGTGTGGTTTTGTTTTCATGCAGGCAGAGTTGGACCCCTCCCATTTCCTTTTCCTAAACAAGATCAGGTTCTTTCCCCTCTCTGTCCTCATGTTGGGTCAATTATTTGTTTTATTTTGTTTTCAAAAGTAAGATTTAAGTTTTAAAGGTGATTTTAGAGCTTTTCTGCAGGACTGAGTAGCAGGACTGAGTCATAGAGAGAAAGGTCATACAAACCAGATTTGGACCCACTAAATAGGGCTTAGTTTTTTTTTTAAGGCTGTATGTAATTACTCCTCTCTAAAAACTACGCCCTCTTTTTCTTCTAACATCATTTTCTCCTCCTTTTGTGCTGGAATCTAATCTGAATCAATCTTCTTTAGGCCCGATCATTTAAAAACTTGTCAGAATTGTACCAAATATTCCGATAATCTGTACATGGACCAGAAAATACTAAAACATTTCTGTAATATGCGTATATAAATCCCCAAAACATGGATTGTAGAATTATGATAATGGAAAAATCAGGATAAATATTAGCAAAAGAACATGTAGCCTTTTTTCCAGGCTAGAAAAAGCTCTGTTCATTTACTTCGTAGGAGCTGGTCTTGGATGCTAAAGTTTCTATTTGCAGCTCTTTTTCTTCCTTAATTTATAGGCCATACTTCTGTTTATTATGCAAAAATGTCCTTAACTTTAGTTTTAAGAAGATATTTTAAATCAATTTTTCTTCAAACTTTAATTAATGCTTAGTTCGAATGGAGTTAACTTTACATTTTTCCCATTTTTACCAGCAAACAGCAATCTGTATTTTATTCATTTGAGCTGACATTACAATTACTATCATTATCACAGCAAAAACCCATAAATGTCAGCATGTGTGCGCTTTGAGATCTGAAGAGGTATAATAATATCAGCAGCAGTTTGACGTATATAATCTTGGTAACCGTGGAGATGTGGTTACCAGGACACGCTGGTGGGAGGTTAAGCGTTGTAAACTACTCTAAATGTTTGCCCATAATGTAATTCTTCTTTTGGCACGTGCACACTCACCCAACAGGCATTCATACACACACACTTCAACATACATCCATATCATGGCTTGTTCAAGCGGATGGTTATTCTAAAAGTTGGAAATGGACCCACTGGCGGATGGATGTGTAAATATTTGTCTTTTCCTCTTGAATACATTCACGATATGCTGTCGGTGTTTGCACCACACACACACACACACACACACACGCCCTCACACACACACACACACACACACACACACACACACACACACACACACAAAGAGAGAGGCCTAAAACCGGGCCATTTAGGGCAGCATACGGCAGCAGGAGTGTGCTGTGTGTTTATGGAGTGAAGAGGTCATTTCTGTGTGTGTGTGTGTGTGTGTGTGTGTGTGTGTGTGTGTGTGTGTGTGTGTGTGTGAAAGAGGGTGTGTGTGTGTGTGTGTGTGTGTGTGTGTGTGTGTGTGTCTCGGCCTGTAATTGAAGCCACATGCTTGGCGTTCGGTCTTCCACTCTCCTCCTGTTTCCTCCCTTCCTCCATCTTGATTTCACTCTCACTTTATGCATATATCCGTCCATCCATCTTTTCTTACGTAACCAAGCTAAATTTGTCTGAACTGTAGAGTTTTTTTTCTTTTTCTTTCCACAGTCGACAGTCTAGAATGTCACGGTTCCATGTGGGTTTAATTTAAATTGTTTCTCTCCTTCTCATTGGCCGAGCCCAGAGCGTTCCGACGTGTCTAATATTCCATTGGACACATTCAGCGTATTCTGCCCGGCAACAGAACTTTAGCAGTTGAAGTTACATCATAAATATTTTCACATTTTTTGGGGGACGATGAGTTCGAGTGAGGACAGGACTGGAAAAAGAAAAGGTTTAATTTTGTAGTTTTTATGTGAAAGTCACATTATTTGCATTATAAAATTATCAATTATGAAGTAGGTAGTGTACTATATTATACTGTGTAGACTTTGACTGGAGAACAGCCATTGCACAGGATTTTCTTTGTATGGAAATGCACTTATGCCTATGACAATAAATTCCTTGAAGCAAGAGAATCTTTCTTCAGTAGCAGTAGACTATAATGAAGCACAAAAACTACCTAAAATATGTGTGATTCGAACTGTGGTAGTCGAGGGAACGGAGGATCATCAATGACAAAACTATTTGACGAGTGGAAAATTTGAGATTTGAGACTGGTTAACATTGGACAGTTTTAAGAGCAAGAAAAAAAGCTCTTCATAATACGTATACCAGTATGCGTTTGATATTATCCATTTTTATCAAAGCCTTTTTATTTTTAACCATCCTCAAATGTACCTGAAACTAGATTTCCCCGCCGCCTAAATTTATTGAGTTTCCAAAAAATGTGCCAAGAGGGTGAGAGTAGTTCACCAATTTTTTTAGATGAATCGACTAATCAAGAAAAAAACATCAGTAATGAAAATGTATGTAAATGGCAGCTTTAGAGCAGATTTTTCTTTTCTTTTCTTTTTTTTTTTTTGCTGGTAAGGATTTACAAAAGGCTCAAACAATAATTAGAGGCCTCTTACACTTTCATGTCAGAAAAGTACAGAAATACAGCTGCATATACCACACACAAACACACACACAGACCGGAGACGTATGTCAGTCTGTTATCAACACATCACCAGCAGGGCTGCCTTTTGTTTCTGTTAGTCACAACACCTGAACATGGTGGGAGAGCTGCACTCACCTTGTTGAGAGAGAAAAAAGATAGAGAGCAGGAAAAAAGAATGTGGCAGCAGGAATGTAGTGAAGCAGGAGGAAAGACAACCGGGGGGGATGAAAGAGGAGATTAATGGTGGGGGGGGGATCCTCTGTTCACTTCTGTTTTGTGAATGTATCACCACACCTAGAATCACACACACACAGAAAGAGAAACAGTGATCGAAGGGGGGGGGGGGGGATTTTCAGCCCAGTTTGTCTTCAGTGAAAGACGATTTTACAAGTTTTTAATTGGCTGCTTTAGTGTTCCCTAGGGGAGAGTGGGGGGGGGGGGGACTTAAAGGAAAGGTGGCAATTAAAACATTTAACAGCCTTTAATTACAGACTCTTACTGTGTGGCTTTAAATAATTATCTGTATGTCGCCTCCTGCATGTGGCCTCCTCTCTGATGGGTTCAAATTGATCTTTTTCTGCTTGTATCATATCCCCCAAAGATATTTATAGTATTTTCTTTTCTCCGTTGTGCAGCATTTCTCCGAATTCCTCGACGACCTCTCCCAGGATGCTCTGCTGGGCCAGCTGCTCAGCGACCCCTTCCTGTCCGGAGTCAGGGGCGGGGTGGAGGCCATGGAGGGGGAGGACGGGGGCGACCTGTCCCCGTCTTCCCCTCTTCCCCCACACATCACGGCCGAGCACAGCTACTCGCTCTGCGGAGACAGCCGACCACAGTCGCCCCTGTCGCACCTGACCGGAGAGCAAGGCAGTGACGCAGGTGAGACACTGATTGTCCCTTTAAAGTGAGATTA
The DNA here is from genome assembly GCA_031216445.1 of Lateolabrax maculatus. Classification (NCBI taxonomy): domain Eukaryota; kingdom Metazoa; phylum Chordata; class Actinopteri; order Acropomatiformes; family Lateolabracidae; genus Lateolabrax; species Lateolabrax maculatus. The sequence continues at coordinate 16,655,629 of CM062211.1, forward strand.
TGCCACTTTTAACAGAAGATTTAACACAATCTTATTCCTACCATTGAAAAAGTCAGTTCAGGAGGGATAGAAGCCACCATTGCTTAATTGAATACACACAGTGGTTTTGCTGCTACCGCCTCAGTTGGTCTGGTATGACCTGTAGCTTACAGCTTATTCTTGGAGACATTGTTAAGAAAATATGATGATCTATAAAGCAATAAATTCTACTGTTTGCACTGGTTGCATCTGTTTAGAAGATAAATTGCATTCCATTGTACTGTAATCTAAATATTAGACAGTGGTACTCAAGATTTTGAAAATGTGCAGGATAGAAAAAGGTCCATTTAAAATCGTAGAAACACTAACAGGAGTCCACGTTCTCTCAGAGTCTGATGGGGAGTGGCCCATGGAGCAGGACGAGGCCATCGACAGCCTCCTGTGTGAGTCTCCTTCCCTCCTCCCCACCCTCTCCCTCTCTCTGGCCTCAGGGCCCCAAGCACCTGAGGGCCCTGCTGCGGCCCCTGCTGCTGCTGCCGCCCCCCCGGCTCAGCCCACAGTCAACACCCAAAACCAGGGCAAAGGCATCAAGGTGAGAGCTCAGGGACAAATGATGGAAACTTGAGATTTTTGGTGATTTTTCTCTCATTTCTAACCCTCTCTTCTGTCTCCTTTCACCTTTCCTGTCACTCCTTCTCTGTTTACAGATAAAGGAGGAGAATATCATCCCCCAGATTAAACTGGAACCTCATGAAGTGGACCAGTTTCTCAATCTTTCACCCAAAGGTGTGAATTTAAACTTCTGTTCCTCTTACTCTTGTTGTTGCATGTTATCTGATGCTACAATGACCCCTACAGGCCATTTGTTCAAATACCTCAAAATGCCCTCAGACTTTAAATGTTGATAAGATAACTGATACTGTCTTCCTCAAATGCTTTTAATAGGTTTTCACCTTAAAATACTTCCTCATATCCCAAGGAATTGTAATTTCTGCTTCTCGTGGACTCATTTTCTCTCTGGATGAGACTAAAGGAAGCAGAGCTAATGAGTTAACCACCGTGTTTCAGGTCTGGAGTCGCTGCAGATGCCTCCCACTCCTCCCAGTTCCCACGGCAGCGACTCGGAGGGCAGCCAGAGCCCCGTCCACGCCCCGCCCAGCCTGTCCTGCCCCACCTCCCCCACCAGCCCTCCCCCATCCCAGGCAAGCCTGAAGGTGTCGCCCCGCGCTGCCTCCTGCCTCTCCAACTCCCCTCTGCTTACCGCTCCCCATGTAAGTAATATCTGATATAAAAGTCTTTTCATTTGTGTGTTTGCTTCTTTATTCTCCCCATCACTCACAACATCTTACATCTGAGTACTAAACACCCAGATATTTGCCTTTTGGAATAAAATGTAACTTTTCTTGATACCAGTGCAGCAGTCTGCCTTGTAATATCTTTGTTTGGGGAAACAAGGAATACTGTACTTACTATTTATGTAGATATTCTTGTATGTTCTTTATATGCATCCACCAAATTAATTGTGGTGGATGCCCCTAAAATAAGTGGCTCCAAAAAACATTTTATGGGTAATAATGAGTGTTTTTTGTTTGTGTGTGTGTGTAGAAACTGCAGGGATCGGGCCCGTTGATGCTGACTGAGGAGGAGCGTCGTACGCTGGTGGCCGAAGGTTACCCGGTTCCCACCAAACTGCCGCTCACCAAAGCCGAGGAGAAGGCGCTGAAGAAGATCCGCAGGAAGATCAAAAATAAGGTACAAATTATTGTCCGGAGATATATAAGATGGTTTTCACAGGACAGGAAGGGTACGAAAAAGTGTAATCTGAAAAGTCAGACAATCCACATACTGGTTTAACTCTGTAACACAAACCCATACACATAAAGCAAACATATG
>CM062211.1:16660000-16695000 GCA_031216445.1 Lateolabrax maculatus
CATCGTTTCCAAACAGCTGTCTGTCAAAGAGTCCTACACAACGAGAGGTAGTTACACTCACACACACTCACACACACACACACACACACACACACACACACGCACACACACACACTCACACACTCAAACACACTCTCACACATTCACACGCTCACACTCACACACTCACACACTCACACACACCTGTTTTAAAATACATCTGCACTATAAAGAACTCTTAAAATAAGAAAATATGATATGAATGGCTTATTTAATTTTGTACAGACACATTTTTATAACAAGAATTCCTTTTTTAGAAGAACCTTTACAAAATATGGGCTCTTTCAAAACAGCAAAAATCCCAGTTTCTTAAACCAAGTGATGTTTTCAATCAAGAACTCGTTGAAAAAACTGTTGTCCAAGAAGACATTATCACATACCATCCGAAAAAATCCTTAAAAAATAAAAAACAATATTGATATTATATTGTGAAAAGTAATAAAAAATTAAGTTTTTAGAATTGGATATAAATCTTTAATAAAAAAATCCTACTTATTAAGTCATACTATATAGAATAGAAAAAAGAAGAAACCCATAAAATCTAAATATTTTATAATATACCATAAACATTTAAAGCTGCTCCAATTAATATTTGTATATTAATAGCAGATCAAATTACTACATATAATTTGAAAGATACTAAATATATAAATGCCACTGTTGCTCTTTTATCTTTTATACAGTTTTCAGCTAAACTAACCTATCCCGCTGCCATTGTGATAAATCATTAGTTCCCGGCTATAAAACTGTGGCGGTTCTTTATAACTTTGCCAATAACCAGATTCCACATACAGCACTGCAAAAACAGCTACAGAGGCTGATTAGGAGAGATGACCTTTCACCACATCCTCTCTGCCACCTCCCACACACACATACACTTTTGTAATAGAGCTAATTTTCTTAACAATCAAATTCAGTTTCCTGCCCCATCCTGCCCACACAAACACAAACAGACAGGCTGAACTGTTTTTCAAAAGGCAGGCAAAAACATGTGTGGCTACATTGTGATGAAGTGTGTGTGGGACAGTGTGTATTTGTGTGTGTGAGCCACTGGGTGTGTTCAGTCTGAAAAGGTTTAAAAACTTTATCATTTTGTTTTAAGATACAGAGTTGAGTTTAATAATATATTAAAAATAAAAGACGTCTCTTTCGGCTTTCTTTCAGTTAAGTCGAGGAGCCTGTTATCAACCTTCGAAGACGAGCAGCCACACCTCCTCGGCCTGGGCGGAGAATATCCCGACCAATGGGAGGACATGCCGGCCGTCGTCATGGCAGCGTGGCGTCGCTCAGAGCAGCAGAAACTGGTGGTGGAGCCCAGCCGGGTGGAAATACACGCATCTTTCAGGAGTAAAAGCAATGATACGCAGACACCAAAAAACCTGCTGCTGGACCTGCACAGGTAAACACACACAAGAAGAAGTGGGAAGTTAGCCTTGAAAATCATTTTCAGGTATGATTTATGATGCATTTACATATTTATTTTGTCCTAAATTTAAGGCAGTAACTTCAGAATTCATGCAACTTAAGAATTTGCCCTCGATATAGTGAAATTCTGGATGAAATTAGAAATATTATAGTATCAAGCCTTTTTGAGTGGTATAGATACTTTATAGGTTTGGATACTTTTTTTTGGCTGTGACCCCTTTAAAGCTATGTGCACTAAACATTGATCTATCGTAACGTCTAAATATGTCTTAATTTGAATAATTGAGTTAAATTGTCCAGAAAAAAGCAAAAAAAGAAACATTGGAGAAACTGTAGTCTGAAAAAATAACATCTTGACGCCTGTCACTACTATACAGCGAGCCCTTTATAGGTCCTCACTCCCAGGTTAGGAACCACTGGCCTCACAGAACCAAAGGGGCTAAAGAGAAGGTCCCTAAAATAAGGAACAGTGTAGTTATGTTATGTCCCACTATGGCGCCAGTTTAAAATCAAAAACTGTCCATTGCAGAACATCCACAGAGCTGGTTGTGTAACTAAAGACGGTTTCCTGTTGTCTCGTTTGTCTCTCAGGTCTCTGGAGCAGAGGGCGAATAAGAGCAGCAGTAAAGTGATAGAGCTGGAGCGAACGGTCAACGAGACCTCCTGAGGTTCATGTCAGCACCCTCCCCTATACCCCACGATGACCTTTGACCCCCCTCCTTCCCCTCTCTAGAGCATGGTTCAGTGTCCTGGAGCAAACCTCACAGTAGTTCCCACTGCTGATTGTTTAAGGTCATTTTTTTAATACCATCTCTGCTTAATCAGATACACTGTAATAGTATTAATTAATGAATTAATAATAATAATAATAATAATAATAATAATAATAATAATAATAGTAACAAAGAGGCACTGGTTGCCTTTATTTCTGAAGTAAAGTTGCACTGAATAGATTTTTACATGAATCAGCTTAGCAGTTGTATCTATTGTCTTAACTGATTGAAACACTGTTAAAAAAAATCACATTGAGATAAATTCAAACAGATCTAGTGAATAATGTAACGTGGCATTTATTCCAGTGGAAAGTATATTAAAATATGACATGTGAGGCTTTTTACAGGACACTGACGGAGAACCTTTGTATTTATAGAAACCTTTTTTAGTCGTATTTCTTTTAATATTAAATGTTTTTATTCTATTCCAGTGACGCATACATCCCATTTTGATACATGTTTGTGTTTGTGTTCATATTGTATTTTTTATTTTATTGTACTCTTTTATATACTGTTCATATTTTGTTCATCTAGGCTTAGCTCGGGGGGTTCCTGCACTCATTTGGAAAACCTGAGAAGTGTCCACTTTTTTATTTGGCCACAAAATAGTTGGAAGTTGAAATGTTTAGTTGGACTTTTTTCCACAAATGTTCATATTGACATGTGGGGTCCCTGCCAGCTATACACTTCAGACATTTTGACTTAGTTCTGTCTGTACAATGGTCACTGTGTGCAAGTCAAGACTCAATATTTTGAGAGTCAAAAGTCTTCTCTTAAAGCTCAAAATAACTATTTTGCATCCCATAATGTTGTCTTTCCTTTAAGGGAGAGTTTGACATTTTAGGAAATATGCTTATTTGAGAGTTACATGAGAAGATCAATACCTCTCTCATAGCTCACAGCTGGCTTGACTCTGTTCAAAGGTTAAAAAAAAAACACCCACCAGCTCCTCTAAGACTCACAAATTAACAATATAACATATTGATTAATGAGCTTTAGGTGCTGGAAGCCGATTTTGTTACCTTAGACGGAGCCAGGCTTGTTTCCCCTGTTTCCAATCTTCTCTTGGCAAGAAAGCCAAATGTCAAACTAAGTCTTTTTATAAATGTGTGATGGAACCACAAAATTAACTGTCTGCACTCTGCAACTTTTTTTGGGGCCTTTAATCCAGCGACGCTTTTGCCTTAAACACTTTTCGCTATCAACTCCCAGAGTCTTTTATCTGCGATCTATCAGCATTTGCCAAAAACATTCCTCCCAGAATTAAAAAAAAAAGTGTCTATTTTTGTAAATATAAGTTGTGAATAAATAAGGAAGTCTAAATGAGTCTGAGATCTGCAGTTTATAAACCAATCCATAATTCATTTCTGGTCTATTTTGGACGCTGTGTTGATAAATTATGAACATACGATGCCTTTTTCACTTCTCGTTTTTTTCCTCATTTTCTGAACAGTACTTGGCTTTAAAAGTCTTAAATGTCCATTTCAAGTGTATCACAGATGTGTTTGTTTTTAATTTGTCAGCTTCGTTGAAACATGTTCTTTCATGTGTGATACAGACTTCTTAAACCAGACGTGAGGCCAGCTAACTTTCTTTACATCCATGTTGTAAAAACTCAACTCTCACGCTGAAAAGATTTTCAGTCAGATGGGTTTGAAGTGATATCAACTGTAAGGAAACGTAAGAAATTGTATTTTGCAACTGAGGACGAATCAAACTGTCAAAAGAAATAGATCCCGGTCCTGTTTAGAGACTAGAAAACAATATTTGTATATCTAGGTCTCTGTATATTTTAAGCTTTGTAGATCAGTGGCTAGGTAATCAAAGATTTATTGTGAAATCTGTATGTTGTTAGGATGCAGCCAAACCGACGTGACTCACTGCAGAGTCTATAAAGGTTCTACAGGAGAGATCATCGGAAACATATACATATTTTTTATGTTTTGACATTTTTATGGAAAATTCTCCTCTAGTTGAGACTGAAACTTGCAGCCAGCGGAGAGCGTTTTCCCAAATAAGATTTAATTTCTATGCTGCTCCTGTGTAAAGCCACGCTGACTGTCTGTCTTTTTGCTTTTCAAGTGAATAAAGTATTTTCCGTAGTAAAAGCATATTATCTGTGGTTGTGTGTGGTCTGTTCATGTTCATTTGTTCCCATTAGAGAAGAAAGAAAGCTAAACATCAACACGTTGATATTGTAATTGTGAGCATGTTGGCTTCCAGATGTCAGCATTTAGTGGAATGTAACTAAGTACATTTACTCAGTAATTTTAGGTACTTTTACTTCATTTGAGTATTTCCATCTCATGCAACTGTATACTTCTACTCCACTACATCTCAGAGACAAATACTTTTTACTCCACCACATTTGTCTGACAGCTTTAATTTTTTTGTTTTTCAGATTACCATTTTCACCCTCTTCCTGTCCAGGGAAAAGCATGTATCTCCAAATTTGGTTATAAACTGAAGGATGACGTGTTCCTCTATGGGACTTCTTAAGCTAAATAAACTATTTGAAACCCTCTTGGATCAGCTGGAAAAAGCATTGTCACAAAGCTAAAAACAGTTTTTCTCATGAAGAGTTCACTTCTTAGAGATACGTGGTTCTCACAGGACAGCGAAACTACAATCATATGATAATCTCAAACATCATGATGCATTGCTGTAGATTAAACTACCCAACAGTATATAAAGTAGTGAAAATGAACTCAACCTTAAACATCTACAGCAGTAACATGAAACACACACATTAATGCAGCAGGAATATTAATCCAGAAACATCAGATATAATAAAACACTGACAGGGAACCTTTTAATGCAGAATGAGTACTTTCCCTTTTGATACTTTACACACTGTGGTATTATTACTTTACTTATTAAAGGATTACAGTTTTTTTTACATTAAGTAGGACTACAAAAATGTACAAAATAAATAAATAATGAAAAAAACTGAACATGCCCAAAATATGATGTTTGTCTCAGTGGATGATAAATAGTTGTTAGTAGCTTCAAAGCATTTTCTGTACAACTTTAAATTAAGTTAAGGCCAAACTCCATTAGGACAGAATTGTGTCTCATGGTTAACACACTGGCCTATAGAGGAGCTTCTATCTCCTCCATCATGTCAAGGATCCTAAAATAGATCAGCAGCAGTTCCTCATAATAAGTAGTGCGAATTGCTCTGACAGTCTCAAGATAATACACAGTCCCGCAGCTTCATAACAGTCCGGTCTCATAGTAACGCAGCAACAATAAATTCCATTACGGCCCCAGTTATGGTGCATCGTGTTTGTCATAAAATCCACATAAATAACAGAACAGACTTTGTAAAATGTGTGATGAAACACTAGCAACAGAGAGTCTGTAAATAAATCAAGGAGCTGCGATTTGATTTCACACTTTAATTCAGGATTGCAGGAGTTTTCAGACACACAACTTGTTAATTATAAATGAAAAGTCCTTTGATCACTGCTTACAGAGAACTTTTCTGTGTTGTTTTCTGCCTTTGTGTCCTGGTGTGAGCCTGGTCTCATCAAATTTAAAGAGAGAGGTTTTTAGACTTTCTAAATTGTTTTTTTCTTTACCCTACTACTCATCCCGGGGAGGTCTATGGAGGCCCAGTTGTGCCAAAGAAAAAACAACATAAAAGGTTTTACATTAAAAAAAACATGAGCGACAGAACTGCCCCTTCAAAGAGTAAATGCAGGTCTCGTTACGCTGATTGTCCTGACTGGAGTTAGCTCAGGATTTTCCAAACAAAGCCCTAAAAACTGAACTTAGTGTTCATACTATATCTTTGGTTTCATCTTTGAATTTGGCTGCAGCACTCATGAATACATTTCATAAAACTGTGTTCATCTCTTTGGGGGATTTCCTTGGAAATCAGGCTTGGTCCTGGCAGGCGGGCTTGAAACCTGATCGGTAGGCAAACTAGTTTTGTTGTTGCCCATTTATCAGCCGAGGGCTTTGTTAGAAAAGCATCTCTGTTGCCAAAGAAAACCTGGGATACAGAGACAATGCTGTGTTTTCGATATGACGGTTTCACATTAGAGGTCTGACAGATGTACGGCAGATTTGCACAGGATATTTTCTAACTAGGGACACCTGTATAGAAGCAAATAAGAGCCGATTTGGTTCATTTTTCATTATTATTTTAGGGTAGAAAAGGTTCAGGTTACATTCAGGCTAAACAACAATTGAGCAGTTGACGCTGAATAGAGTCGATTAGACCTACTAGTCAGTCACATGATTCAAGCCTATAATCTGCTTAAATAACAAGTGGAAAAAGTATCTTTGGTAGCCCGGATGTTTAAGGTGGAATTTTTCACCTCAAGTTTTGATGTCTGAATTTCACCAATCCAGTTTGAGCAACATGAGTTGATATCTGTAATAATTATCATATCATATTCTATAGTTATATGTGTATATATATATATATATATAATTAGTTATATCATATATAGTTTTCATTATTATCATCAGATTTTATTACACTTTGTACACAAAACCCTTAGAAATAAAGGAATTAAAATTTAAAATTTAAATTTAAATCACACCACTTGAAATTATCTTTGGGACATTTAAAATATGGAAATTCAGATTCATATAGATGGTTTTCAAAGTAAAACATTTCAGTGCTGTAAATTGGTTGCATCTAAATGTCCATATTAAGTAATCAGGAATGGTTCAATTTCACAATCAGTGGGTTTAAATTGTGGTATTGGTACTTTTTCTTGAGTAGAGTAGAGGATGTGAATATTTCCTGCACCACTGTGTACATGCTGCATGTTTCTTTAAATTATTTATGGTTAATAATTGCAGAGATTGCAGACAGATGATTCCCCTGCAGAAATAAAAGCAACCAGAGGTCAAACGGTTCACACCTCAGGTCAGTGATGACTTTATGAACCTGATGGTTCAGTGTAATGAAGAAAAAGGAGGCTGACACATGTGGGCCTGATGTTTGACAAGCAGACCTCCTGCAAATGACAGCGAGGAAGAATTAGTTGACATAATAAAAGGCAATGTGAGAATATTATCTTGATGACAGATCTGACACACACAGTCCGTGAACAGGGCATATGGACCGTGTGTGTGTATGTGTGTGTGTGTGTGTGTGTGTGTGTGTGTGTGTGTGTGATTAGTGTGTTAGAGAGGGAGATACTGAGAGGGTGCGTGTGTTCGTGCGTGTACGCTCACCCTCTGCCCTACTTTCTGACTGATGATGCTGCAGAAAGGAGGAGGAGAGGGAATATCCCACAATGCCACGCTGCTCATCCCATGGGCCAGATGGATGGATGGACGGATGCTGCAGTTTGTTGTCGTCCGCACACACTGAACGTGTCTGTTGTCGCCGCCCTCACAGCAGCTCGCGCTTTCGCAGTTTTTAAAACCTGTGTCATGTCACAAAGAATTAAATACCAGACTTCCGGTCGTATATTACAAGATAAAAGCCTCTTTAAGTAAGGGTTTAATATGCTATTTAATGGCTGTGACTGATACTTAAACTACATCAAAGCGCTCCAATCCTAATCAACCAGTGCAAAATGTATATGCCTACAATAAATGTAATTTCTAAACGTGAGGGTTAGCCGTCTCAAGACTGCAAATCATAATGAAACGACTTATTCATAGGATCACACTGTTGCTTGCAAAATTATGCCCACAAATAAATCCAGTCTGTAGTTTTAAATCATTCTTCAAAAAAAGGAAAGGTTTGTTTATGTGTAAATACAATTTGTCCACAAATTATATCAATGGTGAGGTTTCACTGCAGAACCCTGAGAAATAAGAAGTGCTTTCTATCTCATCATGTTCATTTTTGTGCTATCCTGTTTAACTATAAGATACAGTAGACACAGTGTAAAGCGCCCGTGGATACGAGAGTATAAGATATGAGATATGTTTCCCTTTCCCTGCCTTCTGCAAAGTGGAGTATTACTGAGACAAGCCAAAAAAGGAATAGATAGATAGATAGAAGTACTTTATTCATCCTAAACTGGGAAATTTATCTGCAGTAGCAGCGTTTACACCCGAGACAATGAAATGAAATAAACAAACGTAGAAAATAAAATAGAAAAGCACCTACTATTAAGTAGTAGTCATAAATAACAGTATAAAATTAAAATGTAACCTTTACAATAGTAAATACAAAATAAGTTTAAATTAAGGCATATCTTAAATAAATAAAGTGAGTATGCATAGATGATATTTTAGGTCATAGAGACAATTTCCATTTCCATTTCCAACACATTTCTCCCACTACATCCTCCACCCGGCTTCTCGCGCCCCTTTTATTTTGAAGGCGGAGACGCTCCACTTCCTGTGTGACGTCGGCCGCTTGACGCAGCCGCCGTCGGTTGGTCAGCGGCTCGCGAGCGCAGGTCGGTGTGCTGTCCGGGCTGCGCGTGCTGCCGTGCGGTGTGTATATATAACGGCGGCTAACGGTCACAAGTCACAACGGCCCCGCCGCTGGAAACACGTCAGCGTCCCGTTATTTCTCCCCCCGAAACCGCCCAGCTCTCCTCTCCGCCACCGGCGTCCGCGCGTCCCCTCTCACGCCGGGGGAGAGGGGGGTCCAGCGCCGGGCGAGACAGCAGCGACCGCCGACGAGCATGGACCCCCAAGCGAAGGACCGAGCCGGCGCGGCGGCGGCGGCGGCGGCGGGGGGCTTCGGCGGGCGGCCGGCCTCTCTGGGAGCCGACGGGGGCGACTCGGAGTCCGGAGCCGGCTCGGAGGAGGCTGCCGTGGGCTGCTGCAGCGACACGTTCAGCAGTCTGCCCGACATGGAGCAGGAGACGCTGGAGGAGAAATTACGGGGACTGGCGTTCAGAAAACAGACGTCGTATCGGTGAGTGGAGAGCTGGGGGGGGGGGGGAGATGCCGGGGCAGGACACCGGCCGGAGGGGGAGAGGTTGGCGGCGGTGTTTGTCCGTCTGTGCCGTGTAAAACACAGCACAACACCCGGAGCTCCATGTTTATTTTACATGTCATGAGCTCATGTTGTTGTAGAGAGCAGGGGATTACACATTCTGTTATTTTCCTACTGTGAAAGCTAAATTCTCACATTAAATACACATGGTCTGGTTTGGTAGCCCTGGCCTGGTTATGGTCACCATCATGCTGATAACAGCAGCCCCACACACACACACACACACACACACACACACACAGCAATTTAGCCATGTCAGTGATGGATCAAAACAACTGTGCATATACAACAATGTGTGTGTGTGTGTGTGTGTGTGTGTGTGTGTGTCCCTGTGGTGTTGTGGCCCTGTTGTGTTGGAGCATGTGAAGGGGGTTAGGGGGAAGGAAACAGTATTGATTTTTGGGCAGTGTGTGTGTGTGTGTGTGTGTGTGTGTGTTTGAATGAGTGTGTATCTGTGTGTGAATGCCAGCAGCAGCCTGACACCCTGGTGCGACTGGCAGCTGCTGTTGATAGTGAAAACTGGCCAGAGACCAAACACACACACACACACACACAACAGTTTTGGTTGTCAAATGTCGCTGTCAGGAATGTGTGGCATCTGTCTATCTATCAATTTAGTCTTTGTTCGTGGCTCCGTCCGTGTGTATGTGTCAACCTTTGTGATGGAAATGATCAGCGTTTGGAGGTCAAATCAATCTTTTAACTTGTTTGAGTCTGATTGACTTGTTTGTGTCGGATTCGGGGCACTGTGGCGAAGCAAAGCAACAGTTTCTGTATCCAACAAGTCAAAGCTTGTTGATATTTGAGTCATCTTAAGAGTAATATGGTGATACAGTCACATATCTGCCTGTCATAGTTCATGGTCATATCTCAGACTCACCCTCCATCTCTATTTACCGTAATTTGATACCTTAATTAAATTAATTTCAACTGAACGTGAAAGACGGTTTCTGGTAGCTTAACGTGGAGCTTTTTATTCCACCAGTAATTAACGTCCCAATCAGATTATATATGCACCATGTAAACACATTAAAACAGAATGAACTGGCCATTTGGGAAGGGAATTCATCTCATTTGGAAAAGGGACGGTACACTATAATCCCATTTCAATCCATTTGACTGATTATAATTTGTCCATGTTGATTATTTTTTACATTTTTTTTAAGATCCATACTCTATTAAACCACCTACTTGAGTTACATTTACTGTAAGGCAGATAAATTACTTCAGGGAAAGACACTCTTTTCACTTTCATTGTATCATCGTTTACAGAGTGTCTCTTCCTCCGGGTGTTTTCCTCGGGGAAACCGTCTCTGGTTAAGTGAGGTTTCCAGGAGATTGTTCATCACGGGGAGTGCCGCAGCTGGTTCACCCTCTCCAATTTTATAACCGCAGGAGTAGTTTGTTCTGATAAATCTGTTGCCTCAGTCAAAAAAAAAAAAACAGCAGTAAACTGGTGAAGGGGTGGATTAAGTACATCGTGCATGCCAGAACCTTTATCTAATTTATGTACTATGGTGTACATGGGATGACATATTGTCGTGAACACAACTGTGAAATATTAATTTTTTAAGATAAAATGTTGGTATTTGACATGTAGGGACCCCTGTTGTTAGTTCTGTCTGGATGATGATCACTGTGTGCGAGTTAAGACTCACTGTTTGAGAATTATTGTTTTGCAAAACATTTGTTTTTGGTCATCAAACGCATCTTAAGGGGCTACATCTGTGCTCTTGAAGTTGTTGTAACAGCTGTTTGACCCGTTTGAATCTGTGCAATCGAGCAGCAAACTACACCTCAGAGTAACTGCGATGCACCCCATGATGTTGCCTTTCCTTGAAGGAGTAGTTTTGGGATAATGTGCTTGTTTGCGTTCTTGCAGAGAGTTAGAGGAGGAGACCGATAACGTTCTCATATCTGACCGATGAATCTGAAGCCACACCCAGGAACCGGGTAGCGTAGCTTAGCATAAAGACTGGAAACACAGGGAAACAGCAAGTCCGGTGCCGGAGTATTTTTATGCCTTCCTGGAGTCTCAGCTGGTTGCCTGGCAACCTCACGGTGACGACAAGGCCCCTATTTCCCAAAATGAAATTAAATTAGGAGTAAAGGTGACGGGATCAATGTGGGAGGAAATCTGGACTAAAGGGTACGAAGTGGAGAGTTGGAAGAATATTTTCCATCCATGTCAGTAATTTTAGTCAGTGCTCATTTACTGTAAATGGCTTCACTGGAAACCCCAGTTGGATTAATTTCATTTAAAAAAAGAACATTTGGCTTATGCAACTGCAGCCATTTTTTTTTTTTTTTTTTGCCGTTATGCTCGACACTGTGAATGAAGCTGTACTCTGGACTAAAATGGGAATTTACTGCGTTTTTAATCCTCCACCGTATGCTAATTGTATGTTTAAACTGGAAGAATGCAGTCTGGTATCTTTAATTATGTCAAATAAATCCGCCCGTCTGTCTTTTCCTAGCACTTCTCTACCAAACATGACAATCGCAGGGACACACATACAATGTCTTGTTTTGACCTTTGACCTCACTGGTTGAAGCTATGGATAATCTGTGAATTTCTGCTCTTCACGGAATCAGCCATGTGGAGGAAATGGCATTAGCCGGTCAAGGGAGATGGTTTGTAAGAAGGTAGTTTTCATAGCTTTGAAGTGGCCGGTGCCAAGAAGTGAATTACCATATGTGGCAATATGAAAGAGCTGAGAAATGATGCCGTTGAACATCAAAGGCAGTGTGTGTGTGTGTGTTTCTGTGGGCGGCTGTGGTATTATGTGTTTATGGCAGCGTAAGGCACGTGTAACTTATCTGCCAGACATTCGTCACACTTTGTCTGTGTGTGTTCCCAGAATACTGTCCGTCCTTTTATCTATTCTTAGACGTCTCACCCGTCTGCCTGCATGACAGTCCTTCTTCAGTCAGAAAGACAGTTGCTTTGTGTGTCTGTGTGTGTGTGTGATGCCAACCAGTTAGTCAGCTCGCCAGTTAGTCTGTAAGACATTACTTCAATTAGGTAGTCAGTCAACCAGCTGGACACTCAATCTGTAAGTGAGTCAGTAAGTTGTTTTTCCGGGCATTTCCTGCCTATCTGTGACAGTCAGTTGGTCAGCAGTTAATTTATGCATCTTTTGGGTTATCCGGCTGTCAAGATAGTTTGTCATCTGCAGCTCATAAATCTCTACAGTTCCCAAATCTGCAAGGGTCCTAATGAAGCTCCTGTAGTATTTGAATCTTATACGCTGACCTGAACTCACAATTGAACAGTCCGCCATCCCTGATCACTCTTTCTGAAGTCCTTAATGTACCTAAAACCAATACCTAGACGTCTGTAATATTTGCAACCTTTGTCCAACCAACAGTGCAAACTCTCAACATATCCATGTAAATATTATTTATGATAAAGAACATCTCCGAAGCTACACATTTGAGAGAATATTTTTGCTAAAAAATGACTGAAAAAATTAATCGATTATTAGAACACATTAATTTTTCGTTGATTGGCTAGTTGATAAATAAACAAATCAATTCAGCTTTTGTTACAAATCAATAAAACGGACCGATTTATGGCAGTTTTGGATATTTACATACATTTTGCATCGATGTGATGAAATATTTTGATCTATTAATTTTCTGGATTTGCCAAAAATATTTTCTTCCATTATAATAGTTTCAAATGAATTTCACAGAAAATGTATTACATCATCATATAGATGATAAAATGACATACAACGTGATATAACAGTGTATACATACAGTACGGAGGTACTGTATGTATATATAGCTGGAATCACTATCATGATACAAATAAGGATATTTTTCTGATATTAATACATATCAGTTTGAGTATTTGTATGTTATCTTGCATATATTTGTCATATTGTGATATTTAATACAAGAAACAGACAAAACTATTTTCACATGTAACACAAAAACCTCACAAACTTAATTTGTTAGCTTTTAATTACAGTTTGCCTCAAATCCATTTTGACAACAGAATTCTGTTAGCATGACCGTATAATCACAATACGATTCCATATAAAGCGGATTAATATTGAATTGTCGCCCAGCTTTGATGCTACCACAAAACCAGGATAAACATGAAAAACAATGTTACACAGCTTTGAATTACTCAGCTTCATGTACAGAATGTAAAAACAAAACCTTCAGCTGAGCTCAGCCTCTGGTTGTTATTGTAACACTGCACACTGTTGCAGAATAATAAACATAAACACTTATGATTCTGGATGTGGCTCCGGTCTAGTAGAACCTGGATCCACTTTAAGGCGCGGTGAGCTGTTGTTTCCTATCTTTGGTTTTCTGTTTGTGTGCTCATAGATTTATTTGTCCCACTGTCAAACACCGCCCCGGCTTCTTTCTTTGAGCCACAGATGAGTATTTCCATTTTATGCCACTTTATACTTCTACTCCACCACATCTCAGAGGGAAATATTGCACTTTTTACTGCACAACATTTGACTGACAGCTTTAGTTACTTTACAGATACAAATTTATCATTCTGATTATTTTGAATTTGTATTTTCTGATAAAGTTCCTTTATGGGTTGAGAAAATTCTCCTACTTCTTAAGCCAAATAAACAATTTCAAATCCTCTTGGATCAACTGGAGGTCACAAAGGTGGAAAACAGGCTGTTTTTCTCATGAAAAGTTGACAGCGATGCTACACTGATATATTGATCATATAGACCATGATGCATTGCTGTAGTTAAAACTACCCACCAGTATTTAAGTAGTTAAAATTTGCACAACATTAAACATCTGCAGCAGTAAAATGCAACACACACATTAATGCAGCAGGAATATTAATCCAGAAACATCAGATATAAAAGGAAAACACTGACAGGGAACATTTAAGGAAATGTTGCTGATAATACTTTTACTTAAGTAAAGTTTTGAATACAGGACTTTTACTTGCAGTGGAGTATTTTCACAGTGTGGTATTAGTTCTACCACTGATGCAGAATCACACATGAAGTGATAGTTGTATGGACACTTTAGACTTTGATGACTACCTGAATCCGACAGTAGGCAAACCTCTACCAGAGCCTCCACCTGACAAACTAACTAGCCGCCCTGGACTCTGACTCTCGTGGTTAAAATGCCAACATGACCTGTTTGCCCAAGAGGAAAATACAAAGAAACAAATGCTTTGTTTCATCGGCCAGCTTATCATGCGGTGAGATTTCACCACCGCCTTCGTGGGAAATGGTGCAGAAACAAACGGCCACAGGACAGGATGTTGTAACATTATCCCTCCACTATTTACAGCCCGCTTCACAAACAACAGATCACAATAAATGCTTGTCATACCACAGTCTAATATACTTTTGGTTTCATGTCTTGTTTGGCACTGAGACAATATACAGTAGGGATTGGGAAGAAAGACTGGAGGGACACATGAAAAACAAGAAGAGAAGAAAAACATAAAAAGATATAGATGTATCTCATGTTGCTACCGCTGTGCACCACCTGCAGGGGTAAACAGTGATCAAAGGCCTTTCATCATCTGATGCTGCCAGAATATAAAACTCTCTTTTCAGCCTTCAATTAGGACAAAATACAGAGGGGAGAGGGAGAACAGAGGGAGGGATAAAAAAAAAACACATGGGGGAGAGGGAAAGGAAAAAAGGGAAAACGTTTGGACAAAGTCAAAGGTGCGTCACGACTCGAGATATATACGAAACAAGGAAGCGGTTGAAAAAGTGATGACAAGATGATGGTGACACATGGGCCCTGACGCACCAGAGGACAGTTACAGTAATACCCAAAGGAGAACTGATACATTAGGTGGAGCAACAAAAGTTAACTTGCTTTAAAAATAAAACAAGCCAAAACTTGCAAGACTGTCTTCTGGTGTTAGAATAAAGCATTTAAGGTCCCTGATATATTTTCAACAATGAAAGCCTCAGCTGCTGCTCATCGATGCTGAAGCTCACCACCAGAAAAGAGTTCTCAAGTATTCCTCCTTCATGGCAAACGCTTTAACTGTAAGCGTGTTTAATTTTAATCATTAAGATTTTTGTCTTTTTAAATCAGTAGGTTTTGTAGAGAGGCTTGTTTGAGTTGAGATTCGTACAGTAGTATAGCCTGTATCAGATTTCATAGGCAGTCATGAATTTTTAACCTTGCGAGTCCTCAGATCTTTTATATAAACAATGTTCACGGGTCAACAGCCTAAAGGAAAGAGAGTTTCAGATTTAGAAACCTTTTGTAAGGCCATACTGCTTACAGTAATTGTGCAACTGAGCAATACGTCACAGAGCAGTACAATAGCATTGGCTCTCCCCAGGGAAATTAAGTTTGAAAGGCCAATACAGAAAAATATGACATATTTACAAGTTGAGAACAGTCACAGTTGAATTACAGTTGATGACTGCTGAAGGACAGCAGTCATCACAGGAAGTAACATATAATCTTTTTAATCTCTTGGTACAAAGCAAAGATGTATCAGCTTCTGCTTTTAAGTGTTTGGTATGAAGCCGTTTTTAACAGAAGTTTAGAGAATTATGCACTCCAACATTTCAAGAAATCGCTGATAAGGGATAAAGGACGAGGGGGCTTTATAATCAGAGGTCAAAACAGAAATTTCACAGTCACATCTGTTATACCACATGTTTGAATGGTGAAGTCACTAATACTTGGTTCACTAGTTTGGCTTTTCTATTTTTAGCCACACTAGTGGTGTTTCACACAGACATTCATGGTCCTCAGAGGATGGATCCCACTGACTTTGGTGATCTCCTGGCGCCACCATGAGCAACAACTATTGGATGGATTGACATGAAATTTGCAAACATTCAAGCCCCACGTCTGAGGACTTGTTATCATATTCCCCGATGTTAGTTGTGCTTGTCTTGTCTGTGAATGTTTATATAATTAAATCCTCCTGTAACAACTACAAGAGGAAATATTTGTTAGGAACTGGCACAAATGGCTCTGCACCATTTGTTTGTCTGATGATGTTTTTTTTTTTTAAACTGCCTGCTCTCCTCCGTCTCCCTTTTCCCGTCAGAGCTAAAGTGGATTTAACCAATAAAATCAATAAGGAATGAGAGCTTTCACCTCAATACACCTGTACACTCAGTAGAATACAGCAGAAAGAGCTGCTCCCTTATGTTTTATACAACCAGTATATGAGTCGGTTTGTAGCGCAGTCTCTGTTAAATTCAGTGAAAAGCTTGGCTCAGAGTCGGGGCAGCTTAAAGACACTCATGAATTTTTAAGCAGCGATCAGAGCACCAATTGTTGATGAAATACAAGGCTCACTGACACAATTTTCCCTCTTTCAGCCTCGGAACGGATGAACAGATATACATGCATATTTATGATACTCTTCCCGTTAGTAGGAGGAGGAGGAAGAGGAGGAGGAGAGAGTAAGCTGTATGGATGTATGGATAATTCAAAAGACATAACAGGTCATCTGCTGCTATATGAAGCCGCAGTTTTTTATCATTAATGCCAGTATTAGCTGTACATCTTGTTGGACTACTGTTATCATATAGGCTGTTATGATATATGGGCTGCGACTAAGGATTACAGGAACAATGAAATGTCTGTAACAGTTTCCAAAAGCTCAGGTTGACGTATTTAAACTCAAAAGTCTTCAATCTACTATCATAAATGTGAAGAATACAAGCAAGTATTCACATTTCAGAAGCCACCGCTACAGAATTTGTGCCGTTTTTTCTTTAAAAGAGAAACACCAAAAACCATTTATCAATTATTAAATCATTTCGGCTCCAGATGAAGTCTGGTTTTAAGGCAATATTTCTTTCCTCTCTTGATTCAACATTTAAAAAAATTAAATTACTATTAAGTTTGCATGTATTTGTATGCCTCCGTACAATGTTGATATTTGACATTTTAAGGGAGCACTGAGTACTTTCCCCCATTAAATTTCCGGCAAATGCACTCAGAAGCAGCCATTATGGGACTGTTTATGGAGTGAACTGAAACCTAAGGGTGTAATTTGGTTTGTTAGTTTACAAGGAAGAATTTCGTTAGTTACCTCATGCAACAATGCCTGCATTATAAAGAGCCTTTGGTGTTTTTCACCCTTGTTTTCTGCTGCCACCGGTTGGGTGATGTGGTCACCTGTTGAATAAAAAAGTAATTCTCAACGTACAAAGTATTTTCGATTTTGATCCATTGTCATATTAAAACATATTTAATACATGTATGCTATTTTTTTCATTATTTCTATATAATGTTTTTCCCCAAATTGCCCTGAGGTCCTTTTAGACATGTTTTACACGTGATGGATGGACTGGCCACTTCGGGTGAAGGTGAGGTCAAACTGAATATTTGCAGTTTGAACAGGACGGATGCTGGTGTATATTTTCCTGCCTCAGTCAAACGCGTTGAATAATGCGCGTGTGTGTGTGAGTTAAGCTTGTGCTAATCACAATGATGTGGTGTGTCTGACTCACAAGCACTCTCTTCTCTATCTTCCTGTGCACACATATTATAGACAGACAGAGGCGTTAGTACATCCCTCTCTACCTTCTCTGAATAACGCTGTTCCAGTTGGCTGGCGGTGTGTTTGTGTATGCTTATGCATATCAATCATTTTCTGCTAAGAAGAAGAGGAATGATGATGTCTGTTTTAGGAACAGTAGTGAGATTTCTGGGCTCTCGCTCTCCTTTCCTGGCCTTTTCAGGAGTGTTTGAGAGTGTGTGTGTGTGTGTGTGTGTTGGGGGTTATTTTGCCCATAATGCAGTGTGCTGAGGCATTATGGGGGATTGGCTGACAGGAACCGCTCCTTATTAGTCGTCTGGCTGGCTGTAACAGGCTTTTCCTGCTTGGGAATGGAGTTGAAAAAAAGAGGGTGAAAGGCGAAACAGAAGAGAAAAGAGAAGTTTGTCTTCTTAGTGTAATAAAGAAGAAGAGGAACCTTGTTGAAGAGAAACCTTCACATGTCATGAAGATTTGTCAATTACTTCCTTCCCCATCAGACGCTTGTCTAACTGTGAAAGGTTATTGCAAGATTTACTGATATGCAACCTCTTGTCATTTTTTATTTTTAACAAATGACCGACAATGTTGGTCATCAGGAGTATTTCACACTTGCTTTATAAACCTAACTTCTCGCTGTGATCTATTTTATAAACTAGCTTACAGTTTCTTTTCTCTGACTTGTCTGACAAACTGTCTCTCTCTACAGCTACAGAAAGTGACCCGACAACACAGTATAATGACCAAAAAGACACCAGCATTGTAACTAAATTAACTAAGGCAAGCCTGCAAGCTGGCAGGCGACTGCTGACCACATCAATACAACCATTAGAACTACAGTCTAATCGCCCTGAATGTGCTGTAATGCAATCAAAGTCTGCTGTGATTTAGGGTAGAAGAGAGGACGCCTCCCCGACCACTCTCCCCTGCCACTTTATATACTGTAGGTGCCTGTTTACATTCTTTAGTTGTAAAGGAAAGAGGCACAGCACAGGGATAAGCTGTAAATGTTGTCAGGGTACAATGCAACTTTAAAATATATAGTCCACACACCATTTTAGTGGTTTCCCAATAGAAACCAACACAAAGGCAACTACACAAGAAAGTGTAGTGCTCAATTGTTATAATGTCAGTTGAAAGGATTCTTTACTCCTGAGTCAGTGGTTACAGTTGTTCATTCATAATCTGGAGTATCAAGAGTCATTAAGTTCTCTTTCACTAAATTCAGATGATGACAACACAGACGTACTGTACCTGCTGAGCTTTTATGTTTTAATGACATTGATGGACAGTGACTTACCATTTAAAACATGACATAAGAAAAGCTGTCAGAAATCACTGAGGTCCTGCTTTGATCCAAGTTGTTTTGAAAGGTTATACCCATCAGATTTCTTTCTTTAGTCGCACTAAAAAATCACTGGAAACAACCAAGGCTAGACAGGATGGAACTGGACACATGTAC
Organism: Lateolabrax maculatus; assembly: GCA_031216445.1. Classification (NCBI taxonomy): domain Eukaryota; kingdom Metazoa; phylum Chordata; class Actinopteri; order Acropomatiformes; family Lateolabracidae; genus Lateolabrax; species Lateolabrax maculatus. The sequence goes on from CM062211.1 coordinate 16,679,116, forward strand.
ACACCAACTGTGAGTAAACGAGGCTGGATGGACCGCTGGCTGAATGATTGATTGAATGGCTAATTGACTGACTGAGTGAAAGGACTGGATTACTGGCTGTTAGTTAGATAGTCTCCGAGCTGGAGCCAAACCTGCTAATGCAACTTTCATTGCGATGCTGAACGCTTATTTTAGCAGTAAAAACAGTCAGACTGTTACCTGAAAGACTGGCTGGTATGCCCGATGATTGGCTGTGACTGGTTAATGTGCTTTCTGACTGTGTGAACAATGGGTAAGATGCAGTAATTATCTGTTTTAGCTACTTTTTATAGTTGGATACAGGTTGTTACAAGCATTGTGGCTATCTAGGGAAGAGGGAGGATCTCAAGTCCACCTAAAATTGGTCCTGCTTTTGTTGTAGTGTACTGTATGTACATTTGCAATATTTACAAAAGTGAAATAATGGAATACATAAATAGAAGTAGCCCGGGGACGGACAGCGAAGAGATCTTTAAAAAACAAAACTCAGCTTTAAAGAAACAGAATGCAATTCTAGACTAGAAAAGAAACTGGAAATAAGAAACCCTAACTACTAGAGATCAGCAGTCATGTTTTGCTGGTTTGCATTTGTACTTTTACAGTGGCACCTCCTCCCGCCCTTCCAACAAGCCCATCTGTCTCCTTCGAGCCGATAATGAACCTGTGGAGTCGACTGCTGAGGTGACACTGACTCCATCGCTGCAACTCCAACTCTCTTTCTCTCTGTCTCGCTCGTGAGGCAGACAAATAGTGTTTATATGCTGAACATCTAGCATAGATGTGAGATTAGTTGATTAATAATAGGGAACAATTTTGATTTAAGTTATTTTCCAAGAAAACATGTTCAACTTTTCTCAGTTCCAGCTTGTCGTTTGAGAGAATTTGCTGCTTTTCTCAGTTTTATATGATAGTAAGTTGACTATATTTGGATTTTGGACTGTTGGCCAGAAAACATCAGCAATTTTATGACATTTTATAGACCGAACCATTTATTGATTTACTGAGAGAAAATATTCAGCAGATGAAATGATAATTAAAATAATCTTTAGTTGCAGCCCCAGTCTAGGGTGTTTAAAAGAAATAAAGAAAATATCCTTAACAATGTGAGAAACTGTGCTCCTTGTAATATCAGTTGAATAAGTTAAGATATTTGTACTGATTTTGCTTTAAAAAGACCAACATAGCTGTTCTTTTGTAATATTTTCATCCTCCCCAAAGAGAAACAGATGTTTTTCAATTTTTTGGCAGCATCATAAAACCTGGAATAGCTTTTTTAAAAACATGATACACTTATTTTTGAAACAGTACACAATACATTTATTTTAATTTCAGTATCTAGGTAACAGCAGGAAAACATTTCTTTCCACAGTTTGAATTACCTACTGCGATCAACCTCCGATCCTTTCATTTGTTTTTTCTCTCAGACTTCTTATTTTGAGCTTTTCTGCCAGATGGATTCCTCTGCTCATCGACTGACAAACGGCCATTTTCTTTTTTCAAATGTATCTCATTGCTGTATTGTCCGGTGTAATCATCCTTTAAATGCTTTTCAAAGGTTTTGATGGATGAGAGAGATCTGTGGCTCTGATGCCAAATGGTTGCGCCGACTAATTTGGTGAAGCTCACAGCCAGCTGCTCCATCAGCTCCACATCCAGAGAGTGCCGTTTGCTCGGGAGAGATTTGGGTTTTATTCCGTGTTTAGATGGAGCCAAAATGTTTTCTTTTTACTTTTCTTTTTTGGGACATTCAAGGAGATTTACCAAACTTCCTCTTACGTCTGTCCTTCTGTTTCTCCACCAGTAACTGAACATCTGCATCCATCCCCTATTTATAGCCATATATACCATGATCGTAAACATGTATGTGCTGCAGGGATTAACCCTGGCCTTTTGGAAGTGTCTCTTGTGTGTGTGTGTGTGTGTGTGTGGTTGTGTGTGTGTGTGTGTATGTGTGTGTGTCTATGCAGGTAGGATTACTGAGCACTGATCATCTCTCAGCGCTCAGATAGATGAGGCCCCACTCACACTCAAAGCTCTCTAACACACACACACCAACACACATATGCACTTACTGTATGTACACACACACACACACACACACACACACACACACACACTATGATGTGACTCTGTACTTAAATAATATCTTTGTTTTTAAGTTCTTCTCTTCGTCTCTCGAGTTAAACGTTTTTCTTTTGCTGTTTTTCCATTTTGTCCCTGACTCGAACAGATGCACACACACACACACACAGTAGCTCGCCCACACACACACACACACACACACACACACACACACACACACACTCACGACCTAGCAGACCTCAGCTGCAGAGACACGCTATAATTAGTGAGACAGCATCTTTATCTCACTCTCTCTTTCTGTGTGTGTGCCTTTTTAATGTGTGTGTGTGTGTGTGTGTTTGTGCACTAATTGCTCAGGTCAGATGAGAGTCATTAGTAAATAATTAATTTTATTAGGCAGCTGTAGCCTGAGGTTAGAGAGACAGTACACTTACTCTGTTTTATAACTCTCACCATCTCTGTTTATACTGTAAAGACTTTTTCTTATTAGTAATTATTGGCCCTGTCTTTCTCTGTATTTGCCTCTTTCATGTACCAAACCTGCTTCTTTAGCCACTTTCTCTGTTCTCTTTCCCTCTTTTTCTTCCATCCTTTTCTCTCTGTCTATTCTAGGCAGTAAAGGTCAGATACAGATGCACAGCGCGAATCTGATGCCTCCCCCACATTACATGCTTGCTCCCTCTATCACACACACACACACACACACACACACACACTGACAGACTGTGTAATTATGTAGGTGTCAGAGGACGATGTGAGAGAGAGAAAGCGAGCATAGGTGAGGAGAGGGTAGTATCACTCCCGTGTTCTGGCTGTGGTTCATGACATGTATTAACTGATTGTAGAGTAGAATATGCATACAGTATTATCATCGCTGAGATATCAAGCTGCACACTGCTTCACAAATCTGTCATTTATTTGTCAGGTCAGTCTCGGTTGTCTTAAATGAATGTGCTGATTACAGTTCTAGTACCAGGAAGCAGACTCCACTCATCAGATACAGTATAGTAAGTGTCAGCTTGCCAACCCCCCTTCCCACGAGCCTAGTTATACCCAAGCTGCCATGAGGCCACAAAGGGGGGGCGTTTACGGCTCCTCTTAACTGTCTTGTCTTTCTTAAAGAACAAAACCAGTCAGAATCAGTTACCAACACGCATTACTGAAGAAACCAGTCATATCTTTATGACTGGACAGTCTGAACCTTCTTTAGTTATTAATCAGATGACTTAACAGAGATTCAGTAATTCTACATATTAGTCAGTTTCTACCCAACCGACAGCTTAAGGTATTGGAGGGCTCTCTACTGTGTCATTAGATCCATGCTAATTTGCAGTGTGTTGGTGAAGTGCTTGTTTTTTGAAGGCACAAATTTTAGTTTAATTACTACTGTTTTTATGTTTCAAGTAGCTTCATACTTGCGTTCAAACTACTAGTCAGTAAAAAAAAATCAGTTTCCAACAGAAAAAAACCCAGTTGATGCTGAAAAGCCATGACTCAAGTTGTATTCAGACTCAATACAAAGTGAATTATCACGTTTTACTGCTGTGTTATTAGTTTTTGGGCTTATATTTCTGTTATTTAAACTATATAGCTGAAAGGTAGACAAGAAATATTGCGAGAGAGATGCCATGAAACAAAGGTGGCTGGGTTCAAACCGGGGACGTTGTGGTACGTGTCTTGGCCTCTAGGCCACTGTGACATCCTTACTGTTATCTTTTAAAGCCACAAACAGCCAATGGACATATTCCCTGACTGTTTGTACAGAAGTGTGCTAAAGGTGGCAACACATGTTAAGATTTTAGACTTGATAATAGTTTTGATTTGGTACGAGTCTGCTCTAGTTTGGGCCAGTTGGTGTTGACAGTCAGGAGATAAAGTGACGTGATTCATGACTCTAATTGTTTGTCTTCTGATCCAGCCGATGCTCTCTCTTCTCTTTAAACATGTTTGATTTTTAAGACCCACCATTATCAGTCCTAAACCTGAGATTTGCCTCAATTTGCGTCGCTTTACATCAATTTGCATCTTGGTTGTGTCCATTGACTTTGTGTGCATTTGTTCTGCCTAAAGTTTGCATCACATTCAATCTGAACACATCTTTGGAAGAGCTTGTGTGTTTAAAAACTCACCTAAAGTCATCACTGCTTTAGAGTCACCTGTGCAAACATGCAGTCATAAAGCAAACAATCCATAGTACACAGCTTCAGAAATGCTTGGCATGAATATGCAAAAAATAACCACATGTGAGAAATCCAGTCAGCGTCCTGTCGTGGTGTTTTAAGAGGTGTGATCACTGAATGACGTGTAAAATTGTTCATTTTGTTTTGTGTTATTTGAAATCAATATCTCATTTTTTGGTGTGTGTTGTTATTGACAGTTCATTTACAGAGTGTAGTATGATTTTTTTCAGGCACTAATGTCTCCCGTGGGGCTGGCATCGACAAACCTGCCTGGAACATTACCTGACTGTCTGTTACACCCGCGTGTTGTTGATTCTTCAGTGAAGCAAGTACAACATACAGCTAGTTATAAATGGATATCCAGTTTAATAATAGTCCATTGGCGTGGCTGGGACCACCTGCCTGTGGAAAGGACGTGTCATTTCAACATATTTGTGGGTTTTCTGTGGGGCATGAGTGTTCGTAAAGCTGTAACATTTCTCAATAATGCTTTCATTTTACCTTACTGGCTTGTTCTGGGAAATTTGATAGAATCAACCTGGAACTTTTATTTCACTTTGTTGTTGTAGTTAATAATTGATTTGTTTTGCTGTCTCTCCCTTTTTCCAAAGCGTGAAGATTGAGTTCACTACTTTCTATCTCTGTGCGTGTGTGCTTCAGCATTATGTTGCATTTGACGCTCCACCACTGTGACCGTTAGTAGTCGGTTCACAGACAATAAGCAGTTCTCTCACTCTCACTCTCTCTTTTCTACTTATAGAAACAGAGTGGGTTTTCTGAGTGGGAGTTTTGGAAAAGATACTCTGCTGACTCTGCTGGACAAAGAGAGAGAGAGAGAGAGAGAGAGAGACTGGTAGTGAAAAATGTGTATGCATTTTAAATTTTCTTGGTTATTTGAATATAGTTCAAAAGATCTTCTTGAACACGTGCAAAACTCATTGAGGTCTGACTTTGTTGGCCAGTTACTAAGAAATCAACCAGCAGGGCTGTACAATATGTTTACAAACTACAGCATGATTGGCTGGATTATGGAACATATTTAAAGCAAACACCCAAAGTTTACCGTTATTATCGTGGCAAATTTCATCATGATTGTTGTATTGGCCAACAAGTTTTCCCTGATTTAGGAATCCACTTTCCTCTCATGGAACTGCTGCTTCATTTAAAATTACTAAATTCAAATTTGAGCGAGGAGGAAAAAAGGAAGAGAAAATTAGTGGGTGGGTGGAGGGCTAAAGATGTGGGCAGGGAGGTAGATGAGGGTGAGGTTGAGGAGGGGAAAGAGAGAGAGAGCAGGAGAGAGTGAAAGTGTGAAGGAGAGATGATGATGATGATGGCGATGAGGAGGAGGAGGAAGAGAAGAGAAGCCAAGGCCTTTGGGCAAAGCCAAGACCGCCTACAGATTCTCTCTCTCTCTCTCTCTCTCTCTCTCTCTCTCTCTCTCTCTCTCTCTCTCTCTCTCTCTCTCTCTCTCTCTCTTTCTTACACACACACACACTCTCTCCTCCCTTTCTCTCTAATCTGACTTTTCCTCCTCTCACTCACTCACACTCTCTCTTTTCCTTCTCATCCACCCCCAGAGGAGAAATAATGTAGGCCAATGTGGAAGTGAAGTGAAGGGCAGGCACGCTCACTCAGTCAAACACACACACACACACACACACACACACACACACACACACACACACACACACACACACAGACCTTCACCTTCTCCAGTGGAGGACATCATCACATGTGAACACAGTCCTTATGAGACGTTGAAATATCGAGAGAGAGGGCCTTGTACTTGGTTTCTGCCCTGTCATGCCAGGGAAGCAGATTGGAAATTAACAGAATCGAGAGAAAGGCAGAGACGTGGTCTGCGTCCCAATTCCATCGTATACATTTATTCTGAGCAGGTTTCGAGTGTGCAGTCTGTTCACGCTGCAAAAGTGACAAAGTTATTTATATTCGATTAAGAGTCTGCAGCCATGCTAGCGGCTATGTGAGACTGTACAGCAGTGCTTTGAGCTAACATGCTCACAATATCAACGTTAAACCTGCAATAACTCACATATCATCACCTTTTAAGTTGATATGTTGAACAGTTGCTTATTTAAACATGTAGTTGGTTTTGGCCACCTGATAAATGTAAGTCCAGTATTCACTCTCTTTCAGCTCTGTTTTTGGTCCCTACCAACTCCTGAGGGAACTACATGGCTCTTTAGCTGCTAAATGCTCCATTATGTTCACCAGCTAGTGCTGTTTGCTGCTGAGCCGGGAGTGTACACTGGTGTTTTTAGGGCTTTTTCTCTGAAAACAGGTGGCTGGTGCAGCCGAAAATTATCTTATGAGAGCGGTGAGAGTGAACCAGAGCAGTAAAGTTGCTAATTTAATTTGCTTATTGGCACTAAACAAAAAGCACAGCTGATGCTGATGGGAATGTCCTTAGTTTTGCAGGTATTTTGGTCATAAACCAAAGTGTGTTGTAGTGTTATTACAGGGACCCAAGCGCAGAACACAGACAGAGAGGCAGATGACGTTAACAAGGTTTATTGTAGATGAACAGGGAGTGGAGATTGGTTGTAGAGGGGAAAGATGGCTGTTGGTTTCAGAGGGTAGATGGGCAATGATGGATTACAGAGTGGCGTGGCAGGCAGAGGTAGCACGGAGCTACCAGGCTGGCAAGAGGTGAACAAAAGAGCATTGATGACAGGCTAGACAACAATACTGAAATCACAAGCGCCACGAGGCCTGAAACCTTTAACTATCACTGTAGCTGAGGCAACAATCTGGCACTGAGTGGGAGAAGAGCCAGGGTAGAGATGCAGGAGGGGAGATGAGCTGATGGATGGCAGGTGTGTAGGCTGAGAGCTGAGTGAAGGCAGCAGTGCCCGTAGAGCAGGGAGCCAGGAGAGCAGGTAGACCACGGCCACAAGGTGCGCTCCATTTCAGTGCAACGCCGCACCGCTAAACACACACCGACGAATTGGATTTCACCTAAGACCAAAAGCTCATCTGTGAAATTTAATAGGCAGCAGCTTTCCAAAGTTGCAGTTTGATTGACAGGCGTTGGTGCATTCTTACTGGAAAAAACCTTATACTGTGAAAATGAGCATAAAACTCTTGTGTTGTAAACAAAATGACGCAGGCATGAAGATTTAAGTTCAGAGAACAAGGGCACACAAAGTTGAGAGGGTAAAATTGACATGCATGTTGTGTGAGAGGGAGAAAAACTTATAAATAGAGGTAGGAAGGTCAGAGGGAAAGAGTCAGACTTCCTGTATCCAGCCTCACAACCGGATACACGCACACACACAGGCGCGCGCGTGCACACACACACACACGTACACACACGTAATGTAAATGTTTGACATGTTTCCAGTTTTTATTAAGAGCTAGAAAATGTTTATTGTATTATTGTGTTCTACAGCTCCGCTGTTTTCTCCTTTGTCTTATACTCCTCTGTCTTGGGCTGCAACTAATGACTAATTTCATCATAGATTAACCCATTTGGCCTATTAAAGGTCAGGAAAAAGTTCAATATGTATATTTGTATAATATATATTTTCCCTGAGAGAAATGTGATGTCTTGAAATTGCTTGTTTTGTCCCACAAACAGTCCAAAACTCAAGAAATTCAATTTACAACAATATAAAACAGGGAAAAGGAGCAAAACCTCACATTTGAGAAGCTTTTTGCTTGATAAATTATCAAAATTATTGCTGATTATTATCTGTCAATCAACTAGTAGATCTTTTAATTGTTTCTGCATTACATATCTGTTTTCTATTCTATTTTATAACTCTCTACTTCCTTCTGCTATTTCAACATCTGCTGCTCTGTGAAACTGTTTGCTTGGTTTGTATGTCTTCAATATTTCAGTTATACACCTCGTTTTCTGTGTGTTGATATGACTGTTGTGTGTGTGTGTGTGTGTGTGTGTGTGTGTGTGTGTGTGTGTGTGTGTGTGTGTGTGTCGGTCACCACATTGCACTTGCAGTCACAAGAACAGTGTGTTGTCCAGAAGTGCCTGCATGTTAACTTTGTGTGTGTGTGTGTGTGTGTGAAGACAGTGATCTAATAAGAGTTGATAGTGTACCCGGCTGCAGCTGCTCTCAGACACCCACTCCCTGTCAGAGACACACAGAGAAGAGAGGAGTAGACTATCATTAAATATATTATACTTATTAAAGTAGAGAAAAAACCCCAGCTCAGTCAGAATCTGACTCAAGAACAGTTTATGTATAGCTATGACCACAGACAATAGGCTATAAAGCAGCACTAACAAATTTATTAATAAAACATTTTTTAATATGTCATGATAATTTAAACCGATCACTTACACTCTGTGATCAACCTTAATTTGTCTGTGATTTATTATGCAGTCGCATTTTTATTAACATGACATATATTAGTTATTCATTAATTTACCTTTGATTAATAAACAATGTGAACCTAATCGTTAAAGTTGATATGTTTTTTTTGTTTGTTTGGATCCATAATCACCTTTACATGGAGCTTCTCTCCCAAGAAGCAGCGGTGGAAAGTGCTGCTTTAAAACGTGATGTTGTGCCACTGCTCGTTTTCCCCCAAAGCTCAATAAGTGCAACATTATTCTTATTATTATCTCACAGCAATGTAATCATTTATTTTGACGTTAGCAGAGGCGCTTTTTTTCAGGTGAACCAGTGCTTGTCTATTCCTGTAAACTGCTGTAATGCCAGAATCAGAAAACACAACATCAGCCCAAAAATGTCCCGATCTAACAAACAAAACAAGGAGTGTTGAGCACGACAATTTCGCCAGAAATAAAGACAAATAACCATAGGCTCATGTCAGAAGAAATTATTGTATTTTATCAAATATGATACGTCATTCAGGGATAACGAGCAAAGCCAGTATATCACAAAGCAAAGTCTACCTATTGAATGAGTGAAGCAGCAATTTAAACCATCTGAGCAGGTGATAGATCGATCAGAGTCGTCCCAATGTCAGGGAAAAAAGAAAATCACTTTTTACAAGTTGGGAAAGTAGGGTGCTACTGAATAATCACCAGTTGGACACACGTTTTACCAGCGTCAGAGTGTAAAACAACCAATTCTGAATCTAGGACACCTCATGAGGCCCTGACAGAAAGACTTAAGAATTGATCTTATCTAGTTAGGACAATGTCTACAACGTGCTCCGTCATGATCCCAAAAATGTGTCTCCTGCCGCTCGTCCTGATCACCTTTGTGCAGGTCGTGCTCGAGTGTCAACGTGTACTCTCACACGTCTTTCATCCAGGTCACGGCAGGACCAGGACCACCTAATCTGACAGAGCGGCCATCTGGAAAGACATCAGCGTTATGTAGTCTGACCCCGGCATAAGTGTTGCCAATTGTGCCAGTTTTGAGGGGCTTTCATGGCCCACAGGTGCATCAGGTGTTTTATTTGGTAGATAATCAGTGTGGCTCAGCAGGGTGGGAGAACAGCTGGGTAAAATCATTCAAGCTGGTGGCTGGTTGTTTTCTAACGCCGAGGCAGCTACAGATCCAAGCAGAAGTTTGCTTTTAGTGGTTAACAGACACAGACAGACAGACAGACAGACAGACAGACAGACACGCAATTTAAGGGGTTTTTTGCAGATGGAGAGTCAGTCAGACAGACGGACAGGGAGGAAGACAGACAGACGGAGAGGAATGCTGCATGCTCAGATAAAACTGGGAAGGAAGTCTGAGTGGGGTTTCCATGACAACCACACCCTTCGCACCCTGCCCCCCCCACCCGATACACATGTACACATACACACACATGTACACACACACACACACACACACACACACACACACACATACATACACACACAGTTGACCAATCCAAAGCAGGCAGATGGGAAATGTTGGTGTGTGATTATTGGAGAGTGAAGTGTGTGCAGATAAGAAATTGTTTTGCGCAGATTGAGCACTATCTGTAGCTCACTATAGTAATAGTGTGTGTGTGTGTGTGTGTGTGTGTGTGGGTGTGTGTGTGTGTGTGTGTGTGTGTCTTGATTTCTTCCTGCTATTGTGAGTTGTGGCATGTGTGCCGTCATGTTCCCGTGTGTTTCTGTGTGTATTTTTGTATGCTTTCGCTTGTGTCTTGAAACAAAATTAAACTCACCAAAACCCCCCCCAAAAACGTTGCTGCCCTGTCGCCGGGCAGCGAGTCTCACTTGTTCTTTAAGACATGTCAGTTTGTTCCCTATTTTGTACTGGGTGAAAAGTAGCGCATGTTTGGGCGTGTGACGGTTGTTTTTAGTATGTTTAAAAATGCCAACCGATGTCATGGGACGCCAAAGCCCTCCTGGCTCTTGTCTCACAAAGTCTGTGCGAGGTTTTGAGTGTGTTTTCTGTGTGCGTTTCTGCGTGTTGTGATCAACCTTTATCCATCACACCCCATTACCTGAGGCACTGAGAGGAGGCCTGTCGAGACACAGACACATACTCCATCTCTCTCACACACAAACACACAGACAAGTACACACATGTACACACTCTGGGCATGCTGTGTCACCAGCGGCAACGAGAAAGCCTTTCACACTGACCCACATAGAGGGGGAGAGAGAGAGAGAGAGAGAGAAGGGGAGGATAAAAGGAGGTAGAGAAATTCGGGGTGAGATAATAAGAAAGGGGAAGATTGAAATGAGAGAGATAAAGGAACAAGAAGTGGAGCAACAGAAGAATTGAATGTGTGAAGAGTGAAGGACATGCCACCAGTAACTGAAGCGTCCTTAACTGTCAACTCCATGTAAATGACGCTTTCACATCTGTGTGTGCTTGTGCCCGTATTAAGATTAAGGCCGTAACTTCCTGCACGTTTAAACCACAGCAGACAGACCGTTTCGTGTCGGATGTTGGTGGTTTGCAGTGAAGTAATGGTGAACGCTGACGGAGACGAAGTTGGCTGTCCCCGGCGGTGTCCCCTGCAGAGGTGCAAGTCGACAAGTCCTGAGCGAATGACATGATCCCTCGCTGGCTTCTCACCTGCAAACACTGCAAGTTACAGTCGCTGAACTGACAAAGCTGGAGGTCACGACCGCTGGGGATTGAACCCAGTGGTCGTGTTCACAAAGGATCTTATCTTACTACTAAGTGTCCTCCTAAATGACAGTAAAAGTGCTAAAACTATAAAAGTTACACTTAAAACCTTTTCACAAAGAGCAACTTTCACACAGGAACTACTCTGATGAGAGAAGGTCCACAGTTGGCTGGTGTGTGTCAGTGAATGAGAAATCAAATAATAATCAATACACAGGAACATGAGGAACACATTTCATTAGATTTAGAAAGATAGATTTCATTAGAAAAATATTTTAACGACACAGATTTAATAAAATGAAACAAAGCCGAACATTGACTTGTTAAGTAGATTGTATCTGGCATCAAATACCATTAGCATGTGATCTTTCATCATCATGCTTTTATGTGGTAATTCTACATATAGTGCAGATTTTACCGGATAATCCAGCAATGGCCATGAAATCACCTTTATTTATGCATTTTTTGCAGATGGTGATTATTTTTTGGTTATTCTAAAGGATTTCTTTTACTTTTAGCCTTTGGATGTTTTGTGAATACGGGTCCAGGTCTCAGCAGTGCTATGCCCTTGTTCTAACCATGTGCCACATTATTTAAACTGACTATCCTCTTGCCTTTATAGAAAAGTATTTTATGAAAATAATGTGTATGTTAAGCTATAAATGGAAACAAAAATTGGACACTTTCAGTGGGGAATCTGTTACACAGCAGCACAACTGAGGAGTCACACTTTCTTCTTGTGGAAACCCTTGTGTTAAAAAAAAAAATAAAATAAATTAATTATGAAAGTATGTGTATTCATTTCATCAGCACTTTTTATTTTGTGTTTGGTCGCAAGCAGACATTCAAATCCTCTGGAACCTGGTTTTAGAGGTCAAGAATTAAATTCTCCATCAGCATAAAAAGGCTGAATAAAGTGTTGGTCTTCTTGGCCTTTAAATCCCCATATCAGTCTAAGTCCGTGCTGCACAAATATTCACAAGTGTGTGTGTGTGTGTGTGTGTGTGTGTGTGTGTGTGTGTGTGAGCTCATGTACGTGTGTGTCTGTATGTGCTTCTCAGGTTGCCTTTGCCAGGTTATCTCTTACGTAATGTTCCAAAAATAGAGCAGATTCACCTGTAAGGGAGTGAAGGGGGAAAGGACACAGAGAGGAGAAGGCAGAAAATAGGGAGCAGCAGAAGAAGGGATGGAGGGGGGAAAGAGGAAGTTAAAGCTTCACTCAGAGACCCTTTTATCTTCTTATTGAAATACCGTCCAACGTTTTTAACAAATATCATGATGTTGATATTCACACACGACACTTCTGAAAACGAAGTCACTGGTAATGTAAATGATGACTCGAGGTTTTGGGTGATATCTGGACGATTTGTCCCATGAGATGGTTTTGCTATATTAGCTGTCGCTTTAATGTCTCCGGTTGTATCAGGCTTGCAGTGTTGTGCATTAGTCAGCCAGACTGCTTTATGGTAATATTATTGGTTGCATCAGTATGATAGGGTTTCTTCATTTAAACTGCCAAATTTGTTACGTTTCTGTGTATTTTTTCACTTCCTCAATTTAATTTTCAGAAAATGTACCTTCACATCATAGATGAGATTTTATCTATTGACACGTTTCCATGCAGCTGTTTTAATGCACATTTTCAATTTGCGTATAAATAAACCTGAGTGGAAATAGTGGGAAAAAAAACAACCTCAAAGCAAAGCAAAAATGTTTTTACACTTAGCTGTGTTGGAAAAGTTGCTTTATTAATAAAAGCAAAATGCAACAAGGTGCAATGACAACACACGCAAATTAATCATGATGTACAGGAAGCATGTGCTGTCAACATCAGCTGAAATAGTCTCATTTTTATTAATAATATTCACACAGTCTCCTGTGCTGCTAAAATGTAATCTTCTGTAAGTTCCTGTTTCGCAGAATGAGGATTTTCAACTTTTCTGTTAAGAAACCTCTTGTGTCATCTTTGATACAGTTTAATTTTGACTATGCATGTTCTGCTTAGTACAGTGGTCTGACTAAATTTAGGAAGATTTATAATGAAATTTGCAATGAGATTATTATTTTAGCTGTCCTTTTCTTTGGGGTGATGTGTATTTACTTCCAGACTTTCTGACAATTTGGTAAAAATTTGCTCTACGTTTTGATGGAAACCTGGCTCGTGTCGCCGCTTACGATACATAGTTCCTGATTATTCTTTTGTCTGTGCTTGTAAATTTGCTCATGACTTATTTTAATCTAAGAAAAAGAGGCAGAGTTGAGGACAGAGGTAAGGCACAGTGGATCCAGTGTCATAGTTCATTGGACACCACGGCTCTCACACACACTAACACACACTGTTGTTTAATTTGTAAGAAACTTCCATTGACCCCTCCCCTGCTTCGGCCATCCTCAAGCCTGATCTATGACCAGGTCTAATCTCAAGCCGAATCGTAACTCTGTACTACCTACTGAAGTTCAACCCTCGCCCCGAATCAAAAAAACACACTCACATACACACACATTGTTACACAGTCCGGAGCTCAGATGTCTGGTGTCGGGTCTCCGTTGCCTGTCACGTTGATTGACATAATTACCTAACCTGTGCTGCGAGCGTGCAGGGAAATAACCGTCGGCTGCTTCAGTCTGCACCGGAATTCTTTTACCTCGGGACGCAAAAGATATCTGCAACAGAATAAGTGAAGCTTTGAGTGTCATAATGATAAATGTTGGAGCAGGTGGACACAGAGGGAGGAGTGGGAGGGCCAAAAAGGTGCGTTGGTTTCACCGGCTTCTCGGCTACAGGTGAGTGAAGCTGCTGAGCGGCTGCCATGTTAACTTTTGAAATTCTGCCTATAATTGTATCCTTCATAACCAGCGTAACACGTCGTATTGTGGCTTTTCCTGTTAACAAGCAGCGAAACAAATCAATTCTTGAGACGCTACTTCATGTAATCCAGTCTAAATGTCAGGCTGAAGTTGAAAGGCTCTGACTGCTGTGGGCTTTTCAAGGCTGATACTGAATCTTTTTTTGGTGTTGAACTGTCAGGATTTTGTGCAGGTGTTTAGTTTTTGTTGGTGCTGAATGTTTTAAATATAGATGTTACTCAGTAACTTATAAAGCACAGGAATGAACTGAAAAATGAACCGTCTTGGCTGTTCGTACATAACTGAAGCCTTTTAGTTCAGCTGAAGTTAAAACGAATATGTCCTGTTTTAAACAATATAGGATGAAATGAAAGTTTAAAAATGAAAATTTGAGAGGATGCATTTGTTAAGTTAGAACTGGTGAATCGATTAATTGACTTGTTGAATCGTTTTTGCTGTAGTTACCTCTCTGAGTACTATGAGCAGCAGTAGTTGTATGTAGGATTTAGACTGATATATTTGATTCTCCTCAAAGAAAGTAGAAGTTTAACTAGAAGTTGTTGTTAAAGTATTGAATATGCACATCTGGAGCCTTAAACTCCTGCAGAAAACCCCTCTGAGATTGTGTTGACTCATTTTAAGATGTATTGGCAGGTTCGGATAAAGAAACACACATTCCTCACATCGTGCTTCAAATCAAATAAGACAAAATGGTTATTAAAGCATAATTAACTACATTTAATAGCTGTTTACAAAATTGTAACCATTTTACGTACGTAGGTCTCATTTCAAGTTTATCTTCTTGTAAAGAAACCTGCAAACAACTTGAATTTTTCACAAAACCTTAATCAAACATTTGCCAGTACGAAGAGAAACTGGTTCAACACTAAACCCACACTGGTGCAGTTGTGCCTCTTTTGTCAACCACCGTCTCCCACATAACCGCAACATCTTCTGCTCCACGAGCCAGAAAATGTTAGATTCGATTCCTCCCACTTGCAGCTGCCTGTTATTTTCGTGACTCTTACTTTTGTTCTCACTTTATCATTAATTGTAAACGATGTTGCCCAGCCACGCCGAGGCACACACACACACACACACTTGAGTGCACGGGGATTTTTCAGAAACCGGTTAAATGACTGCAGCGGGTGGCGTGGAGAAAATTACACCGGTGTAGGCTTGTCTTGCCATATCTGATACCACCCACCACGAGGAGCCTGTTTTCTTCCCACCTGAATCACCTGAATACTACTGATCTACATAAACAGTTGTAGCAACTGTTGACCCCTCTGTGGTTACCGGGGATCTGTATTTAGAAAACAGTTGAAGAATTACAGAGATTACATCATCCTCAGTGTGTAGGCTGTGAAATGAAGAGGGTATATGCGCAGCGTGTGTGTGTGTATGTGTACACAGTCATCCCACATGGGGTGATGATGAGGCTTCTGTCTAAGTAACTGCATTTACAGTTCACTGTAAAGTTGCTGAAACACACACACACACACACACACACACAAACAGCAGATTCTCTACCAATATAATTACTGGATGAGCTGCCGATGCTCCCGCTGTGGCGTTGTCATAGCAACGCTGACAACCCACCTCTGCTGGAGGAGGAGGAGGAGGAGGAGGAGGAGGTAGTAAAATAAGGAGAGGAGACAAGGGGGGAGGATGACAAAGGAGAGCGGAGGATGACAAGAGAGGAGGAAGGGTAG